>BMAO01018792.1:0-69928 GCA_019973975.1 Trichonephila clavata | reverse complement strand
CGAGATTGACACACTTGCAGCTTGGCGACAAAATACTTTTCCACGCATGCCCTCTGCACCTGTATAACATAGTAGTTTGGAAACCTCACAAAATTAAAATTTACAAAGAAACTATTTCTATCTCAATTGCAGGAATTGCCGCCCATCCGGTAAGTGTCAGTGAAGCTGACTGCGGTGCCGCAGGACTGGGTTCGAATCCCGGAGAAGGCATGGATGTTTGTGTTGTAATCCTTCTTCTGTCTGTGTTGTTTACCCCCGTGTTATACGTTCGGTGGTGCACGGGTTTATAATGTTTAAAAAAAAATTGCAGGAATTTTATCATTACTGTACTGAAAATACGGATAAATCCATATCAGAAGAGATTTATTCTTAGCACAATCTGGAAAAAAAAACGAACAAGAAGCTGTAAAATTTCAAAACCACTTCTCCGTGGTTTTGAACTCCAATCGGATTGCTTTCAACTATAACCCGTCGCCCATCCTGTCTTGTGGTTAGTAACGCTGACTGATGTTCCGCATTGCGTCAGTTCGAATCCCGGTGAGTGATTTTGGGGATCTATGGCGCAAGAGATGGTTTCGGCAATACTGCGTCAAACATTTGTTTATATATTACAAAAATTTAAAAAATACATTAAAAATATTAAAAATGTTTATACACATGAATGGATATATAAAAAGCAGTTCATTAAATTCCATCTTATAACTCCTTTTAGTGTGTTAAGAGTAAGATGTAAAAGTAAATATATATATATAGTTTTCGGGGAATTTCCCCCACCAAGTCCGGTAAGCATGATTGAAAAACGTCGCTTCCTGAATCTAGTCAGGTAGAACCAAGTGAGGGATGGAATATTAACGTCACACTGTTCAGCTACACTAGGGCTTTTGACGACGGACCTCGTAATTTTCAACAATAATCAAAGGACGAGGAGGTACCCTCTTCCTCTCCTAACTACCACATCACGTTGAGCTTTCGTTAGATTTAACGTGCATCCCTCTCCTACACGGCGTTTCTTCAGTGGTACTGGGCTCGAACTCGTGACATGACAGCCACGATCTGATACTTTGACCACTTGGCTAACGCGACGAACGGGGTCAACCAAAGTATTGTATCTACTTCCTCTTCTCTGCAACATCCTACTCAATCACATCTTCGTCTGAGGAATCCTGTATGGGAATACTTTTCCGCCGTTTGTGCTTTGCCATTTTTATTTGTATTTTTGCTTCATTTAAATTTTTTAATAAATATGTTTTCTTGCCAGAGAGTTTTTGAAGTTTTTTTTAAATCTGTGTTGTAGATGCAGAAGGGGGCTGCATGCAAGATTTGGATGTGGAAATGAATATGATTGATAGGGAGATTCCATAGGGTTGAACATAATTATTGGTGGTGTAAAGTAATGCATTAGACATAGGAATAGGTGGGGCTGAGGTTCTGACACAGTAGCTGCAATTGAAGAGGTCGATAGCAAGAGGTGTGCTTGGGTTGAAGATGATGATGATGTGGAAGCTGCAGGACTGCATTTTGATATGTATTTGGTTTCTGGAGTGATGAAATTGGTTGAAGTAAATTTAAAGATGGACATATTATATTTGTTATATTTTCATCTGTTTGTATAGAATTGTTTGTGGTAAAGTATATGGCAACCTGAGCGTAAGTTTGAGATATCTGTTGGACTATTAATTTTTGTGCTTCTACTAATGATATATTTTTATTATTTTTGAATTCTTGAATTTCTTTTTCAGTTTTCCACTTTGGGCATACTTTTGAGTCTGCATCGGCGGTTAATGCCGGGACGATATTGTTCTATTACAGGCAGTGCTGTTGAGCACCCTAATATTTGCTCCTGATGAAGGCGGCTTTAAAACGAGCTGGAAAAGTGCTGGGGCGCAGATGCTGATAAGGCTTTTAGAATTGGAGAGGCTGTTTCAGTCAAGTCATGTCTCTGCGTTGGTGTCGCTCTCACGATTTCAGAGTCTCTTAAAAGGTGGATTACGTCCCGCCCACGAAAGTTACACGTGATGTATAGTCACTTCTGTTTGGACGTATTCGGAAAAACCATTCTTCTATTGGTCCAATGTCCTCCTTCACGTGGTTAACATTGAAACCGGTAGCTGGCGTGGCAACTGCGCCGGCACCTTACTGTCGGCTAGATCCAGGAAGGTCAGAGGTTGACTTCCTTTAGGACATCAGCACCGGGGTGTCCACCCTGGGATACTTTCCTACGAGAAACTGCTTGACCGTTGAGACGTCACTGGTTCCCGACGGAAAAAAGGTCTTTAATGAACACCACCTCAAGTCAGTAGAATAGGGTTGAGAGCAATTAATACATTTAGGCTCTAGTCTACAATCTGTGGAGGCATGTTCAACAGATGAACAGCTAGAACACGTCAGTTGACCGTGACAGAAAGTTTCAGAGTGACCGAAACTCTGACACATGAAAAAGCGCAAAGGTTTCGGTATATAGCAAGGATGGACTGACTTTTCCAAGGGCGGGCTACTTCTAATTTTTTCAAGGAGTTGCGTTCCGCCCAGTGTCAGTGGCGCACACAAGAGCAGGGGAGGGGCACACGGATCCGTACCGTTACTCATTATCCTTAATTTTTTCCGATTCCTAATAGTCTCCATGTATATAGTACGTAAATGTAATTAATTATTTGATATTAGTAATTTCTTTATTTATTAGTGTTAATTATTAATTCAGTAATTTATTTTTTGCTGTTTTTTGTTTCCGACGATCGACAAAATAAAAAAAAATATGTCTGGATGCGTATTGGTGTATGATGTGAGAAAGATAGACCTTCAACTCCCGACCCCCTTCCTTTTGAAAATTCTTGTGTGAGATACTGCCCAATTTCGTAGGTGTAGTGAGGTAAGGAAAAGGATGTTATTATATTAATAAGTACGGAATATGTACTAACGTACAGAACTAAATTAAAAAAAACCACACTTTTAAAACCGCGATTAAAGCAAAACGCAAGATACAAATTTAATAACAATAGCCCCAAATATGTTTCTGTTAATCCTCCCGGATCAGACGAAGTTGGAAAGGTTGTTAGAGCTCCAAATATAATTATATCAAATGATACATTTATTATGAAACAATTCAATATATAATTAAAAAATGAAATATTTTTATCTTAAGTTAATTTTTGTTGTTATAGTCAGTAGAAGGCTCAGGCTGCGTACTGACAGTCAAACTTGAATTTCCGTATATAATTAATAACTGCTAAAAATTTAGGCAGTCACCCCCAAATGTCTAGGTGGTTCACTGGTCGATCGCAATCGACTTAATGCCTACACCGGGTATATAGGGATGGCTCTAACCGTTTAATTAACCTACTTTTATTGCAGTTGGAGTTTAGGGCTACTGAATGCTATAATGAAGTGTTTGGTAGGAATAACTGTTGGGCTTCTTTTTTTATAATGATTCTTCAGACCTGAGTACACCCTGATCTGAAACTCCCTCCAGGATTTCAGCCTCATAAGTGCACAACAGGTCAGGTTCAGTAGTGACACCTTGGTTGGAGTTAAAGGATTTGTGCGGAGCTCTATTTACAGGACAATCTAGAAAACATTTAGCAAGAAGAAAAACTTTGCTTGAACAGTGGATTTCGTTTCAAGAAGTTGATCCTTGGAACTTAATAGGCTTACTGATTTTGGTTCACCCCTATTGCGATGAAGGCTTGGTGAATAGCAAACAGAGATTTTTTTGGCATCTTTTGCTTGGCAGAAAAATTAGTAAAAATCTAGAATTTTTTGAAATTTGATCAATGTTTAATGTGGGTAAAACAAGACCTTTCCTCGGGCCAGCTGCATTGAATTCATACGCGTGAAAAGAACTTCATCCTGGTGTGCCTCCACTCACCACGGAGTCCAACAAGGGAGGCAGTGTGCCGGTCATCTGGCAAAAACCAGGCACGACGCTTACCTGGAGTACACCCAGAATATAGTGCTACAGCATCAGGGCGAGAATCCAACGGGTAAACCCGCCACCCCTTATCTGCAGCACTAACCCTACAGCAATGTCTCCGAAGAGATTTATCACCAGCCGATTGACAAGAGTGGGTTTACTCCTGCCTCCCATCTACAGCAAAGCGTGGGCCAAAGGGAACGCAAAGGTATCACCCTTTTCCTCCTTACTGAACGCTGCACACGCCAAACATGCGGGTCTGAAAAAAAACGGTGTTAGTATGAAAACAAAGAAATAATGCGAATATCGAAATAAATAGTCAAAAAAAATAAGAAAATACCAAATGAATTTAACGTAATACAAATTGCAAATATAGTATAAATAAAGAATACTGTGAGTAATTCAATAAAAACAAATTAATCAATATTTTTGTACATGTAAATTTCGAAAAATTGTCTGTAGTCTAGACGGGGAAAGAAGAAAAGATGAAATGGAATGATAAAAAAAGAGGGTCGAAAATAGAGAAGGATCGCTAGGGTAGCCCGGGTTCGTGACACCCGTGTTTACCAAAGACAGTAAACTTCTTGGGAATAGGAAAAGGTCACTAGAGCACCTCGGGACTGTGACACCCGTACTCACCTAAAAAAGGTGAGCCCCCTGAGGGGTCGATTGACAGATGTGGTCTCCTTCTGCCTCCCGTCTACTACGAAGAATGGGCCAAAGGAAACGCAAATGTATTCCCAGGACATCATTTTCCTCCTTACGGGACGCTGCAAACGGCAAACATGCGGAATGGAAACCAATGGTGTTAGCAAAATACAATACTAGTATTGAATATAAAGTAGAAAAATGAAAACTAAACTGTGTTAATAATAATGAATAATATAATAGAATTAAAATAAAGAGTTCATTATTCTGAATGCATGTATACCTAAATATATATATCTGTGAGTGATTGAGTGATTTTGGGGTTTATTGGCGCAAGAGCCGATTTCGGCTATACTGCACCAAACGTTTGTTTTAATATCTGTGGTCTAGACGGGAAGAGAAAGAAAGAATGAATTGAATGACAAGAAAGAGGGTCGAAAATAGAGAAGGATCACTAGGGTACCCCGGGTTCGTGAAGCCCATGTTTACCAAAGACAGTAAACTCCGTGGGAAAAGGAAAAGATCACTAGGGCACCTCGGGATTGTGACACCCGTACTCACCTAAAGAAGGTGAGCCCCTGAGGGGATATATATCTGTAATATTGACGGGAAAAGAAAGAAAGCACGAATTGGATGATAAGAAAAAGTGTCAAAAATTGAGCAGTATCACTAGTGTGCTCCAGAGTCGTGACATCTGTGTTTACCAAAGACAGTAAAACCCTTATGAAAAGGAAAAGATCACAAGGGCACTTCATTATTCTGACACCTGTACTCACCTCAAGAAGGCGAGTCCCTGAGGGATGGGTTCGAATCCCGGAGAAGACGGATGTTTGTAAATGTACACTGGTGTCCAAAAGTTAAGCATAATTGATAATTTTGTGATTAAAAAAAGGAACTGTAAATCAGAATGGCGGGAAACGTGATACGCGAGTGTAAAATGGTTATAAAACAAGGATGCAAATCAAAAGAATGATAATAATTAGTTTTATTATACAAAGTAGAAGTTTGAAAGAAAACTGAGCATATCAAGGATTCACACTTTAAAGAAAAAAATGAAAGAAAACATTAAAAAAATACTGATGCTGTAGTTTAATAAGGCGTGTGCTCACCTCTGACAGCCAGGCACGCTGCACAGCGAATTACCATACTTGCTATGAGATGATGAATGAGTTGTGGGCTCAAATGGTTCCAAGCTTCTTGGAGAGCGCTCTTCAGTTCTGTAATGGAGTTTGGTGGGTTCGAAAGGGCTGCAATTTGTCTCCCGAGCAAATCCCATACATGCTCGATAGGATTTAAATCAGTGGAGTTCGCAGGCCACGACATGCGCTGGATGTTTTCCGTTTCGAGGAAGTCATCAATCAGCACAGCTCGGTGACATGGTGCATTATCATCCATGAATATGAAGTCAGGACCGACAGCACCTAGAAAAAAGCGAACATATGGCTCAAGAACTTCGTCTACGTATCTTTGAGCAGTCACAGACCACGTGTCAAAGAAATGGAGGTCTGTGCGGCCGTCCATCATGATGCCAGCCTATACCATTACTCCCCTTGAAAGAAAATGATGCTTTTCCGTTATGTTTCTTGGTTCAAAACGTGTTCCACGTTCTCTCCACCCGCCGAGAATCACTATTTAGACTAAACTGGGACTCGTCACTAAATATCACTTTGGCCCAATCTCCCACACTCCAATGTTGATTTTTCAACCTCCAGTTCAAACGAGCGCGTTTATGTGCAGACGTGAGGAGAATGCAAACTAATGGTCTTCTGGCGTATAGGCCAGCATGATTGAGTCTCCTGTAATCAGTTTGTCTCGAAATTCGTATTCCTGTGGCGACTGTGAGCGCCAAACCCAGTGCTCTGGCAGTACTGCCCTCTGACTTCGCGCACTTATTACCAGATATCGGTCTTGGCGAGGGGTTATGACTCTTCGTCGACCTGATACTGGTTGTCGGGTAACATGTCCCGTTCTTCGAAACCTGTGCCACAGTCTTGAGATCACAGACTGGTCCACATTCAGAATTCGAGACACTTCGGTTTGTAATCATGAGGATTCCAGCATTTTAACGATTCTTCCTTTCGTAAACATGTCCAATTGGCGTCTTTGTGCCATAATTTACCTTGTTTGATGGTTAACAACGTTCCTTCGCACAGCAGTTGCACGAAACTTGACTGAACTGCTTATGCTGCGTGAATCGGTTTCTCCACGTTCTGACATGCGCCGGTGTTTCGCGCAGGACGTAGTCGACTGAAACCTTTTACATAAACCCAATGTTTCTTCTTCACCCAATTAATATCCACAAGAAATTTGGAATAATTTTACGAATATTTACTCCATGTTTTTCGTATTTTATGATTTATGCTTAACTTTCGGACACCAGTATTTATGCCTTTGCGGCATGGGTGTACTTTAAATAGCAGTCGAGCCGCAAGTCCTTTCGTGAGGTTAGTATGAAGAAAGGTGGGAGGCCTCTGATCCTCCCTCAGGGTGTTCTCCCTCAAAATTGAGGTGGAATCGAGCTAATATTTATAGATAACTAAGCAATTTTAGACTTAATATTTATAGATATACAATGTACAAAATTGAATTTAAATTTACCATATACTTTCACACATTCTTAAACCTTTCATGCTTAGTGGTTCATATGCTGTGCCACCAATTCTTATTCGTTTATTGTGTGGTGGTACACATAAGACGTAGGGCTTGTTTGAATGCCTCAGAAATTAATGCTAGATGTTTCATTCTCTGAACCACCACAGAGGTCAACTCATAGCAGTTAGTCAAGTGTCCAACAGATGTCAGAAACTAATTGTATGGAATTTATTGCAGCATTTCATTCTTTGATCAGATGTGAGTCTGTTGAATGGTATGTTTTTTGAGGTGACTGTGTTGTGTATTTTTAAGTGTAAATGATAGTGATTCTTATGATATTTTATACAAATCAAGTAAGTACATGCATTATGTAATTAAATAAGTCAATATTAGAATAATTAGTACCCCACATGTGCATTATTATTATGAATATATGAGAGTCCAAAAAATGTACCACTGCGCTATTGAAGACCATCTTCTTTACAAATGCAAAATGCATTCCGCTTATTTTTCGCAATAATGGGCGTATTTATTGTGCCAGATATTTGCTGTAAGTTACCTTTTTTTAAAATAATAATATTTATTAAATAATAGTACATACAAAATTATACTTGCGTCATAAATGAGATATAGCTCGTGCAGAGTAGATACCCACTACAAAATAGTTTTAGTGAGAATAGACCCCTAAGGGGCGTTAAAGATAATTATTCCCGTTCTCGGATTATTAGATCTACAGACTTGAAATGTAATAAGCATTTTACTTCCATAGAATAAAGTTCCACTAATAAATGGCTTTGCGAAACTGATAAGCAAGCGTGGCTTCGAGAGGTTAACTGCCGTTATAGAAAAATATTCCCGTTTTTGAACTACAGATTTGAAATCTGGCAGGCATGTACCTTTCGAAAATGTAGTGGTCTGCTACCCAAAAGGTTTTTCGAAAATAGACCTTCGATGCTTAAGCTACAACTTCACTTTAACCTTTTGAGTGCATCTGGCGTATGTAAACGTTTCGCTTAGCCAGTGCGTAAATTGCCCCGTACGTCTTTCCAAAACATGTATTTTTCTGTTCACTGTTGTCCATAAAATTATTCGGAAGGTTTAGAAATGCAATACAATGACCATGACATAGTTTGCAAAGGATTAACTAATTTTAGAGGATTTTCTTATTTAATCCCTTTCTCCCCTTTCCCTTCCCCAAATTCACACGTGCGTGTCTACATGTAAAACGGTGGCATTGGGAAGTGAATCACGTAATTGTTAATCGGCACTTAAGGGGTTTATAATAAACAGTACAAATTATCAAGATAAGTGTTAATTTCTGTATATATTTTTACATATATAACAAACCTATGGGGTCATTGGTAATTATTAAACTTATTCATAACTTAATGTTTTTATATTTTTTATAAAATACATTTATCAGGACTGAGATATTTTTATAAATATATTATTTCAGTTTGAAAGTATTTATTTTTATTCTTTATTATGTAATGTATTTTTCGCGTTTACTTTCAATAAATTAATAACTTTTTAAAATGATCTTTTGTCTTCGACTTTACAATATGCTCGCACCCCCTTCCAACGATTATCACGCACCTTATGGGGGAAGCGCACCCCCACAGTTTGAGAAGTGCTGAGTTAAGTAGTGACGATCTTCGTACCTTGTCCACCACCTGCTACAGAAACTTACTGGTCACATCTTTTATGTTTGAATTTTTTCCCTTGTAAGAATGAAGGTTCAAGATCATTTTTTGGTATTTTATATGAACACTTAAAAATGTGCAGAAAATAAAAGCTAATCGTTCAATTTTCGAAAAGTTAAGATAAAAATAAAAGTCATACATGCAATCTATATTAAAATTAATTCTCCTATCAAATTTTTAAGAACTTTACCAAATTTTGTGTTTCTGTTTTTCCGAACCTTTTTCTATAAAAATTATAGCTTGAAAAAAACTAAAAAACACGCTTTTATACTGAATCGAACTAAAAAGTAAAAAAATAATTCTTAATAAAGAATAAAATGATTAACGAAAAAATGAATGTCATTGGGATAAAAGCGTGGGATGTTCTATATTTTTATCAATTGTTATAATTTCTAACTTCTATTCCGAAATGCTGAATTAGTGTAAAAATGTAGTACAAAGCACCCCACGCTTTTATCCCAATGACATTCATTTATTCGTTAATCATTTTATTTTTTATTAAGAATTATTTTTTTACTTTTTAGTTCGATTCAGTATAAAAGTGTGTTTTTTAGTTTTTTTTCAAACTATAATTTATTTTTCATTTTTTAGTACGAACTACAATAAAAGCGTGTTTTTTAAACTATCATTTATTCATTGCTGAATTTATCCTTGAGTTTGATATTTGAATGAGTGAATATTAACGACGCACTGTCGAAGCAACACGAGGGCTTTTGGCGACGGACCTCGTAATTTTGAACCATGGTCAAGTGACGCGGACGACACCTGAGCTGGCACCCCCTCTTCTAACTACCCCACCACACCAACGGGAGGACGTTTGAGCTCTCGACAGATTTAGCGTGCATCTCTCCGTGCATCACACGGAGGGTCTTTAATGGTACTGGGATCGAACTCATGACACGCTAGCCATGATCCGATGCCTAGACCACTTAGCTACCGCGGCCACCATTTGATATTTGAAGCTGGACTTACGTGACTGTGGAATTAGTCTTGCTCTTCAATGGATATTAATTAACGGGTCTGAAGTGTATTTATTCTCTCCATTTACGAGACCTCGGATGAGTCCCGTATCGTTATATTAGATTCCGTCTCTTTTGAACAGGTCAAACAAATAAAAGTGTGTTAAGAAGGAAAAATTCGAATTAAAAATTGTTTAATGTACCATGTTTTTATACGGACTATAAATTATAAAATTCCACCTTTTCGTTTTTGTTTTCTTTTTTCACAATTTCATGTTTTGTCATCCACTTCTGAGCTATGGTCCAAATTTCAAGTCTCTAGCTCCTCGGAAAGTCACACATTTTAAAATCAATTACAAAATTGCCCCCGGACAGACATTAAAGAAAGCGAGTTAATAAAAACATGGTAATATTAAATGTCAATCGTTTTTTCACCTTTTAAACGTATTCCTTTCATGTTAATTCATATTATCACTTCTAAACGTACTGCTTTATGAAAATAAAAAATATTTAGCAGTTAGAACGTAAATTATTTTTTCCCCACATGCACGAGCCTTTTTTTTTTATTTTTCATTTTCAGAAAAATGTTTATATTATGGTAAAAAATTTCTAACACACACCCACCCTCCATTTTCTCAGATACAGAACACTTTTTTTTGTTTGTTTTATTTCTATTAACCGCAAGTGTTTTTTATTCCTGCATATAATTAGCTTTAAATTCAAAACACTCGCTTCAGGGTTACACCTTATACTTTTAGTCGCTAAATCTGAAATTAGTCGCCAAATCTGGAAATGATGTATGAAATTAGTCGCCATACTTGAAAATAGTATATGGAACTAGTCACCAAATTTAAAAATGATATATGCAATAAGTCGCCAAATCTGGATGTGGTATATGGAAATGTCGCCTAATCTGATTATCCTTATTCCTGACGATTCTGAAAAGGACAACGGAACAAAATTATGAAATTATTGTATTGTCATCGGTCCTTGACAAGTATACGAAATTTCGAAGGAATCCGATCTTTTTAAGTTGGTAAAAATCGAGTTATAAATTCCGTTACATGCAAGTGAAACTTATAAAAGCGTGTTAAAAAAGGACGGCCGCGGTGGCCGAGTGGTCTAGGCATCGGATCATGGCTAGCATGTCATGAGTTCGATCCTAGTACCACTAAAGACCCGCCGTGTAAGGGCGCGATGCACGTTAAATCTGTCGAGAGCTCAAACGTCCTCCCGTTAGTGTGGTGTGGTAGTTAGGAGAGGGGGTGCCAGCTCAGGTGTCGTCCACGTCATTTGACCATGGTTCAAAATTACGCGGACCGTCGCCAAAAGCCCTCGTGTTGCTAATCAGTGCGACGTTAATATTCTCTCGCGTGTTAAAAAAGAGCTGCGTTGAGAACTTTTTGTATGAGTTCCTCCATGTCTTCTTTTCTAACCAACCATATGCATTGATCCATATCCGGCTGAAAAAAATATGTTAATTTCACAAAACGGAATTTTTTTTAATGAAATATGCGGAAAAAATTTAATGATTATGAAATTTCCATTCGTAATATTTTCAAAAATTACGAGTTTTGTGTAGAATTTTGTTAAAAAGTTCTTTTTAATGACATTTCTTCAACAAGGGATGATAAAGATTATGAATTTTCTTACTATAGTTTTTAAAAATTCAAAGAATTAATATGATGATTATAGGAAGGTTTTTTTTTTATTACATGAAGGATGAACGGTATACTCCATTTCCTAATGAGAAACGTAAACAAGCGTTTAAAACCCCTGGACACCGGTAGTTTTTTTTAAATCCCGGGGTCCCGCGATTAAAATAACTAATCTCGGGATATAATTTTTGTCGGAATTATATTTTGAAATTTTTTCAAAGTATTGGTAATTTGGTATTACATTTAATGTATCTTATTTACTTTTTTGTATTGTATACTTTTAATGTCAGTTTTCTTACGTGTTGAACCTTGAAGGGATCGAGGAGGGTGTGCATGTTAAACCTTAAAATTGGATGTTTTCTCTTATTTTCTTCTGTAACTTTCTCCCCATCGCAAGTGGGCTCAGAACACGGACATTTCTACCACCCTCTGGATGCCCGGTGTCAGCTAACTCGGATAGAGGAACTTAAAATCTTTTTAAGATATATAGTGAAGTTTTCCGCCCCGGGATCCTGGAATTTCGAAACTCCGGGAACCCAGGTTTTTTCCAAATCCCAAAATCCCGGGATTGAAATAACTAATTCTGGGATTTAATTTTTGTGTAAATTATATTTAAAAAATTTTTCTCATAAAAATTTTCTAAGAATATATTTCTTAAAAAAATTATGTTTTGTTTCTGAAATATGTACGCAGATCTTTCTGTGCAATTATAAGAGGTATAGCTAAAAAAATATATGCACAGCTCTCATTTTTCGCACGGGAAAACGTCGCATAGATCTGAGTGGCTATGCTTACACAATAACATGAGCAACATCTCAATAATAGATTTTGTCACTGTTCCTTCTTCAGTTAAATGCCGTTAATTAACGGCGGACCTTCTAGGAATACTTGAGACACTTCAAATCCCATTGCATTACTAAAAGCTCATGCAACTGTATCTTCAATTTCAAATGAGGTACCATTTGAAATTGATTCACATTCTGATTCAATAACTGGTTCAATTTATATACAAAAACCATTAACAGTAGCAGAAGAACTAAATAAAGCTATCAACGAAGTATATGCACCAATGCAGTCTATTAGAATTGAGACACTATCAACAAAAATTCAAACAGAAATGTCTCCTTATTGAAAATGGAGGGAGACGTGGTGACTACCTGAAAAGAACATACTCCTATTTAATAACGATAAGACCTACTAGTAAAGAATCCGAACGTGCATTTTCTTCGGCAGGACAATTTGTAACAAAAAATAAGTAGCCGTTTCAACGATGAAATGCTGGAGGAGTTGTGTTTTTATAAGCTTATTTACAGAAACATAAGAAATGAAGAGAAATGTTTTTTTTTTAAATATTATTATGTACTACTTTTATTTGTTTCTATGAGGAATTGATTTTTTTTTGTTTCATTAAAATAATATTTAATCAGTTTTTAATTATATTTTCAATTTTATTATGCAATTTCAACTATGCTAATATGTAAGTATTTTTAATAAATAGTCCAATCCTAATCCTTTGATTTGAATAATGTAATCCCGAATTCCCGGGATTGAAAATATGACACGGAATTGCAAACCCTAATAAAAAAGAAGTTACCCTTGGGAAAAAAGTTGTCGAAACATGAAACATTAAAATTAATATTGGATAGAGAAGCACAAACAGTTAAGTGTTATAAATTTATAATTTTTCTGCGTTCAAACCCAATGGTCTAAGAGACTGTTAGAGAGAAAGAAACCATCACACTAATTGGGTGTAGGTATCCTTAAAGAGAGTCATTTCCGGTTAAAATTCTTAAATAAACAGAGAAAATCTGTTGGGAAAGATTCATTGAACTGTATTTTTGATTAAAATCTTCTAAATCTTGTCTCTATGGCATCCTTTTCTTGCGTAAGCATATGGAAATTTTTATGGATTTGAAAAATGGTTAAAATGCCTGGACACATGGCTTGTCAATAATAGGCTGTGGAAGACTGCAGCAGTTCTTAGCCAGAACGTCCACTTTTTCTGTGCCTGGGATGTCTCAGTGGCTAAAAATAATTTAGAAGGTGATTGTCCAAACAGCCTAGTTTAACTCGTAACTTTTTTGTTTCATCTCTTCTATCCATATTGAATAGCTATTTTGGAAGTAGCAGAGAATGAGAATATCTGACTTTAATCCACAAGAAAAACAGCATGTCTATATAAGGTTATTAAATTAGACAGAAGATATTCAGCGTATCTAACAGCCTTTATTTCTGCATAGAAATCTAGAGGTCTTCAAAAAGGATAAAAATAGAGATCTAACTGAGTTATTATCCTTTGGTGTAAATATACAGCCAGCTATTCCTGGGGGAGTACAAATGTCAAGTATATTAACTGTATTGGGTGGTGGCAAGCACATCCGCGAAGTTAGCAGACAGGCGAGTCTAACATGATTTATGCCCTATGAACCGGAAAATGGGCGCAGTTTGAGTATGCTTAAGTGCGGCGAAGAGAGTGCTCCGTGAGTGAAAGTAAAAGGACGAAAATTGTGGGCGAATCATTCTAATAAAATGTTTGTATCTTAAGAGTCCGGCTCATAATCATTCTCCAAACAACCTTAAGATACCGGACTTGTGTATATGTGTTATGTATAAAACCTTTTTAATCGTTACAGAACTAATAATTCCTAACGCTCATATGTTTGTGTATGTGTACAAATATATTTTTTCGAATATATTTAATTCTACAAGAATTAGTCTCGCTGAGTTTGATTGTCGATGTAACAAAAATTAGATTCTTTTTTCTCGCTTCAAATATTTCATTCCCCTACCCGAAGAGAAAAAAATATTTTTGAGCATTACAAAATTTTAATAAGCACTGTCAACGAATCTTGTAGTAGAGTGACTTATTTAAAGCTAAAGGAACAATATTACTGAAATTTTAAGTAAACTTGCTATAGAGCAATATGTTAGAAGTAGGCTACATGGTAGAAGTTTCATCTAAATGCCTCCATATATTATACATAAATCGCTTTTTATGATAACATTGTGATAGTTTATTTTTTAATTATTTCTGTGTTTACAATTTTTTTAAAGAGGCTTGAAGTCATACACAATTAAAAAAACAAGTAATATAAAAGTTTTTTCAAGTCAATCCCTACTTTGAATGGATGAATAGAAAGTATTTTTATATATAACTTTTGAAAATTTGAACAAGATATATATATATATATGTATGTATGTATGTATATATCAGGCCCCAGGCGCACTGGTAAAATGAGAAGAGCATCATATCTAAAATAACTTCTTTATTATTCTTCCAACATATTAAATTCAACATTGCGGCCTTTTGGCGCGCAACCGAGTAGAATAAAGAACAACATTGTAGCGAGGAGTCATCAGTTATCATTCCGCTTACGCTCCCTCTCTCTCTCTTCCGTCAGTTGATGGCGGTGTATCTGTGGACGTCTGGACTGAAAATCAATCCTCAATCTCATATCATGATATTCTGAGATGTTAGAACGACGTTTGTAGGATTTTTATTCTGCGGAGAGGCTTGCTGGCTATTGGTTGGTTGGAGGCGATCTGGAGGCGGGGCTATGAGGGGTGTCTTGACTTGGAATTTTTGGAACTTTCCTTGGGAAAGCTGTAGTTGACTGAGAGCTTAGACACTGCTCTCTGATTGGTCGAGGATGGGTGTGGATAGAGACTTATATTGGCTGCCCACAAGGGGTGTGAAAAATGGATTGAAAAATAGTTTGTCCAGCGGGGTAAAGTAGAGGAATTAAAATAAGAATTTTAATAAAAGTTAAATTTAGCAAAATTACTGGGTGCAATAATTAAAAAATTATTGCAAGAGAAAATAGCTTAAGGCGGGTTGTAGGAGTCCAGAAGGATTCTCCTTGGCCTTTTGGTATTATTATTTGCATTATATGGAGTTAGGTTAGACATATTAATATTGTTGGTATCAGAGAGAGAGTTAAAAAAGTTAATGGCTATTTTTTGAATGTGAGTTTTAAAGCTATTAATTTTAAGTGCGTTATTTATAACATCATTTCTCATATACCGGGTTGCTTTAACAATCATGCGAATATAAGAATTTTGTAATACATTTAAAATATTGAGATTAGTATTTGTGGTATAGCCCCAAACTGGACAAGTGTAAGCAATAATGGGACGCTTAACGCCTATATAGAGAAGCACTTTGTTGTCTATACTTAAATGTGAGTTCCGAGAGATTAGGGGGAAAAGTTTAAACATAATTTTACGGAACTTATCGCGAACGTATAAAATATGTTGTTTCCAAGTTAGGTGTGAGTCGAAAATAATACCGAGATATTTGGTTTCCTGAGACCAGGGGATTTGTTTGTTGTACATGATGAGAGGTGGTGGAGTGGTTCGCTTTTTAGTGAAGATAACTGCACATGGTTTCTCTACGTTAATGTTTATTTTCCATCTGTCGTAAAAAGTTTCTAGTAGTTTTAAGTGTTTGTTTAGTGCAAATGTTATGGTTTTTAAGTTTCTGTAAGTGGCAGAAATGGCCGTATCATCCGCATACATGTTAATATTGGTTAGTGAGTAATTAGGGATGTCATTAATATATAGATTAAACAGCAGATGTCCTAGGAGGGACCCTTGAGGGCACTCTGCGGAAATATTGTGTGAGTTAGAAAGAGATTCATTGACTCTGAACATGAAAGAACGGTTCATGAGGTAGGAGTAGATTAGGTGAGTTAAAGGAGAGGGAAATTCGTAGGTAATTAGATTGAAAGTGAGTCCATTGATCCAAACACGGTCGAAGGCTTTCTGGATATCCAGAAAAACAGCTCCCGTGCTCTTCTTCTGGAAACCTTCCGAAATATTTTCTATTGATCTGAGAAGTGGGTGTAAGGTAGAACGTTTATTTGTAAAGCCATACTGATTAGGGTTAATAAATTTTTTTCGTTAATGAAGTCTTTTAGTCTGGTTAGTATAATAGATTTCAGTTAACTTACTTAAAGTTGATAAGAGGGAGATTGATCTATAATTTTCTGCTAGATTTTCTGTTTTTACCGGGTTTATTAATGGGGAAAATGATAGCTTCCTCTGTATTTTTGAGCAGTCACAGACCCCGTGTCAAAGAAATGGAGGTCTGTGCGGCCGTCCATCATGATGCCTGTGCATACCATTACTCCCCTTGATGGAAAATGATGTCTTTCAGTTATGTTTCTTGGTTCAAAACGTGTTGCACGTTCTCTCCATATCGTTACCCGCCGAGAATCACTACTCAGACTAAACCGGGACAAGTCACTGAACATCACATTGGCCCACACTCCAATGTTCATGTTTCAAACGAGCGCATTTATACGCAGACGTGATGCAAACTGCTGGTCTTCTGGCATGCAGGCCAGCATGATTGAGTCTCCTGTAAACAGTTTGTCTTGAAATTCGTATCCCTGTGGCGACTGTGAGCGCCGAACTCAGTGCTGTGGCAGTACTGCCCCTCTGACGTCGCGCACTTATTACGAGATATCGGTCTTGGCGAGGGGTTATGACTCTTGGTTGACCGGATACTGGTTGTCGGGTAACATCTCCCGTTCTTTGAAACCTCTGCCACAGTCTTGAGATCACAGACTGGTCCACATTCAGAATTCCAGACACTTCGGTTTGTGATCGTGAGGATTCCAGCATTCCAACGATTCTTTCTTTCGTAAACATGTTCAGTTGGCGTCTTTGTACCATCATTCACCTTATTTTATGGTTAACAATGTTCCTTCGCACAGCAGTTGCACGAAACTTGTCTGAACTGCCTATGCTGCGTGAAACGGTTTCTCCGCGTTCCGACATGCGCCGGTGTTTCGCGCAGGATGTAGTTGACTGAAAAGTTTTGCATAAACCCAATGTTTCTTCTTGAGCCAATTAATATCCGCAAGAAATTTGGAATAATTTTACGAACATTTACTCCATGTTTTTCGCATTGTCCGATTTATGCTTAACTTTGGGACACTAGTGTACTTTCTAATATAGAGACATTTCATATTTTCAGCTAATAATTGGATATATAGTATGAATACACGAAGCTGTAGAATTATTGGAAACTATATCAACACAAAAATTTTTGAGAATTTATTAAATGCATAGGGTTTTTTAAAGGAATGCACAATGCACTGAAAACACATATGTTTAATTAAATAGGTATTTTTCCGTTTCGTACGTGCTCATTAAATCAGTGGGTCCGAAAGTCTTGTGGGCGGTTGCAGCACAAATTATAGGTGCAGGAGGCTGGAGAATATTTCCCTCCCCTCCAGTTCCATGCCTAAATTTTGGAGGTGGTGTCGCCATCTATCGTATAGAAGTCCAACCTTCCCAGGTTCTGGTAATTTTCATTCCTTCCCTTCGGGAAGGACACGACAATAACAATGGGTATTTTTCCGTTTCGTCGGCACAAATCTCGTTAATTTGGCGTTATAAATGACAAGACACAACATACATAAAAATATTAATAAATATATTTCCTCGTGTTTTTTTTTATCCATTTTTGCTATATGAAAAAAAGATGTTACTTGATAAGAGAAAACCCACTCTTCCTTTGCTAAATGTAATGGTTAAAGGTTACCAGTGGTTAAATTCCGTTTGGCGTTGATTGTATCAATTTTGGCAACTTTATCGCCGGGGAATCGAAAAAGTGCCATTAAATATTATTTTACATGTACCTTCAAAAATTAAACTGTTTAAAAAAACTTCAATCCACTGGTAAATTAGAAAATAACTTGATAGTTAATTTTTATTCAGAACTTAATAAAATCCAAGACAATCATATGAGGCAAAACTTGATGAGAGATCAGATTGTTGAATGAACATTAGTTCAAAACAAATCAGTTTATCAAAATAAATATGTATATAACTATAAAGGGAACAAAATTGACAGTAACTGATTTTAAAAATAATTATAAAGATATATGTGTGTGGTGTTAAGAAATGAAATTTCAGGTCGACATATCTCGAGTAAACTATATAAGTACAGACGAAAATATAAACATTGCGGCTTGCAGAGTGCATGCGCAGAAATGTAATTTGTAACCAAACTGCAAGTGGTGCCGAATGCATGATGGTTTTAAAAAGGGGCGGTTTAAAGGCAGTAATTCTCGAGCCCGCGCCTAAATAGATACATCACTTGCTTCAAGTTATTGATCGTGGCTACAACGGCCTCCTTATTTCCCAAGAAAAGCGGTAGTTTCGAAAGAAAATCTCTAAATAAGTGTTTCTCAAACTGTGGGGCGTGCGATAACCCTACGAGGGGGAGCCAATATATTGGAAGTAGAAAACAAAAGATAACTTAAAAAATTATTAATTTACTGAAAATAAACAAACAAAATACATTCTGACCTAATAAAAAGTAAAATACACATTTGCACTGATATAATACACTTATAAATGTATGAGTACTGTATACAATGTATTTTATAATTAATTTAACAATACTAAGTTAAGAACAAGTTTAATAATTACCAGTGACTCCGTGGGCTTGTCATATATAAAGTTATATACAAAAATTATCACTTATCTTATTAATTTGTTCGGTTTATAATCTTAAAGCCGATTAAAAATTAAAGTTCCCTGCCAATACCACAGTTTTATATGTAGGCGAGAGTATGTTGTGTATTAGGGGGTAGAAAAGGAGTGAATAAGAAAATCCTCTGAAATAAGAAAATCCTTCGCAAACACACACTGTCAAGGTTATTTTTTTGCATTCCAATGTCTTTGGAATAATTTTATGAAACGTACTTCGAAAAAACATTATACGTGTGGGGAAATTGACGTGCTAGCTGAGCGAGGAGCCGTTTATATACTCCTGTAGCACTGAAGAGGTTAAAATCGTATTGTAGGTTTAGCGTCAAAGTATAGAATTATTGAATTCAATGCGTTGTTTGGCCGAATGGTATGGGTTGGTGGAAGATATTAGGTATCAATGATCCGTGTTCAAAATATTGTTGCTTTAGGTTAAAAGGATGTTTCTCAATCATAAAAGAGTAAATAACTTTTAAGGTTGCTTGTTACTTGCTAAAACATATGAGATACGTAGTAATACGATGTTCTACAGAAAAGTAAGTAATATTGAAGTATATCAAGTCTTGCCAAACTACAACAAAGAAATCAAGAGTTAAATTAGTTCTCTTCAGTTCATGCAGCCACAGTACTCCCCCACCAGTGAACAGGGTGAACGTTACAGGAATCGTTTTGATGGGTGAACAGCACGACCAGAACGAGTAATATATTGAGCAGGAGGTTCGGCAAATCTCACTCGAAGTTTTGAAGACTGCTCAGAAGTGCTTTGCTGTGAGTGATGTGGAGTAGCTGACACAGTTGATGGCGAAGTGCTTGTGGTTGAAGATTTATATACTAAAATTGGTTTATAGGGATCAGAATCAGCGAAGAAACAGGGTTTCAATCTATCAATAGAGATTGTTCGAGAGACTCCTTTGATGCTGATGTCAAAATACTTTGCATATCGCTTGATCACAGGGTATGGTCCTTCGTAAGGTGGCTGTAATGAAGTTCGGACGGAATCAGTACGGCCAAATACCTGAGTGCATGTTGCAAGATCCCGAAAAAGGAAAGGTTTCTGTTTTGTATGATGAGAAGGTAGAACAGGACGTAGGTCGGCGAAAGTATTCCGAAGATGGAGATGCAAGTTTCGAGTCGTGTAAGAAATCGCCTGGTAAACAGTAAATTTTCTCCAAAAACCAATTCAGCTGATGTGGCTTTAAAATCTTCATGAATTGTAGTACGCAGTCCAAGGAGGACGGGATTGGTAGGGTAGGGATTGGTACCAAAAGTCGCATCGCTATGACACATAATGGCGGCTTTTAGCGTGCGATGCCATCTCTCCACCAAACCGTTAGCCTGAGGATGGTAGGCTGTTATGCTCTTGCGCTTGAAGCCTAATAATTTGGAGAGTTCGTAGAACAGTTCTGATTCAAACTGAGTGCCTTGATCAGTAACTATGTAAGACGGTGAACCAAACTTTGAAATCCAGCCACGATAAACTGCAGTTGCTACCGTTTCGGCGCGAATGTCCATGACTGGTAAGGCTTCAAGCCATCTGGTGATACGGTCTACTATAGTGACACAATACCGATATCATGACGCTGTAGGTAATGGTCCATTTATGTCAAGATGAAGTTCATCAAAGCGTTTACTGTCAAGTGGAAATGTCCCAATTTGACTGTGGACGTGTCTGGAAACTTTACATTTCTGGCAATCAATGAAGCTTCGAGACCATGTTGAAAGGTCACGTCTCAAGTTTGACCAGAAAAATTTCCTTGAAATTAATTTAACAGAGCTTCGAATACCAGGATGAGATGAAATGTGGTAGCGCTCAAAGATTTGTCTGCGAAAAGATGCAGGAATGTACGGTCGTGGTTGGCCAGTAGAAACTTCACAGGTGATCATGTACTCCGATCCTATAACAGGCAATTTATCAAACTTCAAATTGTAATTGCTAAGAGAAGTGAGTTTGGTGAGTTCCTGATCACTGTCCTAAACTGTTGCTATTGCTGCATAATCAATAGTCGGTGGTAAACATATCTCGTCGATTATTGATAAAGCATTAACCACGATGCAGTCTTTGCCTGATATATGTCGTATTGCAGTTGTATATTGGCTAATGAAGTCAAGATGTCGTAGCTGACGAGGTGAAGCTTTGTTCGACGGTTGATTGAAAGCAAAAATCAGTGGCTTATGGTCGGTAAAAATAGTAAATTCACGACCTTCTAAATAATATCGAAAATGTTTAACTGCAGAATACATAGCTAAAAGTGCTCTGTCGTATGTACTGTACCTCTTCTATGTAGGAGTTAGTCGCATAGAGAAAAATGCTAAAGTTTGCCAGTGGTTACTGACATATTGTTGCATAACTCCACCAACGGCGTTGTCAGAGGCATCTATCATGATTGCTAAATGAGCGTTACTCACAGGATGTGTTAAAGTGGTTGATTCAGATGATTGCTCTTTGCAGTATTCAAATGCTTTTATTGAGTCTTCGTCGCATTCAATCGATTTATTTTTGTTTTTTCTTTATTCCAACCAGAAAGTCGTTTAATTTTGTTTGGTGTTTTGCTGCATTTGGGAGGAAGCGATGGTAAAAATTCAGCATCCCAAGGAATCTTCTCAGCTGCTTAACTGTACTTGGTCTATTGAAATCAAGAATGGCCTGAATGCGTTCTGTGGTTGGACGAATGCCACTTGCAGAAACATGATGTCCTAAAAAATCAACTTCAGGTTTAGCGAAAATGCATTTTGAAATTTTCAGAACAAGTCCATTTTCGTCGAGACGTCGAAAAATTTCTTTGAGATGACTAATATGCTCGTCCAAGTTACGGGACGCTATAAGAACGTCATCAATATACACAAAACAATAAGGAAGATCTCTAAACAGTGAATCGAGAAACCTTTGAAAGGATTGAGCAGCATTTCTTAATCCAAAAGTCCTCAGAGGGAACTCGAAAAGTCCGAAAGGTGTGCAGATAGCTGTTTTTTGGATATCAGATTCTTCAATTGGTATATGGTGATAAGTTCGTACGAGATCTAAAGTTGAAAATATTTGGCATCCAGCTAATTGATGGGTAAAGTCGTGAAGGTGTGGTATGGTATAGCGGTCAGGTCGTGTAGTTGCATTCAAGGCACGCTAGTCACCGCATGGTCTCCAGCTACCATCTTTCTTCTTGACCATATGCAAGGGACTTGCCCAAGGACTATTTGATGGTCGACAGATACCCTTTTCAAGCATGAATGTAAATTCTTGTTTTGCAATTTCTGTTTCTTGTTTAACATATCTGGAGATAATCTACGCATTTTATCTGAAACTTGTAATTGCGTGAGTAATGTTGTGCTTAATCTCTATTTTATTAGAATTTTCAATATTGATGTTTTTGAACTCCTCCAACAAAGCTAGAACTTCCGGAATATATAATGATGAATCCAAAGTTGTTAAGGAAAGAGGTTTGCACTCGGTTGTTTTCCCCAGAGCATGCAAGAGAGTTAATGAATCCAGGAGTCGTCTGCATTTTAAATCGATAAATAATCCAAAATGTTTTAAAAATCTGCCCCTAGAATCGGCCTTTTGACATCGGCAATAGTGAACGACCATGTAAATTAGCGTCTTAATCCGAGGTCTAATTTTAAAATTTTTGAGCCATAGGTTCTAATAACGGTTGAATTTGCAGCGTAAAGTTTGAAGTCAGATGGTTTCCGTTTTTCTGCTTGTGTTGGCGGAATGACAGATAAATCAGCGCCTGTGTCCACAAGATATTGAAGATTACTCGTTTTATCAAAGAGGATGAGGCGATAGCTTGAGCCCTAGTTACTTGCTTCGTTAAGCAACTGGGCAATTAGTTTTCCTGATTTACTTTTGATTCTTTGAAACTACATGGGCTTATGCATTTTTGAGCATTGGTTCCAAAACGATAATGATAACAGCACAATCTGTGGGAGGAATTTCTAGACTTAGAACGGCTTCGAGGTTTGTTATAATTTGGCGAGTGAAGTTTATGGATTTGCTGAGCGAGTGATTCAATACTTGCTTCAATAGAACTCCAACGGGAATTATCCTCACAGGAACAAGAAATTGCGCGAGATTGATCTTGCTTATTAATTGACGAAATATCTGCAGGATTATAAACTGACATTATTTTATCCGCCATTACAGCTAAATTTGTTAAAGAGTCTTTACTGACAGAAAGAATAGCCTGAACTTGTTGCGGCAACCATTTGTACCATAATGTTTTCAGAAATTCTTCTGAAATTTTGGAACCGGTAAGACTTTTTATTTGGCGCAAAAGAACGGAAGGGTGGCAATCGCCAAGGAGTTTTTTCAGTTTCGCTTCTTCGGAATCAGTTAAACGGCTTAATAATGCAGATTTAAGAGCAATGTATTTATTCTCAGTCGGAGGATTGGATAAAATATCCTCAATAAAATCTAAGATGTGTTCATCTAAAGCTGATAAAACAATGTTACATTTTGTTTGGTCTTGAGTAATGTTCGTAACATCAAATTGCGCTTCCAGTTGAAAAAACCAAAAATTTGGCTTGTTTCGCCAAAACAGAGGCGGCTGAACTGCTACGCGATTAATATCTAATGATTCAGCAGAAACGTTTTCTTGACTTCGACTTTCGCTACTACTACGATTCATGATCACTAGTTCGTAGAGTGTTGTGAAAATCCAAAGTTGTAATCTCATCGGATGTAGAATTCAACACAAAATAATTCCATTAGTTTACTATTGAAACATCACTTTTAAAGTCCGTTAGTCACCACTTTGGCCGAATGGTATGGGTTGGTGAAAGATATTAGGTATCAATGATGCGTGTTCAAAATATTATTGCTTTTGGTTTAAAGGATGTTTCTCAATCATAAAAGAGTAAATAACTGTTAATGTTGCTTGTTACTTGCTAAAACATATGAGATACGTAGTAATACGATGTTCTACAGAAAAGTAAGTAATATTGAAATATATCAAGTCTTGCCAAACGACAACAAAGAAATCAAGAGTTAAATTAGTTCTCTTCAGTTCATGCAGCCACAGTTGTTATTCTATGGAAGGGGACGATGAATATTATGATTGGATATTGGGGCGCAAAACTTAAAAGTTTCAGAAGCACTGACCTAAACGTTTTCTGAATTCGATGGCTCTAAATATTCATGTTGATGCTGGAGAAATGCTATATTTATCTGTATATTATTATTAAATACTTAAATAGAAAAAGAGAAATTTATTTATCTTTTAATTGAAACTTGCTGTATCCGTTCACACGTTGCTGTGTTTGAACAAAAAGGCAGTTTTGATACCTCAAACATAATTTATTAATGATCAAATGTATACAATACGTCAAAATGAAAATTAACAATAAATTTATCCCTACATATATGCCATTTGAATATAACATATGTACAAAACATAGATATACATAGTTGATGGTAGAATAAACATGCTTCTTCACTTGTGATATTAAACAATACTGCAAATGAATTTCAATTGTACAATAATTTTGTAATTATTAAATATCATCATGAAATGAATGATATTTGATGATTGATGGTTAACTTTATCTTAGTAGTGCTTGTAAATATACAACATATAAACATTTTTTTGTTTTCCTATCTGGTGCAAGAACATATAAATTGATGGTTTTCCAACTTGTGAACACCCAACGTACAGCTGTCCATGTGAGAAACATGGATTTATCAAATTTAATCAGATATACATAGTTGATGTAGAATAAACATGCTTCTTCACTTGTGATATTAAACAATACTGCAAATGAATTTCAATTGTACAATAATTTTGTAATTATTAAATATCATCATGAAATGAATGATATTTGATGATTGATGGTTAACTTTATCTTAGTAGTGCTTGTAAATATACAACATATAAACATTTTTTTGTTTTCCTATCTGGTGCAAGAACAAATAAATTTGATGGTTTCCAACTTGTGAACACCCAACGTACAGCTGTCCATGTGAGAAACATGGATTTATCAAATTTAATCCACATACTCGCAATGATTGTCCCTGTGCTTTGTTAATGGTCATTGCCAAAGGCTAGTCGTACAGGAAACTGTAGACACGTTTGAATTCAAATATACTTGTAGTATCCGTTGGTATCATGGGAATGCGTGTAGTAGTACATGTTCCCTTTGGTGTTTTCCATTTAAAATGGTTGCCTCAATTATGTTATTCATTAATTATTTTTACCGATATTCTAGTCCTATTGCATATTCACGGTGGATTTATATTTCGTAGAAGAATCATTGGTGAACCAATTTTCAAAGATAAAATATGCGGTGGAATTCCTGGTAGATCTAGTGAATTTAAAAATTCTATTGGATAATTAACTGATTTATCTTTATTGACAACAGTATCTATGGATTTATATGTTGTTTCTTCATCAGGTATTTCATTTTGAATTGTGCAGTTTATTAAATTCACATCAACGTTTTGGGCTGCAAATATAGCACGCTCACTAACCCATTGATTATTTTTATAATTCTGTGATAAATTTGGAAAAACTTTGGCAATCAATTCATCAGTGGATTTTACAACGTGACAAAAGTTTTCTGGTATTTCTGGTAAAAAGTTCTGGTGTGGATTCGTCCATTTCCATTTTACCATTCCCAATATCTAACCATTGTTTTGCAAATCGTTCAGAAGATTCATCTTGTTGTAATTAAACACGCATATTGGTCTTTAAAGATATTTTCTCCACATACCACCGATGATTTGAGACATGCATTCAATTCATCTGCAGGTGTTGAACGTAGTATAACTGGTAGAGTTTGTCGAAAATCACCAGCTAGCAAAATGAGGGCACCACCAAAGAGCTGCTCATTTCCTCTCAAATCTTTTAATGTGCCATTGAGTGCTTCCAATGATTTCTTCTGCGCCATGGTGCATTCATTCCATATTATAAGCTGACACGATCTTAGTACTTTTCCCATCCCAGAATATTTGCTAATATTACATGTTGGAGTTTCAATTACCTGCATATTTAATGGCAATTTCAGTGCTGAATGTGCTGTTCTCCCTACTGTTCAAAAGAGTTGCTGCAATACCAGATGATGCAATAGCAAGTGCTATATTATTTTGTGATCTTATATTGTGATCTTATATAAACTCAGTATTCTTATGTAAAATCCAACGTTGATCACGAACATATCTGTAACTTTTCAAAATTCCAATTAGATCAAAAGTTATTGCAATTAAAATTTTTCACATTTTTCCGATATTTGGCTCGGGAGATGTCATGAATACCGAAAAAAGTTCTAACTCTGATTCTAACCAAACTCAATTTTCTTATGTAAAATCCAACGCTGATAACGAATATATGTAGTGCTTTTCAAAATTTCAATTAGATTAAAAGTTATTGCAATTATTATTTTTCACATTTTACCGATATTTGCTCGGGAGATGTCATGAATACGGAACAAATTTGCAACTCTGTTTCTAACCAAACTTTATATTCTTATGTAGAATCCAACACTGATCACGAATAAATGTAGCACTTTTCAAAATTCGCATTAGATCAAAAGATATTGCAATTATTATTTTTCACATTTTTCCGATATTTGGCTCAAGTATACCGAAAAATCTTCATCTCTGATTCTAACGAAACTCAATATTCTTATGTAAAATCCAACGCTGATAACGAATATATGTAGTGCTTTCTGAAATAATAATTAGATCAAAAGTTATTGCAATTATAATTTTTCACATTTTTCTAATATTTGGCTCGGGAGATATCATGTTGGGTCCAGAGCGCTCTTCCAAATCCTTTAACGGCATGGGAAGGAACGTGTGACGATGGAATGAACGGTCCACTGAACCACCACCGAGAGCCGACGGAAGGACCATGTTTGGACCGCCCCACGTGCTTCACGACGCATAGTCCGTGCGTCCAAAACACTCTTCCGAATCCTTTCACGCCATGGGAACGACCGTTTGTCCGTGGAACGAACGGTCCACCAACCCGCCGCAGTGATCCGATAGAAGGACAGTGTATGGACCGTCCCACGTGCTTCACGACGCAAGGTCGGGGGTCCAGAACGCTCTTCCGAATCCTTCCACGGCACGGGAACCACCACCGAGACCTGACGATCGGGACATGAGTGGACCGTTCTACGTGTTTCACAAAGCAAGGTCATTGGCTCCAGAGCGCTCTTCCAAATCCTTTCACGCTACGGGAACGACCGTGTTTCGGCGGAACGAGCGGTCCGCCAACCCGCCGCCAAGATCCAACGGAAGGACCGTAGGTGGACCAACCCGCGTGCTTCATGACGCAAATACCCTTAACGCGAAAAAATATTTTAACCCTCTCATTTTCGTGTTAAACGATTTTCACTGAATATGTATAATGCTTTTTTTAAAAGGAGAGAGAGTATTTCCTTAAATATTATTACGAACATGAGTTTTCTGAAAAATTTATCGTTTATCTATCTTTTCATTTCAAGCACAAATCATACGTAAACGAAGAAAAATGTTTAAAATGAGGGCTCTATAGCTTACATTTCTAGGAAGTAAAATTTTTTATTGAAATTTTTTAATTCCAACTTATAAGATCCTGCAGCTTTGCCTCCCTCAGTCCTCCGGTTTTTGTGCTTTCCAGTCAAGTTCTTAAATTTAATATTGAATGTTTGTTTATTAAATAAACGAGCTTTCAAACTAATTTACATTATTTTCATTAATTTTTAGATTTGGGATTTCATTTTTATTCCGGAAATAATTTGAGAAAAAACTATTTAAAAAATTGAAAATTAAATCTTTATTCGAGTTAATTTTTTTTTTTTAAATTTGGATGTGAAAGAGAAAAAAGTGAACAGTTTCAAAGAATTACACTGTTTATTTTAGACGAAAACATTCACGTGTTAGTAGTCGAAAAGAGAAATAACTACCAAAAAGTGCACTATTGGTTGAAATAAATAATTTAAATTCATATGTTATGTGTCAGTGGAAATCTTTTGTGAAACTCATTAACGAAAATCAAATATCAGTTACAAAAACTAAAGCAAATAAGTGAAGTTATTAAACACACATTCGTAAACTCCACGGCGTTTATTTCCTTTTAAAATGTACCTACTTATTTACGCATTCTGCTGGGGTTGTGCTTACAATAAACTTTATGTAAAATGGTTTTTAAAAGAAAGAAAAAATAGAGGATATTATTTAGTGTTAGTTTCAAATGTGTGAGCTATTTTTCAAAATGTAAATAAATTATTTAAAATCGATGTTATTGTCGAAAAAAACTATTCCGAAAACTAACAGATCTGTATATTGATCCGATAATTGCGCTGAATACCATCCTATATAATTTTATTGCTGAGTAAAGATAAAAAGTAAGTAAATTTATTATAACTGATACGATACAAAAATAAAGCTAAACTTTCGTGAAGAGCCAAAAAAAAAAAATTCGCGTCAGATTAAAATATAATGCAAAATTAGATTTAATACTCTAACAGTGCTAAATGGTGCTTAATATATACTCAAATAATAACAATAATTATGACATAGGGCAATTTCGCAATGTTGCATTATCAGCATTTTTTCCTTTTATGAAACAAATACACACACACATCTTACGTATTGCAATCTTATTTAATTTTTAAAGTATTTTTTATATAGTAAACATGTATGCAATTTTTTCCGATTCAGTGGTATTTATACTCGTGATCGACTATAAGAACACACAAATTATTTAATTGGAAAAAGTGTCATAAATCTGAAATAATACATTTTTACGATCTTTTCCAATGTATAAAATTAAAATGTGCATTCATTTTTCTGGGATCAATTTGTTTTATTTAGAAACAGGGGGAAAATGTGTTTAAATGTTTATACTATTCAAATTTTGGAACAAATTTAACTTTTAAAAGAATTTATTTTATGTGCTTAACATTTTTACATTATGATAAGATTGAAACAGCGTTGATGACTCGAAATATGCTTATTATTCATTATTTTCGAAATTTAAATTTGGAAGAGACTACATAGATGTGTTCCTTTAAAATACATATGTATTAATTTACACAATGATTCATTCAAAAATATAATATAATTTCATTTACATAAGAAGAATGCCTAGATTCATTCAAAACCTCTGCATTTCCTAAAGCCAAACGATTTTTAAAGAAACAGAAAATTGTACTCTTTTGTGTTGAATTTCGCGTAATCATTTCAAATTTCAAATAAATCATCTATTTTTTAAATGCTGAAAGCTACGGTATGAAATAAATAAAAGTAAATAAATGAAATGAAAATTAAAAATAATACGACTAAAACCGTCGAAAAGCCACTGCATTAATTCCTTTTCAATAGATATAAAATAGTTTCTGAAATACCTTAACGTGCGATTTTCGTTTTGTTGACAACCATTTGGTTACCAAGGCGACGCGAGATTGAGTTTGCTGTTTCAAAAAAAGAAGTATTTTATTTATGTCAATTCTGATTCACTTTCCTCTTGAGTACAATCAAGTATGTTTATTTTTGAAAATCACGAAATAACTCTGTATCAAAATAGCTATGTTTTGCAATTGTGTCCAAAAACTACAGACAAACGTAATTGCTTCATTTATTTTGCTATCGTTGAAAACCTTGCAACTTTCTCCGAAATGGTATACTTTTTATAGTTCGCCATTTAACACATTGTGACTTAATGGCATTTAAGTAATTGTCCTTGTAATGGAGGATTGTTAGCTTATTAATATCGCATTCGAAGCAACACTAGGGCAACTGGTGCTTAATTTTGAGCCACACAGTGGAGTGACGAGGACAAAACCACTCTCAAAACTTCCACACCACGCCCATGTGACCTCGATAGATTGAACGAGTGTCAGCCCTAGTATATGGAGTGCTTTCAATAACATTGGAGGTCACTACACTTATGTGAGGATATATGTCATACTTTTTGCGCAGATCTCTTTCAAGTATTGAATCATCACCTAAAATATCACACAAAGCTATAAACATTGAAGAAGTCAATTTAATTTTATGGAAAAAATTAGAATAAAAATTCCATAGAGAAATGTATACAGAGTAATTAATAAGCAAACATACTTCATTAATATAATATGTACTAAATGAAGCATGGAATTTCGAAATGAATTCGTATTGGTTTGAAGACTTGTTAATGGAAATTTGCTTTTGTGCTCAAAAAACAAAAGAAAGAAGCGAGACAAATACAAGTTATTGTATTGTCAGGTAATGTAAACATTGAGTGAAAAAGGAATTTAAAGATCTTGCGAGTGAATTGAATTCTGATAGGGGCATATGCACCGTAAAAATCTTTTGCAAACTGCTGATACAAAGAACCTTTATGTTCAAGAATTTATAGGCATGAAAAACCGCATTCCGTGTTATAAATCATATGTTGGCGTTTGGGAGTGATGCTTTTCTGGAAATCTAGTATAAAATTACACACTCCGATTTTAATTAATAAATAAAGTGCAGTTACAACTCACAAAAAAGGTAAATCCCAAGCTTGACTCAGGAAAACAAGGAACAGTATTGAATTACCCATTCAATGTAAGCTGGAAACATAAAAAGTGAGTGACAATTTCAGAATCCTTATTCCAATCCACATTCGCTCGCTTTTGCTGCCTAAAAGCATATTTGAAATTTGACTCTCGTAAGAAATATAAAATGAACATTATAATAAAATTTCTTTTATCTTTTCAGAACAGAAATGAAATCCTAAGCTTTACAACAGTAAATTCGTTTTCTATTTCCACTTGAATTTACAAGTTAAAAAAAAAACGCTTTTTATTTTTCGCTCGCAAAGCACTCCTGACACGTCTAGCTGGAATGCATCGATACGCGTGACACATTTGAGTTTTTATATACTTAGTTTTATTTTTAAAGAACAGAGAGCTATTGAGAGTACGACACAATGACATCAATAGAAATTTGAAAAGATCCACTCGACTGCAGACTTTCATTCATTTTGATTTCTGAATATCACTGTACAGTTTTATAAAAATGTGGTGGAAGAGAAATTTGGCCCATTTGTAGGTTTCTGACTTTTATCTTGAAAATGAACATCAACAAGATGTGCTTTTAAACCACTATTCTTCTTTTTTGAAGTACAGATTTTTCATCAAAAATATCTCATTTCAGAAATTTTTAATTTTTTTTACAGTGCTTCTTTTTAAAAGTACTGCAACAAAATGCACTTTGAAAAAACTTTCGGTTTTGTTCTCACATACGTTGAGGAATAAGTGAAGAATGAGAAAATATGATTCCGTTCGGTATATATTTGCAGAGTAGCATTTTAATATTTATCTGAAAACTACTTTTGGTGAAAAGACATAAGTACAATTTTAAACGAAGTGACAATTTTTAGTTTTTTAATTCGGAAGAAAGGCATTTATCATTGTATTACATAAGGTGTGACCTGCTTTCTATAACAGTTTGATTTCATTTACGGTACGTTTCGTCGAAAACAAAAATTCGCATTTCTTTACGAGATGGTTAGATGAGAAATAAACCCATTGCAAATTTCTTTTTCTTATCTCAAATTTGAGCTTTTGCGAATGAACCCAATCCTTTCATTCGAAATGTATGTCGACTATTGTTTCATTTATTTCAGACCTCTAAAATCAAATCGAATAGAGCAAAAATACTTTAACAAAGCGAAGAAATTTGATAAGCAATCAGTTTGTTGCTTTTGAATTACCTGTGTTCATTTTCGTACTCCATTGTCTTTAAATATTTTGAAAAGATTTAGGAGAAGCTATGTTGTTTTGTTACATTGTCCTTAGTGTTTTAAAAAGCTCTATATGTGCATGTTAATGTGCAGAAATGTATTTTTCAATTTTTTTAGGAATTTATTAATTTCAATTTAAGACTAATAGAAGGATTATCAAAATGTATTATTTCCGTGTGCTCACTTGAAAAAGTCGCTGAAACGATTCATCTTCCAAATTCCATGCTTATTATTAAAAATGTAAATATATTTTTAATATTAATCTGGACAATAAATACATAATCCATAAAAGAAAAAGCAGAAAATTTTTTTAATTTTTAAATCTTTGTCATATTTTGGCGATCGATGACGATTAATATCATCATCGATTCATTTTACAAACATAAATAATTATTTCTTACTCTTAAATAAAATTAAATAATCCAAAACAAAGGAAAAAAATCGAAATTTAATTTTTTTTCTTGTAGTTTAATCTTACAATGTCAATTTTATTTGTGTTCAAGACTGATTTTCTTTATTTTACGCTGCATTCTTATGAAATAAATCGTTTTCAATTTTTGTTTATAAATAACAGAAATTCAGCTTATCGTAATAATTCACTTTGTTTGCAGCAATATTTCTACGACAGCATATGAGTTGATTTTCTTTATGCTTCTCTAGAATATATTACTGAGAATTCTTTTCTTGTGTTTTGCTGTGTCCATTTAAAACGCAGGTAAGAGAGCAAGTTACATCTTTTGCAAACATTTCTATAAAATTAATCTATGGGATTTTTTCTAAAAAAAAATTCTTTTCTAAAGGTTTATTTAATTTTTGCTGCTGCAGCGGCGATTTTCTGATTTTGGTGGAAGTAGACAAATTTAAATTTGCATCTTCCATTTTTTAAAAAAATTTACTTATTTCTGCACTTTTATCCAAAAAATCCAAATTCCGTTTTATCCTATTCCAGCTTCCAGTCTCGCACAAATTTGTAAAAATGCAAACTGTGTATTTTAGCGAATTTTAACACACTGCCATATCAGATATATTCTCATTTTTGTTAAGATATATCAAAAAGGATTCGGTAAGATTACGTGTTGTAAAAAATTGTTTTCTGTCATAAAATTATAATATTCAGAATGTAATTTCTCTTATAAAATATTTCTAGAGGAGTTCTAGAAATTATCAGCTTAGTCGTATTCATTTTTTGTTTTACTTGTAGAAAATGGCACGCAAGTTTCGGTAATACCGTGGAACGCACGACTAAGAGGTTAAGTCTTTTGAAAAGAATTGCTGGCTCGAAATGGGGTTGTTCTAAAACAACTCTAGAATTAACATATAACGCTTACATTCTGTCACTTATTACCTACTGCTGTGAGCCTTTGGTTGCGGCATTTAAACAGGTGATTGATCTCCTAGAGAAGTGTTCCATAATCGAGCATTACGGCTAATTACGGGAGCTGTGAAATCAACACCAATCGATGCTCTGTTGTTATCAACCCATCAAATGCCTATTAAATCTATTATAGAAGAACGGGCTTTATTATTATGGGAGAAAATTACTAGAATCCCAGAATGTCTATCCCTTTGGAAGGATTCTTTATCCTATACCAACAGAAATCTCAAATCACAGAGAGGCTTCCTTCAGAAAGTCATGGCTCTTAAAGAGCTTCATAGTTTTCATTTCGAACTAGAAGATCTAATAAAATCTTCCTGCCCGACTGAAAGGTATGACTTTGCACTTTCTACAGAGCTGCTTTGTGAGGTCCAAAAGAAAGAAACAGATAGTCAAATCCTAAGGATCCTTTCTTTGGAGACTTTGGATTCCTTATACCCTGAAGATGAATGGCTATACGTTTACACAGATGGTTCCAAGATTACAGTAATGCAGGTGCTGGAGTCTGCTGCAACCTATTCTCCTTTTATTCACCAATAGGAATTCACAGCACTGCTTTTGATGCCGAAATTTCAGCTATACGTATTGCTCTATCTCAACTTCTTTGCCACACAGATCGTGTTTCAAAAGTAGTTATTCTGTGTGATTCAAGGGCGGCCCTCCAAGCAATATCTTCCATCGAGGCACCTTTGTCAAAGGATATTCTCAAATGTCAACTGTTAATTGGTGATTTACTTCAAAGCCACGTAGACATTGCCATGCAATGGATTCCGGCGCACTGTGGCATTGATGGGAATGAAAATGCCGATTGCTTGGTGAAGAAGGGGACAAAAATCTTACAAACCTCTAATAATACAGTTCCATTTTATAGCGCCAAAAGAATTATAAAGAAATACTACAGAGAGCACTTCTGGTCTAAATTCAACCAAAAGAATAAACAAACGGTGTGGTTTAGCAAACTCCTTCATATTCCAAAATGGCCACGAGATAGAGCTGTGGCCGATTTTCGAATCGCCACTGGCCCCGACTGCCTATCTAAGCATCTAAACATGATAGGCATTGCTCAGAGTCCACTTTGTAAACTGTGCGACTCCAATGAAGAAATGGACGCCATTCATTTGGCACGCTGCCGTGCACTCAACTCTGGATCCATGTGGAGCAGATATTGGGAGGCCAGACACAAAATGTGTGTTTTATAGACTATACTGTGAACTTGTTTTTCTTTTCTTATTTTTTCTTTCATTATTTTTTGTGTTGTCCTTTGTTTGTTTTTTGTCAATATTCTCTGCTTCTCATTTTGTTTGCAGTTGTCTTGTAATCCGCCATTGGAAATAAAATAAAAAAAAGTTTCGGTAATAGATATTATATATTCCATGTGTTTTTTATTTTTATTTTCCTTTTAAATATTTTTATTCCTTGCATCAGTTTTTTGGCTCTTTCCTGATTACTTTATGTGCAATGAATGTTTAAGAAGTGATAAGAAGAACTGGGCGGGGACTCTCGACATTCATAACGGTTTAAATTTTATTTGGAGCTAACCTTGAAAAGAAATAGCCGATTCAGTTAAAAAATTAAAAAGGTGATTTTTTTTCATTCACACTCGAAATATTTCAAAGTTAAAAGTCACATTAGGCCGTAATGCACCGCCGCATTTTTAGGCCTTTAAGATGCTCTCTTAAAAATCAAATCAAATAGGATTATTAAATAAAATATATTTTTTTTTAGAAATAAATGATATCGTGTACTTTTTTTGAGCTGTTTTATTATTTTTTTTCTCCTTGTTCGGCTGGTATAATCTTCGTTTTTTTTTTTTTTTTCGTTTTTTTTTCAATGCTCATTTTTGGACGTCAGTAAAATACGATTTTTCATAGACAGTGGAAACTATATATTTGTGTTCAGCATCAGTTCTTTGAATTTCAAAGATAAATGACGGGTCGTTGCGATGACAATCCTGACCATTACGAGAGGAGCCACAGGTTCCGGCACTTGATACCAGGATGGTCGCTTCAGAGGTGCGAAACAGGAAGAGCACCCCGCCACTGTAGTTGGGCGAAACCTCACACCACGGCGAGTAGGAGCTACGAAAAAGGCATTGACAGAGCGGAGTCGGACGAGGCAGAGCGAAGCAAGGTTGGTCTCGAAAGTGTGGGAAGACACGCGGCAGCCGTCTTCTTCGGGACAAACACTTGCATCGGGCGAGACATCCGGCAGCTGTCGTATCCCACTGGTTACCAAGTTTGGCATACCGCCTCGATTCGATGTTCCAACCAAAGTAAATTCGGGACGCGTGGTTTTCTTTTTTTTAAATATAATTTCTTTCTTTTAATTCATGTTTCCTTATCCTTTTTGAAGTTAACTTCTATGCTCACGAGTGAATGGAAAATTTGCCCAGTTTTGCGTAACAGGGAGAAAACGAACGGAAGTAGTGATTTCCCCCGCCATCTCCCCAAATCATCGCAATGGTGAAAAAATAGGAAGTGGGTGGAAAAGAAAGCGGAGTCTGGGGGGAATATATTTTTTTCCTCAGAACCAGCCTAGAGGCATCTAGGCTTCTTCAGTTAGCTAGTGAACCTATGAGAGGGAGTAAACAGAGTGAAAAAAGAGAGGGGTTCGCCTTTGCTAAAATTAGCATCAGTGGTCAGGAGTTGGTGAGTGGAGGGAATTCGTTTCGGTAGAAACGAAGAAACTGCAACTTTTCTACATTCGTTCTTCACATGGTTGGGTTTTCGATTCGTTTTGCTCGATGGGAGGGGGGGGCAGTGGTGGATTAAGCGGGTGTTGGACCTGGATCACAGCGCTGGTAGGGGCCCCACGCTTGAGGAGTGCAGAAGGCCAGCGACAAACCAATCACGCCTCCTTAGAACAAGAAATGAACAACTTGAAAAGAAAACAAAGATACAATGAAACCCCCATTAGAAATTTATCGAGATCCAAGAGAAATACTTATCGAATTATTGCGTTGAATTATTATTGATTCTAATCAGAATGCCTAAATCAATTGCACAAAGAGGAAAAGAGTTTCGTGAAATAAAAAGAAAAGAAAAACTAGCAGAAAGTCCAGTCGAAAAAGTGATAAAAAAACAGAAAAATAGTGCAAATTCATCAAGCGCTACTGCCAAATCTAGATCAGAGTACATGAGAGAATATCGAGCACGGAAAAAACATTGCAAAATATTCTTTTAATGCCGAGTTTAATGACTGATGATGGAAATGCTATTGAGACTCATCTAATGCCAGCACTGATTAATACGGACTTTGTGAACCTCCCTGTGCAGTCAACAAGTACAGAGCCCTCAACAAGTCTAGTACGTGTATGAACTGATGCATGTGAATCGATAATAAATTCTATCTTACGTTACAAAGACTATGATTCCTATGAAAATGCTCACAAAGATTTCCAAAAGCGATTCGTTGATAATCCTTTCGGTCACGGGTGTTCGATTTGTGATAGATTATGGTTTAGAGATGATTTGAGAACGGCCTGTTGCTGAGCATAAAAATATTTTGCAAAATATTTTACCAGGAATTAATTTAGAAGACGTTAAAGCGTGCTACAGTTGCCGACAAAGTTTAAATAGGAAAAGTATACCAAATTTATCAAAATATAATGGTTTTGTATACCCAGAAATTCCACCGCATCTTCCTACTTTGGATATGGTATCAGAAATACTCATTTCTCCACGAATACCTTTCATGCAAATTAGGCGATGGATATCTGTACACGGCTAGTTTGGAATATTAGGGCAAATAATTAATGTTCCAGTATCCCTCAATACAATGGTCAATCGACTGCCACGGAATGTTGATGATGATTACTGTGTCAATGTTCACATCAAACGGAGGAAAATTCACAGAACTAGTTATCTGATGGGTTTGGTTACTAAAAGAAACATCAAAACATGTTTGCAATATTTAGTAGCTACTCCATTGTACAGAATGTATGATGTTACAATCGATGATAGCTTCTTCAATTTCAAACAGAGTGCGTCTCAAGTTCTTCAAGATGAAATCAGTGAAAATATAATTATTGAAGAGAGTCTTTCACCCCAGCAACAGACGTTGTTATGGAATGAAGAGAAATATCTTCGTATTGCTCCTGGAGAAGCGAATGTACCAAGAAGTTTAACTTCTATCGCGTGGCGTTCCACGCACCATTTTTTTTTTTTTTTTTTTAGCGTCTTACCGGTTTTAGGAAAGATTTTAATTTAGAAGTACAGGATATTTTTGAATGGTTTGATACATCTTATCTTGCATTCGTTTCATTCACCTTGTGTGAATTGTAACATACCTGCATTTTCATATTTTAAAAAAATATTCATTACATTCGGGAATATATGTTTAAATAATTATTCAAAACAGCGCAGTGAAGAAATTTTAACTGTCAAGGATAACCGAAAAATAAAGAAATTTAAGGCCAATTAAATTATTTTATATTTTTCTGCTTTATTTAAATCTTTAATTATCGATTCGAATATTATTCATTGTGCATGCATATCCTAGTAATTAATTTTTTTATAATTTATGAAAATAATTTAAACAAATAACGTAAATAAATGGAATTTTTCTTCAAATAATGTAAACAATTAAACATGTTCATAAAATGTATAAAGATTTTAGCATTCAAAGTATGTAAAATGTTATTTTTTTTTTAATTTCAAAACTTTTGTTTGATTTTTAGTTGTTTTTACTGTAGCATATATTTAATTTTAATGCATAAAAATAATGTAATTAATAGTTTAAATAATATCATCACAATTGCAAAAGATTCCAAATTTGAACCTTATCAGTATGTTGCCTCATTAATGATATATTCCATGAAAAGGTTTTTTTCCCCAAGATTATTTATAGGTAAGTGTATTTACTAGTGTATATATATATTTTTATTGTATAATCTAAAATCTATATTTGCTATATAATTACAATGATGTCTTAAACTGTTTGCGTCATTTCTATATTTGTATATATTTTTGCATACAGTTTTTTATATAATAATATGCCTCTAATGCTTTACTTTTCATATTTCCTTTACAAGCAAATGTTTCTTTTTATATTTTGTTTGCTTGAAATTATTTTATTTTTGAGTATTGAATGAATGAATTATTTTAATTAATATATATTTTTAACATATAATCCAGAATCTATTTTTGCTTTATAATTACTGTGGTGTCTAAAACTGTTTGTCATTTCTATATTTGTATATATTTTTGCATATATTTTTTATATAATAATATGCCTCTAATGCTTTACTTTTCATATTTTCTTTGCAAGTAAATGTTTCTTTTTTATATTTTAATTCATTGAAATTATTTTATATTTTTGAATATTGAATGAATGAATTATTTTATTAATGTATATTTTTAACATATAATCCAGAATCTCTATTTTTGCTTTATACTTACTGTGGTGTCTAAAACTGTTTGTCATTTCTATATTTGTATATATTTTTGCATGCATTTTTTCATAATATGCCTCTAATGGTTTTTTACTTTTCATATTTTCTTTACAAGTAAATGTTTCTTTTTATGTTTTATTTGATTGAAATTATTTTCTTTGCAAGTAAAGTTTTTTTTATTTTATCTGGTAGAAATTATTTTACATTGTGTCAGTTTTTTCCCCTTAGATTTTTCTTCTACTGTTATGAGCCTTTCACGAGTGATATTTGTCCCTTTCCGGGAAAATATTAGACATCATTCTAGCGTTTTAATACATAACTTTCATCGGAAAATATTCCAAGTGAGAACTAAAAAAAATCAATAAAATGTGGAAACATTAGTCTATGACCTGAAAAGAAATAAATGTCCTAAGCTTTATATTCCTCACAAAGCGAGTGCGCGTAGAAAAGTCTTCCCTCCTTTCGTGACGTCATATAATGGCTGTCACAGCCTGATGTCTTCAAGATAGCCTTGATGAAACGCTCCTGCCCCCCCCTCTGCGATCTATTTATCAGATAGGCCATGTTTTTTTCTTTCGTTTCAGGTTACACATGACGGAGAAGAAACGTCCGGCGGACGCTGGATCTCTAAGAAAAGTTTTCACCCTTGACAATCGATTTAACTAAGGCCCGTCCAATTCAACAACGGATTTCCATTGAAAAAAAGCAACATACATAAAAAAATTTCATTACAGTTAGTAGCAGTTCGGATTACGGAAATTGTAAGTCCCAGCAACTTACCGCTACCCCTCCCCGTAGGAGTCAATGTCCCTAAAAAATCTGATCTTATCGGATCTATATTCAACAAAAGAAACATAATACAAAATTCCAAGTCCTTACGTCTAATAGTTTAAAGATGAATATTCCCATTTTTAATTCCCCTTCGGGTCGATTTTAAAAACACTTATCTAAGCGGATCTTTACTCCATCAAAAGAACGGGCTTATTTAATTTCTAGCTGGTACATTTAATAGCTCAAAAATGTGAACATTTATCTATAAGGCCTTTAAGCTCCCCAACGCCCCTTAGTTGTCAATTTTCGCAAAACACTTTTGTACCTGACTTCTACAGCATGAAAGGAACGTAGCTACCCTATTTACAGTTTGTAGGTGTGATAGTTCAAAAATGGGAATATTGATCTCTAATACCCCTTAAGGCCCCCAAAGCCTTTTAGTTGTCAATTTTCACAAACCCACCTTTGTAGCGGACCTCTTCTCAAATTTCAAGTTTTTGAATCCAATAGTGGAAATATTTATCTCCAACACCCGTTGAGCTCCCCAACGTCCCTTAGTTGTCAATGTTCGCAAAACCCTTTTTGTAGCTGATTTCTGAAACCTGAAAAGAACGCGCCCGCCAAATTTCAAGTTTGTAGGTCTTATAGTCTGAAAACGGGAATATTTATCTCTAACTCCTTATAAGTTGTCAGATTTCTTCAAATCCATCACGTAGCGGTCTTCTACCCCCATGAAAGGAACGTAGGATCCAAATTTCAAGTTTGTGAAGTGAAGCGAACCGATGAAAATGTTAATTTCTTTACTGTCATTTGGCAACTCTCTATTGTAATTTCATAATGTTTATCTTTTGATAGACAATGTTTATCTTATTGATATCATTCTTATCATATTCCATAATGTTTATCTTATTGAATCTAATTTGAGGTTGTTTACTATTCTATTTAAAGTCAATTTTACCTTTTAAGTAATTTTATTCAACTGTCTGCTAGATTCATAACATCACAGTCATTTAAAATCCAATGACTCTAATTTTAGGTAGTCATGTTTGTGTGTATTAAAACCTAGATGTGCACAAAGGTAAAAAATGAACACAAACATTACTTCACGTATTTTTTAGTGGGAAAAAGCAAATGTAGGAATGGAGACTGAATAAATTTCAGCAGGATGATAAATATTTATTGTGTATATCCATTGAATGTATTTTCTAAAACATACTTCCTCTGGAAAATAATAAATGTGTCGTTCCAATGTTCATTTTTTTATGCATCAAAGATGCTCCCGTATTTCATGAAATTACTATAAATGCTCGATTCAAATCAAATAAAGCCATTAAATGAGCTCATTTTAATGCACTACATATTTTTAAAATTGAACCTACAGTAGATACTTTGATATACGAGGGCTGTTCAAAAAGTATCGAGACTGAATTTATTATGCAAAAACATACATACATAAACAGGTTTTGAGTCAATCTCCTTCGAAATATGCTCCATTGGCAGTAACACACTTGGCCCAACGATGTTTCCAGTCCTCGAAACATTTCTGGAACTCAGACTTTGGGATGGCCTGAAGCTGCTGTGTCGAATTCTGTTTTATGGTTTCAATGTCCTGAAACCGGTGTCCTTTTAAGGTGTTCTTGATCTTGGGAAAGAGGAAAAAATCAGGAGATGTTGCCAGTCGTTGGAATTGCTTATCCTCAGTGAGGAGACGCGGCACAAACTTTGCAGACACTCGGCGCATGTTCAAGTCCTTTCTCAAAATTTCATCACATGATCCTACGGAAATGTGACACTCCTGTGCAATTTCTCGGACTGTTAAACGACTATCAGAGTGCACCACAGCCTTCACTTGTGCAATCTTGTCCTCAATGCGAGAGGTGGATGGGCGTCCAGAACGGGGATCACTGTTCACTGATTGACGACCCTCCTTGAATCGTCGGAACCACTCGAAAACCCGAGCACAACTCATCTCCAAATGCTGTTTTCATCATCTCGTAGGTTTCGGTACCCGTTTTACCGAGCTTAAAGCAAAACTTGATACAGATTCGCTGATCAGTGTTTTCACACTTTTTCTTTTTTCGACGAACGCACGCAAACACTCCACGTGAAAGAAGTCAGTGTGACTGAACGGCGCACTGTACAGACCTGCCGAATTTTGTGAGACAAGGTGAAATATGCACGCGCATGATGCACACAGTCCCTCCGCTAGGGGTTTTCTGGAATAAATAGAATAAATTCAGTATCGATACTTTCTGAACAGCCTTCGTAAATTGTTTTCCAACTGTACCAAATATATTGTTCACTGTGATAATTCTTTTTTGTTCAAATCCGAAAATTGTACTTTCCCAGTAGATAAAAGTGTGTGTGGCTGGGAATTTACACAGAAATTTATCTAAGTTTTAATAATATTTAAAAAATGTTTTGTCGTTCTGTAAATCCTACAACAGTAGCACTGTTGGTGGGGTAAAAATTTAGTGTAAGAATTTTTACGGATTACTTTTCAAAGTACGGTGTACAGTTACAGTATCGGACACTAGCTTTGCTCCAAAAGATCTGATATTTATCTCCTTGAACACATGCTGCCAAGAAATTATTACATTTTTTTTTATCAGAAAGTTTTATTTTCTCTGAAAAATTGTTGAAGAAATTAACTAATTTTAAATTCGCAAACACTTTTTTTTTAAATATTCCCCCTCCCTTTTTTTTACAGACATATTGACAAACATGGGGGGGGGAGCTCTCAAATAATTTCCCTCTTAGCTTATTAAATTATTTCAAAACGAGGGTATATTTTTCTTTAAAACCCTTTGCATTATCCCAAAATGGACTCTTATTTAGATATTTTCTTATCGAATAAGCTTCAGCTGTGTCTACTAGATAAGTTTTCTCCATTCTTAACACTAAACCTACCATGAGTTGTCAAACACCCCTGTTTCTTAAAAGTCCTCAGGAAATTTTATTAAAAAATATATTTATCATTACCAATTTCATGTTTAATGCATTAGGTTTCCTATTTTGTTGGAGCGTTTCAAGTTACACAGTATATGTACAGAAGCGTCTGTCACAATGAAACGTCTCAAAGAAAAAGTACTGTTTAAAGTGCTAATGGGCATTTTTTTAGATTAGACATAAGACATTTTTCCTAACTAAACATTTCCAATTTAGTAAATAAACAAGACTTAATTGTTTAGAAAAATGTTTTATTCATACATTAAATTACATTAAGAGGTACTTTTTGCTACAAATCTCTAAACGTAAAATTTTTTATACGCAGGGCATCTGAATTGCAAACCAACAAAAAATAAGCAAAGGTTTCCCCACCGGATGCTAACAGAGCGGACGTTCACCAGGCCAGCACCGAAAGTAATTTTTCTGGAATCAAGAAACAGACATCACAGCCGGCCTCCTCCTACGAAGAAGCCCGGGTACCAGACCTATTTTTAAAGTTAAAAAAAATTACTATAACATATATTGCTAATACATGAATGTTTAATGGGATCAACCCCCAGGTTTAAAGCAGTTGCCTTTTCCAGAAACAGCAACCACCACCTTCCCCGCACTCGGGTTCATCCTCTTTTCTCATATTCCTTTCCTTTCTTTTCTTTTATTGCAGCCTGCCACTATTCGAAAAAATGTTTGTTCAATGTGAAGTTTTGTAAAAATGTATAGTTTCTTGCAATTCCTCCTTTCGATGCTCGACATATTTAGTGCGACAATTCGTTACGCATTTATATTTGCCGAAGGAGTGCAGGGCACTCGTCGCAGCAGAGGGCAACGTTGAGACGAGATCACATTTAGAAATATCTGGGAACTATTATGTAACACATATTCCAATAGGTCTCACGAGTTATTTACATCCCCTCATTCTCCATTGCAAATCCCGTAGAAAACAGATTTCCACGCCTCCATCTTTATTATAAAAATTGACAAAGTTTTTGGAGCATTTATCTTGTTTGTGCTTTTTATATCCAAAATAATTACTTAAAAATTTATCTTCTATTTGTACAATAACATTTCAGTACACGACATTCGTCTGATTGGTTTTTCAGGAAAGCGTCCCGAAATATTCACATTAAAAGTACTGGCATTTAGCAGAGTTGAGATCAATTGTTTTTGCTTGCAACAGTTTACTCATTTTAAGTAATGTTACACACACTACCCCCGCCTCGGAAAAAAAGGGCTTGACGTTGGCACTTAAGCTTCTGTTGATGGTGGGTAATCGTTTCAAAATTCGGGGAAATACGACCAGAGCCTTTACGAGCCCTTTAAAACTCAAGGAATACGTACTTTCCTTTCTGATTAATTAAGGGCTCCCAAGTATTTGAGAGCAACTCATTTTAGTCCTCCATCATCCCCAGGCCCAGATGCCCCTCCAGCAGACACTACTCATAAGCTAAGGAACATTCTAGTTCTGGCAAACGCGTCAAAGGCCACGGGAAGTTTTCCACAGTGAGGAGCATGGAAGAAACAGGAAAGGAAAAAAAAGCCGAAAGCAAATCAGAAATTATCTTTCGCAAAGGGCCCGTGCAGTCCACCCAACCTCTTTTCCTTCGCAGGTCGAACAATCGTCGTGATGGAACCTTGAAAATACATTTGGAATTAAAAACGATACACGTTTTGTTTTAGTGTATTTACAATTTTAAAGACCGTTTGTTGGAGAAATTGCGACTTTGGAAATAATCCACGAGCAAGTATCGAGTAGTACAATCTCCCTAAGGTCACCAAAAAAGTAATAAGATATGCAGATTGTACATACCTTTGTCTAACAGCAGGCATTGAGAACAGAGACTTTTCTTTCAGTCAGTGTTCAATTTATCTCGTAAAGCGTAGGAAGAAAGAAACTCTCATCTGCAAATCGACCATCCGTGGTAATTTAAAAACAACCCTCCACAAAATCAATTCGTAATCTTTCTCTGAACAAAACGATAACTGGAAAAGCCCATCAATTGTGAAATCACATTACGTTTCCTTGTGAAAAGAAAAGTTTTAACTTCCTGTTTTGTCGGGACACATCAGCAGTGCTGACATTTGTTTCCACGTTTCTCCACCGGTAATCCCTACCCGCTGCTCTCTCTGGCGAACCAACACCGGCCGCCTCGTCGCAGACCCGAGTAGTGGGGCAGATCTGCCTGGGCTCAAAGTCTTCACGTGATTCCCCTCTTAACGTTAGTGCCACACAAACACATCACTGTTCTTCAGAGTTACGTGAAAATCCAGCCCCTACGTTTTCTTGCACCGGTTTCTCCTTCCTATACTCTTTTGAGAACCCTACCTATCCCACAATAGGTGTTGCGTACGGACCATCGTAATGCTCTACCTTTACTGCATCCTGCGTGGCAGTAGCCCGGGGTATTTACGATAAAGAGACTGTTCAGAAATCCCAATTGGAAGGAACGACATCACGTACGACTCCCGAACAGGAGCACGTTTCGGCGGGATTGTCCGGGGGGGGGGACGCATCTTGTCTTACTGCGTACTCTTTTCCATACTACTTAGCCTGGTCGGAGAGACTCCTGTGGCTTCCTCTCTTGACCGTAGGAATGCCCTGCACCGTGTGTGTTACAGTATTATCAGGGGAGGGGAGACAGTCTTATACCCCCACCGATATTATTGTAATCCCCCTCCTCCCCAGAGAATTTCTGAAACTCTGCCACAAACATTACTCGTCAGGACCACCTGCCTCACGGTCCACATGTGATTTTTTAGGACGGTGCGCTTCTCCTGAGCTCTGCGAACCCCATCTACCCTGTATGTGACTCCCCCCTAATACTGTGATCCTTCATCTACAGTGAAACTATGCAATCCGCTCGACCCATGCGCTTTCTGAAGCCGACTCACTAGAATTGCGTTATTCGGGAGGCCCAAACAGTCCGTAGTGTCACTCTATCGGCCCACAACCATCGTCTCCACCCTGGGTTCTTCAAACTTGGCCAGTCCTTCAGATGCATGGTATGTTCTCCTCGAAAGGCTCCGTATGTGCAATCCGAACCTAGAATACTTGTCTGTTCCCGAGCTCTACGACACCCCCCCCTCCCGGACGGTCAACCCACCCACGAAAGCTGCAAGACCTAAATGGTAGGACCCAGCTTGTGACGTGGCTACAGTTACTCTACCAATGCTAGCTGCCCTCTTCGGGATTCACCTCATGAGATCGTACGACGGGCACCCACCCTCAGTCCTGAAACTATGCGGACGACCCTCACGGTCATCAGCAGAGGTGACACAAAATTCCTCGTAGTGACTGCAGATTAGCAAGCAGGCAACTCTCTCTCTCTCTCTTTCCGCTGTGGGGTCACAAGTGAATTTTTACCATGGAGCACTCCCCCCAAGGTCTAGCACACCCACTTGCCCGATGCGTGACCACATATTTCAAAGCACACCTACCAAAGGGGCGTATCGATCCCACCACCCTCGGATGCGAGCCGTACCACACATGCGACTCTTTCCATCGCAGCCGGCCGTACGCTTTTACCGTAATCTTCCGTGCATGCAACGAACCATTCCTTTCCCAGTCATTAATACCCCTCCCCCACCCGAAAACTAAAAACTGCCTCGAGCAGCACCGACAGCCTAAAGTGGAGTAATTCGGAATAACGAAACAGTCGGTAGCAAAAGGGACACCGAGCTCCAAAAATGCCTCGTCGTGACTGCGGGCCGCATCGTGTGGAATGGCACGCGAGGAGCTGTTTCTGCCGCACGACCCACCAAACATTCGTGAGTCTTTACGACGTTACGCTTTCTTCTAGATCTACGACTCCTGGTGGCCCCGTACGTGACCCGCACCCACCGAAACAATCCACGTACTCTTTGAAGCCGAACTTCAAAATTCGCGTAACACCCAAACGGTGGGGCTTTTCGGCGTGCTGACGATGGGCTTCTCCTCGCACCCGGCAAACTCTTCGACCCCATCGTCCTCGAAACGTGTCCTGTATCGCAGAGGCACGTGTGCTACGGTACGATTTACCCGTAAAGCTCAATACGTGCTCCCCCAACTTGGAAGGCTCGTTTCTTCCCGAGCTCTCCTATCCCTGGCAGCCCAACGCGAGAGCTCGTACGACGGGCACCGACCCTCGATTGCTTAAACAATGTGGACAACCCAAACAGTCGGTAGTAAAAGTGACGCCGAGCTCCAAAAATACCTCGTCCTAACTGCGGGCCGACCACACATGCAAACTTTTACGTCGTTACGCTTTCCTCAATCTCGACGACCACCGGCTACCCGTACGTGACCCGCATCCACTGTAACGGTTCGGAAGATCCACACAATCTACGATGCCGACCTACCAAAGGGGTGTAGTACCCAAGAGGTGGGCTCTGTCAGAGTGATGCCGATGAGATACTTCTCATGACCCGCAAACTCTTCGATCCCACCACCCTCGTATGCGATCCGTATCGAGCGTGCGACACTTACCATCGCAGGAGGCCCTGCGCTTTTCCCGTAACCTTCCGCACTGACAAAAAACCACTCACGTCCTCTCTCTCTCGCCAATAATTCTCCACTCCCTCAATAATGCTAAAAAAGCCTTAGGAAGCGCCGACAGCCTAGAGTTGAGTAATTAGGAATAACTAAACAGTCGGTAGAAAAAGTGACACCCAAACCGTGGGGCTTCTCTTTGCGCCCAGCAAGCTCTTCCACCCCATCGTCTTTGATCCCGTCTTCTCGAAAATTGGCCCCTCTCCCAGAGGCACACTCGCTACAATACACTTACCCCGTAAAGCTCGATACGCTCTACCTTAACCTGGAAGGCTCGTCTCTTCCCGAGCTCGTACGATGGGGCCCCAGTTTGTTGACTCCTGAAACTACATGGAAGACCCAAACGGTCGGTAGCAAAACAACCCCTACTCCTAGTAATGCACAAAAGGGCATCCCGCAAGTTTGTACGATGGGCAATCCCAAATGTTCTTTGCAGTCACTGTGGCCCAAAGGCAAACAATGACGATGCGTAATCCTCTAGCTGTGCAAACCGCACCCATTGGAACCTTCCCTGAGGTAGTGTCGTCCTCCGAGCTGACGGGTTCTTTGAAGTTCACCGACTGGCAACACGCCACTAACATTTCTCTTCTCAATGCTGCGGTACGCTATACGTAAAGCTCCGTACGACCAGGTTAGTACTGCAATCCCTAGACCTGCGTATCCCAACGACAGTCCGTGGAAAGATGCCTCTCGTTGGGACCACCCGAGCTTTTTAAGATCTCGAACAATCCCTCGAAACTACACGGATCACCAAAGGGTCGGTAGTAGAAGGGCCACAATCATTCCTTGCTTCTCCTTCTGGAAATGCGACTTTTCTGGTGGTACACGTAGAGTCGTTTCATAGACAACGTGTTACAAAAATTCACTGATCACATGTCCCTTATTTCACGCTCCAATCTTTACCAGGCTACGCTCCTTTCGCGAGAGCTGGTACGCCCATCTCCGATGATCCCTCGACTACTCGCAAGCATTATGCTATGCCTTACCCGAGCTGTATGAACCACATTAATCCCACCACTTCTCAAAGTACGCAGAGCCAAATGAGTCCGTCTTTACGACGGTTCACCTCCAACGTCAGTTCCCTAATAAGTCCTCGAGTTTCTTGCGTGACGGTACGGCACTCGTGCACTGTGGTACGCTTTACCCGTAGAGCTTCCCGTGTGCAACCCGTCTGGGGGGCTCCCGAGCTCTACGCTCCTCCTCTCGGCACGTTAAGTACTGGTCCAGATGACTCACATTTTGCGCCCACTGCTCGACACGATAGCCCGTACGGCGGACAATTCCTATGCATACCGCCCCACTGTCATTTACTTGGCTAAGCTCCTTCCGCGACATCTCTAATGATCCCTTGCTTCTCAAAATGTGTCGCACATCCATGCACACTACGTGACCCCCAATAAAGTATGCACAGCAAAAGTGAGTCCATCTTTACGACCTGCACAATGCCTAAAGGGTGGCACCACCAGGGGCCCGACAATTCCTAATGAGTCTTCATCTCTCGAGAGTTCTTGGCGTGCCTCTCCGAATGTGGGTGCTCGCGTGCTTTACTTGTAGAGCTTCGTATGTGTGACCAGCTCTTCAGCTCTGCGACACCCCCAAAACCGCGTGCACGATCCGAGCGCAAGTGACACCAAATTACTCAAATGACGTGCTCGACGCGGGCAATCCCTGTCTCAAGATGACTCCTTGTCCAGATCTTCTGCATTGTGCCCTAGGACGGGCCCTCCACACCAAAACCGTTCCTCGACCCCTGGCTGACCGACATGAGAGCTTGTATGACGGGCATCCCGCAATCGAAACCCTTTGCCTCTGGGTGCCCCTCGAGCTCTTAGGTCCCCCCATCGAGACTCCAATCCCACCCCTGGCTGCAGCTCATACCACCCTCTCGTTGGCACGCTCCTCTTGTGCAGAATGCCTCCTCCACCTACTGCCCTACCATCCAACCAAAACCCAGTTACAAAAAATCTCTTACCTTGTTTCTAATTTTCCTGTCTTGGGGGCTTTCCTACAGCGATGCTTGAAAAATCCCTCGCTGCAATTGTATACTCATTCAAATGACATCTCGTATGTTTCAAAATTCTTCTTTGGCAGTACCTAAATAGGCACATTCTTTTCCATCTGAAAACACTCATTTATTTTCCTATTGATCGAGAGATCACTTCTCAAAAACTCAATCAAAAATTGCAACTTTGCTTCCACAAAATACTCATTTTATCACTTATTTGTTCATGTATCAAATGGTAATTCCACAAAAAGCTACCTTGAAATTACATGAGTTTTAGGTAAAGTAATCTTAATGATTTCAACTCATAAAATTATAGTACCTACTCCTCAGTAGGCCATGATCCCAAATAAGGACTCATAAAACTTATTGACATCTGTACAATTTTTTTACCCTTAATATTTGAAAATTGATAAAAAATTTCAAATTTATTGCAAAATATTTCTTAGATGCGTATATTTACTTTCAAAATACATAATTCTACATACACAATTTTACGAAACATACAATTCAGAACATTTTCCATATAATATGCAGAATATCATTCAATGAATAGCATGACATAATATCCATCCAATAGTCAGAAAACTTTTAGGAAATGTTAATTAGCTTATTTAAAACTGCTGACCTTAAGAAATTGCAAAAATGTAGAACAAGTATCAGTAGAACTGCTATAATGAATATATAACAAAAAAAGAATCTATATTTCATAAAACTTGATTAAGCAAAAAACTTATGGCAACCATTTCCCCAGAAAGCTCCAAATCCTTAAGGACACCCCGAGAAGAGACTGCTGCCTTGAATATCTTCAAAATGATTATTGTAATGAATGTGGAGTTGGCAAAAACTCCTTTAAAGCATGGAACAGGTATTCATTACACAAGTTAAGCAACATGATGGAAAACAAAACTCTGATGTCTGTTTTTCTTTTACATATTTAAAAGAAGATACATTACGACAATCTTTACTCCCAACAGCAGAAAACCAAAAGGTTAGAGTTAAACAAAGTAAGTATATAAATATTTTTTAAAAATAAATTAAATCATAATGCCACTCTTAGAAATTTCAAATCACATAGTTTTATAAGGAAAGTTTTGTTTAATTCAAGTACTAGCTGGTATTCTCTGTAAGGCTAGATGCATATATAATTTTAGAGAATATTTGTTGGTGAATTCGCATCATTGCTTTTATAGAATTGCACTCTGCATTACTATTTGTATAAATGGGCCGATGTCACGAATTGGAAATGTGTGGATGCATTTTGTTTAAAATTAAAAAATGATTTTCTTTTAAGCACGGTGTTTGAATTTTTTGTTAAATGATTCATTCGCCAATTAATGACTATTCATCCATGCTTCATTTTACTGTTGTATCCTTTTTAAATTTGACTGTGAAATAAGTTATACTAAATACAAGTGGAGCATTTAATACACAAGCAAATTCGAAACATTTATTACAATACTTTTTTTTAAATGAGGTTACGTATGAGAACTTGGCTCCTTTGCTTATGTATCAGTAGTAAAAAAAAAAAAGATGTAACGCGAAATACTATGTAATTTTAGTCTCTAATATATGTAATCTAACTGTTATTAATTAATGTTCTTTTTATCCATGTAGTGTAGTGTAGTGTAGTGACAGTGTTATGTCATATTAAAGTAGTAATGTGAAAAGTACAGGCTACCTACTCTTTTTGGGGATCTATTTTCATTTGAAGTCTTTACAGCCGCTTGATTCCGGACCGACTGAACCGACGCTCTATGTATAAGGATAAGTAAAATTTTCCTTATAAGAATAATAGAGCATTTATTTGATTTAGCAAAAGACACTATTTGATTGATTTTTTACAACAGAAAGTGAGCATAACATTTTCAAATTTTCACACCGGATTTTTCAATCAAGCATTACATTTTTATGCGAATCTTTTTACACCAACAGTTATTTGTGCCAATTTGTTAAACATCTGCTGCAATTTGCTAAAATCTAGGAAACTCGGCACATACTGCCTACAGAAAATTTACTTAAGGGAGTTCGGCACTTCCATAGGAGCCCCATGTTAAATTTACGTAAATTTATGTACCTTTTTCTCAGAAACTACTTGCTTCTCATAGAGGAAATTTTTACAGTGGGTTATATGTACTATCAATAAGACTTTAATAGAGGGTTTTATATTTTTAGTAAAAATTAAAATAATTATGAATTTTTTAAAAAATATCCTATTCCCCCCCCCTAAAATTTAGCTTAAAAAGACGTTATCTAAAAAAGATTGCTAGATATATCTTATCCCCTCCATTAAAATGTGTAAACATGTTGAAAATATACTTACTAAAAATTTGAGGACCCTACATTAACTAGTTTTTGAGAAAAAGGTACATAAAGGGAAAATATTGCATTTTGAGAAAACAGGCTTTTAACCCTTTAAGCGGTCAATTATTTTACCAGAAATGCTTCCAAAAAAGGCATATTTTTTTATTGCATATAATTAAGTACCATACTTAAGGGGTCTCAGGTGTGTTAAAAATGTTTCGAGAGCACAAAATATGAACAATTTTCGACTAGAAATAATTCTTTGAGGTTAAAATGAAATAATTTGATTCTTTTACACATTTTTTATAAAGGAATAAAGCTTCAAAAAAGTATAAAATGTCTAAAATATAATCATTATTTTAAAAATAATAAGCACATAAATATAAGAAAAATTTTTGTAAGAAACAAATAGTAAGTTTTACGACGCGCATGATATTTTCTGAAATAATAATTCTAATTACTAGCAATAAGTTGATTTATAAAGTCAAATATATCCTTATTAGATGGTAGCGATTAGATATAAAAAGAATAAAAAATAATATTTTTAAAAAATAAAAAAAGTACATTTTTAAAATTTTTTTCAAAAAATTTATTTTTTTTGAAATTTTTCAAAAAATTACAAATATGTAATACTATAAATAGCTAGGATTTAAAGATTATGATAGAGTTTATAATTCTGTAAAGTTTTATGCATCAAAGCATGATAGTTTTTGAAACGCAATGCACGTAAGTGAAAAAAACACAAACTGAGAAAAAAGGCTTTAAAGTTTTAAATTGAATTTGAGAAAATAAATTTTAAAACTTACATGCTAAAATGCTCCAGGATCATAGGATATGCCTTCCTGTTGCCCAAACAGCTCAATTTCTGTACTCTTTTTAATTTTTTTAATCTCTGCGAGATTCAAACGATGACGTTGAGCTCCTCTTTCTTGACGTAAAGATTCGACGATTGTCACGTTCAGCCAGGGACACACAAACATTTTTGTTAATTTTTAAGCCAAATTTCTCTAAAATAGTAATAAGTATTTGATTTCCATCATTAAAAATGCTGGTTGCTAGATTTGCAGCAATCTCTGCAATCTGAAGGATAGAATCAATCGTCATCGGACAAAACATCCAGATTAATGAATTTAAACTTTCATTAGGATTCTGTGTCTTACCTCCTAAGCATTTCTTCAGGAGTGCCAGATGAGATAAGTCTGCAAATACAGGCTTAATTACATCTCGAACAGCTTTCGCAACTGAGGGTTTGTGTTTATAATTTTGTAAATTATTATTAATTGCGGCATTATACTTACACTATGTATTTGGATTTGTAGGACAAAATCAGTGCATCGGTTCATCATCGGTGCTGCAAGAATGACCCCGAACAGCCCAAATGGCTTTCCGCATTTCCTTTACACTAGTAGAATTGCATCGAATAGCATTACCATAGTAATGCGCAAGCTTATCAATTAAACTATCAGTTAACCTACCTTTACCGCCTATAGTTTTACCATCAGATAATTTCTTCTTACCATATACTAATTTAAGCTTCCTAAGTCTTGTACCCATTCTCTTTTGCACATGGCCTACACATTCTATTTTCTGAATAAGATGGTCATAGCCGTATGGATTGTTTTCAGAAAGGGCATTGAATGTTTTTGTGTCGCCATCTACTATGTAGTTCGAATATTTCAGGTTGTGAAGCTTTTCTGATCGATTAAAAATCCTCAACATCCCGTCAACCTCCATCTTACCAGCAGAGCCAGAATAATTTTTTCTACATGAAATCTTATGCGCTCTTTGCAATTTATTGTACTTGATACCAAACTTTACCCCTTTATAACTGTCGCTTCATTTGCAAAATGAGGACAACACTTCCCGATCCAAAACCTTACCTGTTTCGCTCCCTATTAGAGTACATACTCCAATCAACGATGAATGTCCTCTCGTCTTCCAGGTCCCATCACCACTTACCGTTAAAATGTTATCAGGTAACGAAGAATTTTCTTCGACAGCTGCCCTGTTCATGCTTTCTTCGGCGACTTCCTTCATAACAAGTGAAAGTTTATTATTAATAACATCATATGATTTTTGTTCAACAGGATTAGGAAGACTCATTACAGAACAAAAGGTTTTTAATGACTCTAAACCTTGACCTATGCATCCCATTGCTAAAATAGATCTTCTGTTAATTTCTGGAGCATTATTTTTATTCCCAATGTTTTCACAGCTTGAAAAAGTACAAATACTCCCACATTTTTTACAATGTATTTCAAAATTCGAACATAAACCACGAGTGGATTTTTCATTAATTGTTAATGGTTTATGACATTTTAAACAGCATGATACTGACAAAATAGAGCTAAAGGTTTAAATAAAATCAAAAAATACGATATTCTTTGAAGTTTTCACTTACCTTAACAAGATTTGACTTTAATGAAGTCAGAATTCCTGAAAGTTTTTTACTAGAAGCATTTTTCATTTCGGCACACTTACTTGTACTTTTCATTTCTACACACTTCTTCGTATGTTTAATATCTGTAACATGTGAGTCACTTACCTTTAAATATTTATTTCCTATAAATCTTTTCCTGGGGCACATTGCCCAACGATTTTTTCAAAATAAAACAACAAAAATCTTCGCTTTAGATAAGCGTTTTAAAAAAACGTGTACTAAAGTAAACACAAGAGAATCAAAACACAGCAGAATGAATGTGTTGAGTTGCAGGCTTCCTTCTGATCAACTCAAGCGCTTAAAATATTTCATGAGGCTTATTAAAAACAAAAAAATAAATGGTATGCATGAATTTAAAAATAAATGGGCGTGGCATGTGTCCATTTAAAAGTTGTTATGACTAAATTGCTGTTTGCAATTTTTTGAATAACTTTCGAAGTTTTTAGAGTATTGTCACGTGGTTAGTATCAAAATGTTCAGAAAAAAATGAAGAACAAGATATATTTTTTTCGAAAATTCGAAAAAAAAAATTTTTAACACCCCTCAGACCCCTTTATAGAATAAGAATATTAAGAATTTTAATTTTTTTTTTCACTTTTAATGCTTTTACAACATTTTTTATTCGTGATTTTGGGGGTCAAATGCTGCATTATCAGAAAAATGCAAGCAGCGTTGCAAAAGGCAGAATCGGCGATGAGACATTATTTTAGAGAAAAAGGTGTTTTAGTTGAATATCTTTTGCTCCAATAATGATCAATTCCAGGTTTCTTTACAATTCCTTGAAGTATATTGAGAGCGAAAAATACATGCAACTCTTCCACAGTAGTTTCTACCCAAAATTTACTCTTTGAGAAATGTCTTGCAACACTGGATTGGATGCACTGTTTAGCATATTTATTTGTCTCTTCCCCAATTTTACTCATGAGTGAAAGATCAATGAATGTTTCATAAAATTGTAGAACATCAGAAGTGTCGTCAAATTGTACGTGCACAGAGGGAATACCAGAAAATTTAAATCGAGGACACGGAACAGGTGGATTTTTCACATCAACCTCGGTAAAAATTCTTGCAGAACTCAAATCTTCATCAGAGCTGAGCTCACTGCACGAGTCATCTGAGGAATAATCCAAATAATTAGAAGAAATATCTGTATCATAATGTAGTTCATCATCGAACAAGAAAGTATTTTCGTCGCCTATTCCATCCATAATTTCCATAAGATTCACAAGCACGGCATACAGTAGAACAAAAATTTCAAAGAAAAGTTCCCGCTTTCCCGCTACATAGAAAAACCCGGATGAAAAGCATTTCATTTACATGGAGAAGCCACGCCATCTGTTGAAAAATAATAATACTAAATAGTCTCTTTCAATAATGAAAAATGCGGGCAAACCAGAAAAGGAAAGGAGAAAATATCGATGCCCGTACGCCGTACGGGCAAACCAGATGAGGCCAATTACGGGTAGCACGTACACTGTACGGGCAAACTGCATAAAGGGTTAAGTAAAAATTTGTAGTTTTTGACGATTTACTTCTTTAATACTTTCATGAAGCATATGAAACATTTTCTTTACCTTCTGCTTTTAAAAAAGACTCTTCTAATTTTCTTTTATTCATTATTTTTAGCAATCTAGGCTTTTTTTTTTGTATCTCAAAATGCTTTCGTTGGGCTACACGAATCCCACTTGCATCTAATTTTTTAAAGCATGACACACAATTAAAACCTAATTCAATACTACAATGTTTTAAAATGATTAATTTGGCTACATGGTCCATATTGAACTGTGCAATTGCCATATTTACCCCTAATTTTAGAGTTTTTAATTTCACAAACGTAGATTTTTGAATGACTGACCATATGCTATTATTAACAGGTTTTGAGACTTTCCATGTAGACATTTTTTAATAACTCTAGGGTCAGCTAAATCTTTAAAAATTAGCTTAATTTCATTCATGAGGGAAGATAACACATGGGTATGCTTTTTATGATCATAATGCTTTTCGTTAAATTCAGTTTTTGCTTTTTGAAACTTGCACCATGAATTTGAACCCGAGGGACACAATCTATGTTGAGGGCTGTCATTTGTAGATAAAAGATGGAAATAAACATGTTGTATAGATCATTGATAATTTTTCTAATGGCCATACCATAATACCTCTGAATTTTGGAAATTAAAATGTCGGTTGCGTCTACTTAGGATTCCCCATCTCTTAATTTTTTCCCTGTTTTTACTTTTGAGATACAAAAAATGAGTGACCATACGCTTTTGGATATGCCCAACACACTCTAATTTTTCCACTTGAGTGTCATAGAGATTCAAGGCAAGTATTGATGAAAAACCTCTTGAATCTCCATCACCCAAATATTTTGTGTAACGAATGCCATAACGAGCTTCGGATCTTTCGAATATCACCGTTACACCTTTCGCTTCCATGCCTCCACTTGTTCCACTATAGTTGGCAATACATGATGTTTCATGAACAGAATTAAATGCAGTTTTGCACTGACAATGTTTGGAAACACTTCAAAGTCAATAACTTTTCCAGTACTGACACTTTTAGCTGTATCAATACCATTGAGGGACTGGTATCCTCTTTTCTGCCATGAACCATTTAAGGCAACAGCAATTCTACGGCTACATTCTATTCGTGTAGCCTCCTCAACAGAATTTCTCATTGATTTTTCACAGGTAAATTTAGAAGAGTCGAAAAATAATTCTGAATACGGAATTTATAAGTACGGAATTTTTCAGGTGGAGACGGCAAGCTCATAAATTCACAGAATGTTTCTGCAGCTGAACGACCTTTTCCAATAGATCTGAAAGCAAATACCAATCTGATATTTGAGTGGAAAAGTTTATTTTTATTCTTCAATTAAGTTGGCGTATGGAAACCATGCTTTTTTGCTCAAAAACTACAACACAGTTCCAAGTAATACACAATTCCATCTCTTTTAGAAGCCTCCAATGAGATAGAATGGCCACAGTTTTTACAAATAGCAAAATTCAATAAAGCTCTATTCAATAAATTTAATTCTATTAAAACATTTTTTTCATTACTTCCTTCCATATCTTCATATAAACTGTTGTTTGAAATAAGTTTTTGTTTTGAAGCACTTTGAATAAACGTTTCTGTGCTGTCTGATGTGATAGCTGGAACATTTTGAGCATTCATTTTTTGAACGTCGACATTTTTGAGTTTTTTAAGTATTTTTTTAGATCTCCCTATAGTTTTTGTTGCTAATAAAATACTAATAAATAATTTAATGTAAAACGTGGATTAAACAGGAAAAAAATCTGGATAAATAAATTAGAATTCACAATTAGCAAGTTCAAGTAAGAATAATCCCATTTAACAACAAACCAAACGAAAAAAATAACTGTGTTGAGTTGTCTTTTCCTTTCTTCAAAGAAAAATCGTTTTATTTATGTGTAAAAAAAAAGGTTATATTAGTTGTATACAAAACAAATCGCGCTGTCATCGAAAAATTAAGCATGATGAAAGAGCTTTTAGAGGAGCACCTGTCACGCGCCAAGGAAAGTGCCTTCCTTTAAAAAAAATAATAAAAATACTTCTAATTATTGTATTTCCATATATCATATATCATTTTAAGTAGAAATGTTTAAACTTTTCAAAAATATAAAAAAGTCAAAATCGATCATTTTTCAAAATTTCATGTGCCGAAATATTTAAGGAAATATTTCTTATGCCTTTCAAACACCTTAGGTCGTTATAGAATGAAGTCACAGAAAAGTTTGAATTTTACAACTCTTTAGTGTTTTTTAAATGTTCAGTAGTTACTTTTGATTACACTTTGAAAATGAAATGTTTTGTGAATTTAATTGTAGATTCACCTTTTCCAGTTCCTAAAATACTATTATTACTAGGATATCTTAAGTCAAATTTCTCCTGAAAAACTGAGAAAGCGCAAAAACCTATCATTTATCCAGATTGAAAATAAATTTCATTTCTCAAAACTAAATTTTATGCAACATTTTCTTATGTAAATACATTCAACACCACTATAGACAATAGTGTTTTATTAAAGAATTTCACAACTAAAAATCGTAATTTTTGAAAAATTAACTCGTATGTACAGGACCATAAAAATCCCAAGAAAGTGTGTAACAACATATAGTTTTATCAGGCATTTGTTAGGATATATTTTATTATCACACAGCATTATACTTAAAGAATAACAAAACATAAGATAGCAGAGTAATATATTATGACATAATAAACAGAAATTAGAATACAATGTGCATATTTTTTTTATTGGTGCCAATTGATTTGACTGGTATTCTATTTTAAAACTTTGTACAAAAAGTGTCATGGTAATAATTCAGTACAACGATTGCCCATTTGAAAATGTTTCGTTTAGCTGTGAAAGGATTCAGTGAAGGTAGGATGTCACAAATGAGCAGATTTGATAAATAACACGGTAAGCATAACTTCAGAAAATTTCTGTGATCTTAGAAATCAAATCTATGCATTTAAAAAAATTTCAACTTGAAAGCCAAAAAATAGTCATGTATCTACAAAATGTTTGTTTTAATATATAATCATCAACTGTTATAAATTATAATGGATAGTACTTATAAAAATAAAGTTTAAAATTCAGCATTTATATAAGACTAGCTTTCATGGCCCGGCGTTGCACGGGCTATTACCGAGGGTATCTTAATCCACATGTTAATCTTCATTTTTATATCTGTTAATGCTGAAAATCCGAATACACTCAAATAAAATGGAGAAAAGGGTGAAAGCTCAGGGGTCGTCCTCGTTACTTGACCGTGGTTGAAAATTTCGAAGTCCGTCGCCAAAAAACTCTGGAGTAGGTGAAAAGTGCGACTTTAAAAATCCTTCACTCACATTTCAATTCTTTCGTTGCAATTTTTTAGGCCCCGGAAACGAAAATGTAGCTTTTTTAAAAATAGTTGTATGTTGAAAAAAGACAGAGAAGTAGAAATTTTTAAAATTACAAAATTTCACTATTATTTTAAATCTTGAAGTAAAATTGTGAGGATTTTTGGAAATGTTCGACACACGGAAAAATAGTTTCATGCAATTATATTTACGAATGAAGAATTTATTAAATGATTGATTTAAGTATTTTGAGTGTTTTATTAAAATTCGTTCAAATAAGTTTTCGGCTTTTTATTTTTTAAATCACTGATTCTGAAAGTTTTAAAAATCATTTTTATTTAAACGCAACGATATTGATTCATATGAGAAAAAATCATAAAATATGCAAAACATCATTGTTTTGTAAAAAAAAAAAGTTGTTTTTTTCCTATAAAATTCTTTAAAGAAATATAGTTTTGGGCATTTTATTTTTTTAATCATTGATTCTAAATGATCAATGACTTTTTTAAAAATAATTTTCATTTAAATGCATCGATATTTATTCTTTTTAGAAGAAATCATAAAATAGGCAAAGTATTATTATTTTGAAAAAAAAATCCGAATCGTGAAAAATAAATGATGTTTGGTATTTAATTTATTCAATCACTGATATTAAAAGAGCAAAGTATGAATCTTTTTAGTTCAGATGGTTTACTTATCATAGTTATAAGAAATCCTTATACGTAACGATTGAAAAATTTCGATTAATGATTTACAGAAAACAATTCTTTTTTACTTAAAAAAATGTATATTTAAAGCAACAAAGAAAACGTTCTGATATAATATATTACAAAAAACCAAGCATGTTCATTATTTTAACAATAATTATTTTCTTAGAGCTTAAAATAATACAAAGGGTTTGTGTGTATGTGTGGTATTTTCATTTGCCCATGAATCGTTATATACTGGTAGCTAAAGTATAGTCCAGAAAACTATAATCTATCGTTTTATCCAGAAAAAAACAGATTATACAGTGTTGTCATTACATAATTAATCTAGTAATGAATAACGGAAAAAATATTGCTTTAGTTTCGTAAAATATATATTATTTTAAATCCATTTTCTAAAAAAACAAATACAAAAATTCTCACCGTTAATTATCGAAAGGACTATTCATATCTTCATTTCGTTGTTTTTGAATGTTAGATTAAAAATATATAAGAATGAAAAAGCCTGGAAATTTATTTACATTCACTGCACAAAATCATTCAAAAAGAAAATAATACTGTGTGTGAGACTAATATATGTTTCAGAATTATATTTTTTTACAGTATTTTTTATTCCACTTTTCTTTAAAAAGTCATTCTTTAAGAATAAAGAAAATATCAGTCATAAAAAAAAATAAAAGGTAGAACACTTAAAAACGTTTATCTGTAATGAATTAGATATACTAATATCGATAGCAAATAACTTCAGCCATGAGAGACAGCACGAAAAAAAAGGGGAATTCCCCTTTTCTCCATTACTCAAATTAACATCATTCACTTATGCCAAGAACAGCAAGTTTGACCTTGGCCACTGAGCGTTAAACAGAGGGGGGGGGGAATAATAATAATGATTCTCGCGCATGCGCAAAGCCTTTAGAATGTCTTTAAAGTTTTCATTATTTTTGAGGGCTCAATTTTTAATTGAAAATTCCAAGTTTTCACATATTGATTGGAAACAACAATAATTTTTAAAGAAAAAAGGTTACAAAAATAATGCTTATATTATTTCTCGCAAAAACGTTATTTTACGAAAATCACAAAAAAATCTTTAAAATCCGTAATTTTTAAGCGATTTTTTCAATCTTCGCACAGAAGTTGTAAAATATTATTTTACAAATGCAAAAAAAGTTTTGTATGATAATCTTAATATTTGAATAAGTTATTCAATGTGGAGTTAAAATTGTGTATATATATATGAAAAGTACATTAAAATAACAGAGGATCATGTTAAAATAAGTATTTATCAGTAAAATTAATTTACGTGGGAAAAATTAGCAGAAATGAAAAAATCGAAATCCGTGGATTCGAACTCGGAGCTACACGATATCACTCCGCAATACGATATCGAGCGTGCAACCAACTGCGCCATAAAGACAAGTAGCAGTAAATGAAAATAGGCATTAATAATAAATGGAAAGTAAAAATTGAAAGTAATTTTTTATTGAAGAGGGGATATTCACACATAACGATTGAATAATTTCGATTCACGATTACATTTAAATGTATTGCAAAAAATTTATTGATTTTTGATATTTTAATAAAAAGCAATTAATAATAAAGAATATATAATATGAACATAGCTTTTTTTTTCTAAGGAATTTATGCCTATTTAACTGACTATTTCCGAAAAAAAAATTTCGAAATGGGCAAATTTTTCCTTTTTTTTTACGGAATTATATGTCAAAAAAAGAAACATACATTAGGCATTATTTTAAAGTAAACTATAAGTTTTATGAAAGAGAACAAAAATTTCGATACTGATAAATATTTTAAATGAATCTCAGAAATGCATTGAATGCATTTTATCATCTTAATCTGACATATATAGTTATTTAATTTTGAAAATTATATAAAGAAAAATTGACGAAAAAATAACTTTCACTCGCATTTTTTTTTTACTCGCCAAAGTTACTGATTTCACCCTGTTTAAGGCAGAATTTTTTAGTGTAACCCTTGAGTTAGATGCGGTCAAAATGTAACCGAACTGCGCCAAAGGAATGTTGAAGCAGTGGAAGAAATAAATTTATCTAATTATTCACGACTCATCAAGCGATCACTTTTAAAAAGATGCATTCGTGTTGAAGGCGAACACTTAAATTCGTAAAAAATTACAAAAATGTTTTCCGTTTTATTTTTAAGTTTATCGTTTGGTTTAAGTTCCACACTTAACATTGAATTTCTTGAAATAAAGTCATTTCGCCAATAATTTAGTTATGAATAATACAATGAATAAGTTAGTTATGAATAATACAATTAGTTATGAATAATATAGCAAGTGATGCACCATTTTGGAATCGTCACTAAATGAGTCTCATCGTTTGAAATAACTTGACTATAGAGTAGGCTTTTTTTTGTATGGAGAGTCAAAATGCAGGTGACATTTTCTCAAACTGACTCATAGGCTATGAAGGATGACGTTAGTGGAAAATCACTGTGGAATTTGTGGTCACACGTTTTCCTCATTTTCAAAACCATGCTAATCATCACTTACCAAGAGAGATGAATTCCCTCAACCCACCCCAGAGCTGAGATAGGATTTCACCTTGTGCCAGCTTGAGTTTCAGAACATCCTGTATAGCTACTTCTTTTTATGCTGGTTTTCGTGAGAAATATTTCTTAGTGATTATATTTTGTAGGTATTTGACAAATTGAAAATTGTTTAATACCTTTAAAAAAGTAATTCTACCACAAACCAAAAAGTTTGGCAAAAGAAGGTCAGTTGACCAAATTTTGAGGTTAAATGTATTGTTATTGAAGGCCAGAAATATATATAAATGGTCATTAAAAAGGAAATTAGATAAATCAGAATTAATTATCCTCTAATTGACAATCAGAATTTAAATAAAAAAAGATTTGTGTCCAAAGGCAGATATTGATTGTATGCAGTAGCTAACACAAAAAATTTTCGGGGGGGGGGGGTCATGGTCGAAAGTCCCCCAACTCGTATCATACCTCAAGACGACACCGATTCTTCTGATTTTGTTAACAAAAAACAGTAAAAAATTAATTATTGAATTAATAATTAGCATTAATGAAATAAATTATTAATTACAAGTACTTAATTAAATTTTACGTTATAGGATTATCATCAATTGAAAAAAACTCAAGGGCTTTGGGGGGATCCGGACCCCTAGGACCCCATTTGAAACGATTAAAATCGTGCCAAATAGGCCTTGACGGAAAATAGTTTTTTTTATCCAAAAAGCCCGCCTAGCACTAATAAAACAAGTTGTAAGAAAATTAAATGAGACTTGATAAAGCACAGATGAGGACTGTAGAAAAACAGCCTTTTAAAAGATTTAAAAACTGCTTAAAATATTACAATGATGAAGAAATTAAATATGCGGAATTTCAAAACGCCAAAAGAAAAGAAAAAAATTTAAAAATAAGGAACGCGGTAAAATTTTAAAAAGTAATAATAATTTGTAGCCAAAGGAAGAACTAAGCACTGAAAAAGCGATGAGTCATTGTGGAATGTGAGAAAAATTATGAAATAATTTTTATTATAAGAAAAGCATCGGAAATTTGCTATCAATAAAAAAAAAAAATCCTGCCTGACAGAATTATTAATATGTGTGTGGAAGTAAGATCCAACAAAAAAAATCCAGGAGTCCAATTTATTATTTTTTAAGAAACAATTCTTATAGCTTCACCACATTTCATTCAGGCCAAAATATAAAAATTCCTAAGTTTAAAAAAAAAAGTAATTCGATCAGTTAGAAAATAATGTTTACCAAACGTACGAATTTGATAAACCTATTAGTCCGTAATGTTTATAAACACTGAATCCTCATACTTTTTTACAAAATGTGATCCTAGTAATCACCAATAATTTCTGAAACATTCATTATCCAACAGAAAGAAATCACAAAAATAGAACTTGAAACTATAACAATAGCATCCAGTATATAGAAATGTTTAAATTTCTTAAAAAATCGAATCACTTGAAACTAAGTTAACCTTCATTAAAAATAAAGCAAAGCATAACGATGATAGAAAACGCAGTGCCAAATTATAAAAATCGAAGTAACCATATTGTAATATTATCGTCGAACTAAGAGAAAATTTGAAACAATTTGGAGGGGGAAACGTACCGATATATAAATACAGTGCTTCTCAAACTTTAAATGTTTGAGACCCCATTTTCAATCATAATTTTCATCGCGCCTCCCTTCCGTAAATAATCGATCTACTACATCAATATTACTTTACACGGTAGATATATAACTATTGGCCACTTAACCTCTTTAATACTTTAAATATCGAACTAATATGAAGGTGACAATACCTGAACTGTAGGCTTAATCCTTCAAATATCACCTTCCTGTCTTGAATCTCTCCCGCGGACTTTCTAACCTTTTACGGTATTCTTCTCTTTCAAACTCACTTGTCACCTTTAGTTAACTAACTTTCTAACCTACTTTATACTATCTATCTCTTTAGTAAGCAAACCTGAATTATGTGTAAGAAACTTAATTTGCACATCACGTCTTCTCTTAGAGAAGATTGATAACTTTTAATAGCCCCAAAGATTTCCCAAGAGAGTGTAAGGACGCGTATAGATCCGTCACAATTTCTATACTATATATATAATTATTATATATTTTTAATTATTTTCTTTACAGGAACATAAGGAAATGTTTATGCTTTCTTTTATATGTGTATTCATTTCTTTGATAAAAAGGATTGATAAATGCAAATTAAGCCTTTTTAATGGATCTTTTGCTCTTGTATGCATGTAAGAATACTTGAGATGTTTCTTACTTTCATACCTAACTATGTATTTCGTAAATTTCTTTTAACTTATTAATTCCAAAGATCAAAAAGAGTTACGGGGTGTTATTAATAAAAAAAAATCCTTTTCATCAGCTATTAGATCTACAGACTTAAAATCTAACAAGTATGGTTTTGTGTGTGTGTGTTCAGCTGAGATATGCAAAAAACTTTTTTTTTGTTGTTGTTTAATTTGCAATTCACGTAAAATTAACCTTCGATCTGTATTGTTTAATTTTAAATTCCCCCGTGCGAAGAATGGTATATACACCAGCTAATATATATATATATATATTAGACTTTTGAATTTGGTGGGTGATAAAGTTCAGTGAGTTACTTTGAGAGATATTTTCTATCTTCCTATTGAGAAGTGATTTATTTAACTGAAAAAGAAATTTCCTCATCTGTTGTTAGGTAAGCTATCAATGTGTATTGCATTTGAAAATTTTATTTAAAATGTGACAGATTTTTGAGAAATACTGTCTGTTGCCAAATGTCTCTACGTACAACTTTTTTCAAAATAAATACTCAATATAATTACCTGTAAGCTTTTAAGTAACCTATGATTACATTTCTGTAAAAAACGATTTTTAAAAGCTCAAAACAAAAACAAAAAACCGTACTTAAAGGGAACTTTCTTGTCTGACTTGTTGGGGCACCCCACACCAAAATTTATAAGCATTTACTTTATGAATTGGTTTCTTATATTTAATTTGATATTTTACCTTCGCTACTGAAACTGTATGTCTTATATATAATGTTGTGACAAGAACATTTTAATTTTTTTTAATATAATAAATGATTGGCACAGTATAGCCGGAATTGGCTCTTGTGCCAAAAAAAACCCTGCATTCACTCACCCGTTCGAGTGATGTGGTAGTTTGGAGAAGGGGTGCCAGCTCAAATGACTTCCTCGTCGCTTGACAATGATCAAAATACGAAGGCCGTCACCTGTAGACCTCTTGTTGCTTCATAGTGTAACATTAATAAACTCTTATCATCCTTGATAATGAAGGGAAAATGTATGTTGTAAAAATATGTTAGTGAGATAAATTATGAATTGTGAAAGCAAGATATCTATTTGGAGTTTTAATAGCATGCAAACACTAAAATAGCATAAGTAGAATAATCAAATTTATTTAAATATGACTTTTGAGTTGATAATGCATTTTGGATACACACACATAATCAGTATTTACATACATCAATTTAGATCATAAATAACTAGTTGCATATACTTTTTTATATGAAATAAAAATACACATACACATAAATAAATATATTACATCACACATAACTACTTTATACATTATAATAATTACAAAATTTACATATATTACAAAAGCAGAAGTATTATTATACATTAAGCTCCCTCCCCAAAATCAATGCAGGTATAAAAAAATATAAACAAAATAAATGGCACACGAAAAAATTCCTTTGGATTCTACACTTAATAGTTATATTATTTACATAAACTTTTTATAAATACATTACAGCAAACATAACTAATTTATATACATTTTAATTACAAAGCAGGATATAGTTATAGATTCAACTCAGCCATAAACTAAGGGAAATAAAAATAAAAAATAAATGACATAGAAGAAAAAAATATAATGCCTTATATTCTGGATTCTACTTTAAGTTTTTGAAAAAAGATATATCAATTAAAGATTTTGAAATAGTATTAATGCTAAGTATTTTTATGCAAAAATCATCTTTATTTATATGCACTGCTCAAAAAAATTAAGTGAGCACGCAAAAAAATTAAAACACCTTTGTAGATGATAGAACTGGTGAATGAACTTCCTTTGAGCGGGAAAGCGGACAGGTGAAATAACAGAACGTGGCGAAGATGTTGGAGTTGTTTCAATTGTAAACAGAGTTACCTGTTAATCAGCATTTACCGTTTTTTAAAGTGCTTAATCGACTGACATCTTTAAAGCAATTAGAGAAAAAAGTATTAAGTTTTCAAAAAAAAAAAAAAAATAGTATTTTTTGATAGATTCCTAAAAAAGCCTTTTTAATAAGTTTTTTTTTTTTTTTTGTATGCTAAGATTTAATGAACAAATTTTTTTTTAAATCTAATTTTTACAACAAAAAAAAATATTTACGTGAAATTACAGCAATATTTCTGAAAAAGTATTCCGAATGTTGGATACCTCAGAAAGAAAAAAAAGAAAATCAGCTTAGTAACTCATGGTACACGCTAAATAAAAAAAATTATTCATATATATGTTTGTTTTTATAAACATATACGACTATTCTATTTTAAGAAGTTTATATATATAAATCTAGAGGAGCAAGCAAAAACAATAGGAATGATATAAATGTTCCCATACAAAGAATTAAAAACATGAAATGCTTCAGGGTAACAATTTGGTCCTGCTCTTTCCTGAAAGAATATTTCGTTATTTCAAGGTGGCCCTTTCTCACCAAACATCTGGCGAGACAATCTAAATTGAATCGGAACTCGCGTCTGTAAATAGTACTTGACTGCAGTCACTTTGCATCCAATCTGGATGTTAAGCAGCCCCCTTTCATCGAGATGCACGGTGTTTTGCTGTCAGTGCAATACTCGCCGTTGGCCGACAATGTATGCAAACCAACTGCGTAAATCCTTTTTTCGGATTGTTCGGACCCTTCGTCCTGTTGTCGAAAGAAACTCTCTTTGAATCTCGTCGCACTGGCTGTACTCTCGAGATGAGCTATAAACAGGATATACTGGCCATTATTTGCTTTGGTAACCAGTGGATGACCTCGCCCTGGACAACGTCGAACATGCCTTGCTTCTTAGAATCGATTCCACGTCTTACAACGACATTGCTGCTCCAACAGCAACTGCTAGAGTTCTTTGAGTTTGCACGGATTTCAGGCTCCAGATAGTACGCCAAGCCATTGAACTCGGTAGATCACGTATTTGTGACATTTTTCAGTCACCTTTTCTCAAAACAGAAGCCGAAACTCTGAATTTCAAAACAGAGACAACGAAAAAAACAACAGCATCTACAAAATAACGATTACTGCACTTGCATCCTTTTCTGGTTTTTGACTTCATGTCGCGAACCTGAGGTCGCTGATGAAGTTCGAGACACCGAATAATCAGCCGTTATTATAAAATTAATAGTGTAAGATCAATAACTTTATTTTGTCAAATGTTTTTTTAAATGTCATAAACCAAGGGACGGGTGAACTTAATCGCTATCCTAGATTTCCAAGATCAAGAATTAAATTAGTTATCTTGCTGACAATCCGAAGTACGAGGGGTGGTCAATAAGACCTTAGAAAACGATAGGATAATAATTTTTCAACACATAATCTTCTAGTTCGATACGCTTTATTAGACATCCCTGTAATTTTGTTCAGCCTTCAAAAAAGTATGATTGTGAAGTGAGTGAATGAGTAGGGTTTTTTGCACAAGAGCCAATTTTAGCCAAACAACTTTTCAAATATTTAATGTATGATTGTGGAAGTTCCTCCTTTGTTTGTACAATGACCTCCTCGTTTGACGTGAACTGTTGTCCGCTGGGCCCTTTTAAATTTGGAAATAAAAATAAATCACTCAGAGCCAGTTATAGCGATTGAAATTGCGCATGTATGCACTAATGCATTGTCTTGGAGAAAGAGAGCTTTTTCCCTTTTAAATGAGGACGGTTTTCTTTTATTTCCTCATTCAACCGGCCTAACGACAAATAATACTATCCTGTAATTGTTCTTCCCATTCCCAAATAGTCAATGGGGTAAATTAAATGGGAATTCCATAACCGTAGCCATATGTAGCCTTTTCCAGCTGATTTCACCGTCTTCGCCTTTTTTGGAGCCTTTACAATCCATTATTTCGACTGTTCTTTCGTTTCTGGAGTGTAGTGGTGTATCCAGTGCCATAGCGAAAACTATTAGCCCTTCCCATGAAAAATCAGGTTTTGGGCCCCAAGCCTTACAAATGATTGCAAAACCAAAACATCACGCATTGGGCCTCCTAGAATCCTGCCCCTCCGCGATGCGGGGGCGTACGTTACGTCACTGGTGTATCCGTGTTTTGTCTACAGTTAATCTGTGCATAAATTCAGCCGGGGATTACGACGCGTGCTCTCCAAGTTCAAATGTTTAATCACCACTTGCAAAATTCACTTTTCTCCATTTTCTTTCAAAAAACAAAACTTATTTTCTTCAACTGACAATAAAAACGAGATCAAAGCATGAATATGGCTGAAACTTTTACAGATACCTAGAGAGAAATGGCGCTTACTAAAAACAGACCATTAGCAATGCTACCAGCGCCATCTCTTAGAATTCCTTGAGCACCCCTCCCTAAGTGCAGTAGTCAGGCTTCATTGATTTTACTTGATGAATCGGATTAACGATCCTCTTCTCTCATAACTCTAAAGACTTCAGATATTAACCAGGATATGATCTAACTTCTACAGCAGCCTAACAAGCACACAACAACTACACTAACTTCTCTAGAGTTTAAATAACACTCAAAATAATTTAAATGACGGTTTCTCCACGGGAAGTGATTTTTTTTTCAGAAAGGTACAACCTGGAATTCTGGCTTGCTGTTGTCCTTCCAATAAGTATCCTCTGGAGAAGACCAACCGGAACACGTATCCTTTTATGGGGTTTCCTAAAGCAATGAGGCACTGACACCCACCTCTACAGGAGGATCTTCTGGTTCCACCTTTCAGTCACAAGCTTTCTTTTCAAGAACTGAATCCGGAATTCCTTGTCGCCGCTCTGCTACTTAGATTGTATGGCTGCCTCCTGGATTCCATTCAAGACCTTGCAGTAGATGATTCCACGAAGTGCCCCCCCCACACACTTGAAAGAGCTCTGCACCTGATGGGCAAAATTCGTCGCTGTTCCCAAAGCAAAAATATAGCTAATTACTCCAAACCAGTTTTTGGCTCCACCCGAAAGTTGACCCTTGAGATGCCCAAAAAATTGTTCTGCGCCTATTCGATAACATTTTCTTGTCCCTAAAAAATCATCTCGGGAAACACGTGGAACACGCGAGGCAGCTGCTAACCAAGTGTGGGAGTAGTTGAGCCCCACAGTCGCACCCCTAAGGTCGCTGGTGAAGTTTGAGACACTGAAAAATCAGCCATTATTATAAAATAAACAACTTTATGTTATCTACCAATTTATTTTCAAAAAATGTCACAAACCGAGGGAACGGTCAACTTAATAGCTATACAGTAAATTTATAAGAAAAATAATTAAATCACTCCTCTTGCTGACGATCCGAAGTAAAAACTCTAGTCAGTCTTGACTGGTATTACTTGATGAACCGGACTAAACATTTTATATTCACTAATTCCAAAGACTTCAAATATTACCTAGGACAATCTAACTTCTATAGCAGCCTAACAACCACCTTCTACCCTCACTTCTGAGTTCAAATAGCACTCAAATTAACGTAAAAAAATCCTAGTTTCTCCACTGTTCCTCATAAACAAACAACAGTGAGGAAATATTTTTTCTCAGAGGATTAAGTCACAAGCGCGGATAGGACCTGTCAGTCGTGAACATTTATTTGCATATGAAGTTATCTATTTTGTGCTACACATTAGATTATGAATGTTTCGTTTTACGGTAGTGATCAGAAGAAATATTTGCGTAATTTCGTTAAATCCATGTGCTTCCCCAACCTTTTTTTGTGAGCAGTGTATTAATCCACACAAACATTTTTTTTATGAAGTTGGTTACACGTGGTTAGAATGCTAGTAAAAGTAAGGTGTATGAATGCCTTTCATGATGAATGAAGCAAAATGGAAAAACGACAGATCTTTCAACATTTGAAAAAGTGCTTATTGTTGGCACTCGTTTAGCAAGGAACTCGATTCCGTATACAACAAATCTCACCGGCTTCTCAAAAGCAGCCATTCCAAAAGTTTTCGAAAGTTGGATAACTGTGCTCGAACCGCAGTAACTTCTAGGTAAGGATTGTGGGTTCTGATTCAAGAGCGTGATTGGCGTCGTCTCCGACGAAATGTATGACAAAACAAGGACTCTACTGTACTTCAATTGACACAAATCATCAAACAAGCTTTTAAAAACAGATTTCAGCTCGAACCATGCGCAGAGAATTGCAGAGGATAGGAATGCATAGCTTTTCTTGCATCT
>BMAO01018791.1:30606-205918 GCA_019973975.1 Trichonephila clavata | reverse complement strand
TTACTTCATTCATCTGGTTGATACACAGAACACATATAAAGCAACCTGAAAAACTAAAACTTTTAAAGTATTTATAAAACAAATAGTATATCAAAAACTGGTCCATTACTGGACAAAAAAAATAAATAAATCCTTATTAGTACATCTATACCATAAAAAAGACAATCACATTATATCATTACTTTCAGTACCACTTTCCTCATCACCCATGAAATGTAACATATGGATGAAATACCTGTTTCTATATAGGCAAGGCAGATTTTCAAGGTATATTCCTGTATAACAAACAGCACAAATATTATCAAAATGATGAATCAGTTATTATAAAGAATTGTTTACACATAAGTTAAAACATATTACTTACTTTAGTATATACTTTTGCTTGTATTGATAGCAAGCATTAACATCACCTGATTCTATATATTTTATATTTAAACACTTACCTGCAAAAAGTATACATGTATTTTCTAAATTTATATGTTCCAAAAGTATAAATCAATTTTTTTGCCTAAAATTTTATTAAGAATGAATGATATAAAAAATTACCATATTCCCATCACTTTCCAAAATTTGTGTGGTAACATTCAACTGCAATGGAATCTCTATCCTGCATGATTTTTAAATTATATGCTTCTAATATACTGTCATAAAGCCATTTGTGACAAAAATTTGGTTATTTTTGATAATTACTTACCTCCTCATCTGATATAAAAATATACAACTTTACCCCATAAAAACATAGCTAAATGTCTTGGAAAACATAAAACAACACTACAAGCATATATCAGGTGTTAAAGATACAGTTAAGTTTTTTTGCAAATAGTTTTTGAATTGAGTAATGCTGACTAGACTGAGCTTGAATGTTTTCTTTCTTGACAACTAAAAAAAAGAACATCCCAGAGTTTTTCTTTTTATTTTTAAATCCCTAATAGTTGGCTTAAAAATTTACTGCTAGTTTAAATGCTGATTGGGAGGTAGGTAAATGAGGATCAGGTAAATAATTCTTTAGTAATTACTTTTTACCTTTCTTTTACTGAATTGCATGTTGAGACAATTGTTCCTGAACTATTTTACCTTGCAAAAAACAATTCAATACTACAAATAGAAGTTCAGTTTCCTGGTTTTTCTTATGTCATTACATATTTCTTTGACGGAAGACCCCACGCCACACTTTCTATCTGAGATATGGAAAGAAGTATATTCAACATTTTCAACAACATGGAATCTCTCAAACAATTTAAGAATGAACTTTAATATGTTTACATGGTGCATGATTATCTGAGCATTCACATGTATACCAAGCTGAACATGATAATTTTACACACCTGTAATGGCATTGATCACACACACAACCTCTTTCTGAAATGCTTCCATAATCTTTTTAACTACATAAAATACATCTCCATTAGTCTGCAATTTTACAAACCAAGAATTTGTTGCCTAGTCATAAATCTTTCAGGAATTTTTAATTCATTTTGAAATGGAAATAGGTTGTGAGGATATAAACTGGGGAGAGTATCATTTAAAATTCTATAATGTGCTAAATATGTGTCATGCTGTATTTTCCCCAAACTATCTGCTTGAGAGTTAAATTTTCATTTTAAAATAATTGGACATTCATGTACTGTGAAAAGATTAACAATATATATTTTTTATCAGTATTGGCATGCAGAAGTAGATGACGTGACTTATACTATTAGTAGGCTGAATTACAATAATTATCATCAAAATATTTATTGAAAGCAGGCTTTTTATCAGTCGATGCAATTTTAAAATTTTCCATTATTTGTTTACATCTTATTGAACTTATTCCTTCCAAAAGAGCTACTAGAGAAATTTCCCTTCGCATTTCAAAATTGGAAAACAAGATCATTTAACCATTTCTTCCAAGTGCATTGAAGGTGCCAATTGCAAAGCCAAACACTATTCCAAAATATGTTTTAAAAGCATGTGAAACTGTTTGGTCATCATTGGCCGTAATGCAATTGGAACATTTGCTCAATACATTTGCGCCAAATTGGATGGGTGGGCGATACTAAAGCTGTTCCATGCAATTAATTTTTAACTAGGCACCCTTTCTCCCTGAATGTTGAAACACAATACATATTTCCTGTATTTAATTTATTAGTAATAACATGAGCAACAGAGTAAAGCATTCCTTATTAGTCAAGTACAATTAAACTTCTATTAACCGAATACATATTCTAATACTGAAGATTTTTCAATACCCATTTCAAGATTAGCTTTAATGAACTCTATACAAGTTTTATAAACCAGTTGAAATGCTTGATTATGCTTTGAAAAATATATTATACAGATCCCTTAATAGTCTTTATAAAGAGTGATTCTACCAAGATATTCCATTAATAATTGGAATATAGAATCTTTGATATTTCTATACAACTAGTTTTTCTTTTATATGTCTAGGAAGCTTCACATGTTAGCAAATGTGTTAAATATCTAAATCTACAATTTCACTCATGATATGGAAAAGGTTAAGGGAAAGTTAAATCTCAACATATTGTGTAGATCTTTACATGTGATTCGTATAAAATTTTTTGCAATAGATAATACATTCCAATAATGATTTTTTTCTTACTTTAATTAAATAAATGTATTTTCTTATATATTAAGAATAGTGTTATTACCTTTGGTAGGATCCTAGCAGGGCACCCTTCTTTTACAAGAACACCTCCAGAAAATTTATATTTTCTATTATTATTCTCACAATCATTTAAAAATTTAGCCAAACAATTTACCTCATATATTTACGCTAATTTTTCATAACAATCAATAGAACTTTCGATTTAACGACAAGAAAAAGTTTTACACTCACGAGATCCGCCAAGGGGGCAATCACCCAGCAGGAACTAAAAAAATAATGAATCTACTACAATGGTAAATACCTGGAAATTTTAAAACGTATTATTAAAACATTATAAATAATCAAAGCATAAAATTTTTACATTCACGTGATCACGGCAGAAGCTAGAAAGTCGATGAACGGAAAATGTTAATTACATCAAATCAAAGCACAAAATAAAAAAATACAATATAAAAAGAGTAAAATAATAATAATTCCAAATAATGAATCAAAGTTTTTAGTTGTTCACATAAGTTAGAAATTCCATAAATCAGCAAATATGTTAAAATGATGGAAAACTTAACAGGAAATTGATACAATATAAAAACTGCAAAAAAATGTAACAATCAAACATTATAATTCAAAGTTATAAAATACCTAATCAATGAATCTCCCCGCTAGAATTTTATGTGCGAACCTTTCAGCACGAGCGCTATAGCAATAATGATTTTAGTAGGTTCAATTAAGCCAACGATGAACTTGGCAATTTTCAAAAAGAGGCCAAAAATATCAAAGTAACCCATCCTTGTTTGTAGATTATAGGAATAGGTGCTGCCAACGAAATTGCGCATTACACGTCCGGCCTTGTTTGTTCCTTTTATCTGTCACTATCTCTGCTCTTCGGGTTGATGGAGGAGTTGAGTTGTTTTTCTCCTACTGCTAAGTTGAGTTTTTTTTTAATGTGAAAAAATTGAAGTATAGGAATGTTAAAAGGGCTGATGGCGCCACCTATTGGTTAAACTATACACTAATTATTGATTTTAAAATGATTGAAGAAAATAACATTCAAATAAAAAAAAAATAACAATAATAAATCCAGATTCAAACTCACAGCCCAGAACAAAATGGACAATAGTTTTTCAGTTACGCTAACCATTGTCCTATGAAGGCATACAGACCTGAAGAAAACTTAGGTTTATAATCTCATGAATTTAATTTTGCAAGCGAAGCAGATGGCGACATTTTCGAAATTAAAATGAAATAAAAAAAAAATATTTCATTTATATTATTTTAATAATTTGTAAATCTTAATTCAGTATAATGATTACACATACACAGTAAAAATGTGACGTAGAATACTCGTAATCAGCGTGAACGGTTTACGATTGAACTTGTCTTAGCTTGTCTGATCTTGATTCTACAAGACGGCGACTGAATTCTACGTCAGAAATTATCTCAATGCTTAGAAGCAGATGGATACATTGCTTTCAACCACTCAGCTAACAAAAAATATTTAATTTATATTATTTTAATAATTTGTAAATTTTAATTCAGTATAGTTTGATCTTGATTCTACAAGATGGCTGTGGAATGTTTTTAATCGTTTTCTTGAATGTTTTTTTATAATAATCTTTTTTGAAAAAATGAGCACTTTTTACTATAGGAACTTATAAATTATGTAACTGAAGAATTTTTGGAAAATCTTTGCTTTGATAATATTTTAAGAGAAGTAAGAGAAATGTTATATCCACCTGATTATTTTGAATATTATGAGAATCTGAATAAAATGATTTTTTAATGTTTAATTTGAGTTAATTTTATTTATATTGTTTGTTAATTTAATTTATGTTGAGATACTTTCTTTTTAAAAATAAGTTTGGTTATATTAAAAAAAATTATCTCAGAATGTTTAAGCGTAAATGAAATTTTAAATATATTTCATACAAAAGTAAGAAAAAAAAATACTGTATAAATATTTTGTATAAGTTTCCGACAAGATTTGGCTTTAAAAAGTTTATTTTTATAAATCTGAAAAAAAAAATGGTTTATATATATATATATATATAAACCATTTTTTTTTAAATTTTTATTTTTATTTTTTATTTCCTGTTATGTTCTATATTTTATATAAATTTCTTCATATATATATATATATATATATATATATATATATATATATATATATATATATGGTTATATTGTTAATTTTATTCATACTGCTTTCTAGTTTAATTTATGTTGAAATAGTTTCATTTTAAAAGGTAAATATCAGTATACGTCTTTCAAACAAATTATCCTAGTATGTTAAGCATAAGTGATATTTTAAATATATTTTGTATAAAAGCAAGGAAAAATGTATGCTTATGTGTTTAAAGCAAACTCTTTGCCTTTTCCAAAGAGTATAAATTATATAACTATTCATTGCAATAACCATTTAGTTAAATTATTTTTTTCTTAATTGAATAGAAATAAAAAAAAATATTTATTATACATTGCTTTAATAACAAATTGTAAATTTTAATTCGGTATAATGATTACACATACACAGTAAAGATACAAAGTAAATTGTTTATTCAGAAATCAACATCTTGTATTGCGTTTTACATTACAATCGTATATATATACATTACAGGAGAACAACAAATTGTAAAATTGATTTCAGTATAAGGATTACACATGTGCAGTAAAGATACAAAATAAGTTGTTTATTTACAAAAGCAGCATTCCATTTCACATTACAATCTTTTATTTACATTACAAAAATCACATTATTGCGAATTTATCACATCATTGGATTTTATGTCTTACTGCTCATTGAATAGGTCTAAATTCATCAATGACCAATGTCCATGGGCAAGAGTAGTAATGCCATCACCATTAACAAACCTTTTGTCATCTTTATATGACAGAGCAAGTTTATTTTGCTTTATGGAGTGTATTGCATGAAATTTGGATCTAATTAAGTTCATGTCAACATATTTTAATTTTTGATTAAAAAGACAGGCTTTGTAGTCCTCAAATGTTATTTTATTTTTTATAGTTTGTTTTTTAATTCCTTTTAACCGCTTTTCAATCTTATTGTTTGTTTTGTAGGCATACATTTTCGATTTTAATCCTACATATTCTGTCATAATATTTCCCTTGTTTTCATCCTTCATTTTGAAATCGATTTAAAATCGTCTGAAATTAATAGGATTACCGCGGGAACTAAACCATTAAAAATTATTTCTAATATACGTTATCTCTATGGCAACCACATCCCAGACAATAAAAAATATCAAGGTAACCATATTGTAATGTTATCGCCCATTTTGGCGAACATAAACAACAACTTGGCGCATGTCCCGTGATATCAAACTAGCACCATTTAAAATTACATTTTTCTGGTTACCATTTTTACTTAAAACCAAACCTAACTTATTGAAACTGGAAAAAAAAATTAACAAATAAACTTAAGTTCGTAGTTTTATTTATTACATTATTTTTAAATATCTACTATAGACTTGCGTATAATATGTTCTATTTGCGTAAAAATTCCATAATAAGCCTATAAGTAACATTTTTTCACCTTTTCATATTCTTTTGTTTGTTGGAAAAGTTTGAAGTGGAACGCATATATTTTTTTATCAGATCATGGCTAGCGTGTCATGAGTTCGATCCCAGTACCACTAAAGATCCGCCGTGTAGGGGAGCGATGCACGTTAAATCTGTCGAGAGCTCAAACGTCCTCCCGTTGGTGTGGTGTGGTAGTTAGGAGAGGGGGTGCCAGCTCAGGTGTCGTCCGCGTCACTTGACCATGGTTCAAAATTACGCGGACCGTCGCCAAAAGCCCTCGTGTTGCTAATCAGTGCGACGTTAATATTCACTCACTCACTCACCCAAAAAGGTTGGCCCCCCGTGTCCCAGACTGATGTTTTCGGCACCACAATAATTGGTCCTTTCTGTTGGATGCAGTCAAAGAAACACAAAAAACTAGAAGCCGTGCGTAAATGTCTCTCTACACAAGACGACTGTGCCCAAAAATTCTTCTTTTAGACCAGGGGTGGCCAACCTTTTTGGGAAGCGTGCCACAATCTGATAAAAAAAAAGTTATGCGTGCCACTTCCAACTTCTTCCCAAACTAAAAAAAATTTACAAAAATGAAGAAATGTTACTTATAGTCTCAATACGGGTTATTTACACCAAAAACATATTTTTAAATACAAGTTCTATATACTGAAATGTAAAAAAAAAAAAAATAATAATAAAAAAATTGGTATAACAAATAAAACATATTTTACATATAAACTTATATATTTTATTGTTGATAAATTTGTACAGGATCAATCAGCTTAGGTACAAAATAAAAATGAGCAACTTGAAACATTTAATTTTAAATGATTATTAAGCAGTCATTTCTTTCTTAATGTGGTTTTTGAATTTATAGTTTTTTTTACTAAATCATCTATATTTGGATTAGTTCGTGAAGATGCTGACAAAATTAGGTGTTCAGTTAATTTTGAGCGATATTTTTCATTTAATTACGTTCATATAACAGAAAACATTTCTTCACAAACATATGTTGATCCAAACAGCCAGAGTAGCCGCCATTGTTGGAGATCACCGCTGCCACACGCCTCGGCATTGATTCAATAAGACTTTGGATGTGTTCATGGGGTACAGCAGACCAAGCAGCTTCCACACGTTGCAAAAGTTGATCTGGTGTGGCAACTGGGGGTGTAATCTCGGTCAATCGTTGAGCAACCATGGACCACATGTTTTCTATCTGCGAAAGATCCGGAGAGCGAGCCGGCCAGGGAAGCAATTCAATCTGGTAATTGACGAAGAACCTTTGGGCAATGCGTGCCACGTGTGGTCACGCATTATCCTGATATCCTGTTACTACACTCATGTCCATAAATTAAGGATAATGAAGTTCAGGCAAGGAAAGAGACAGAGGAGTGCGAGAGTGATATCCAATATCGCCCCATACATAATTCCCGGAGCAGGACCAGTGTGGCGGTGCATAACGCAGCTATTCAGCATCCTCTCTCCACGGTGTCTCCAGACTTGAATCCGACCATCGTGGTGTTGCAGACAGATGAGTGAGTCGTCAGTAAAGACAACTTCATTCCATTCTGCCACCCACATCTTTCTTTCGTCGCACCATTGGCGGCGGAGACGTCTGTGGTTCTGCGTCAAGGGTAGACCAAGCAATGGACATCTTGCGGACAGACCACTCTGCTGTAAACGGCGTGGAATTGTACGCGCAGACACTGAATGATGCGTTACAGACTCAATGTGCTGTGCTATGGTTCGTGATGTGACTGAGCGATCCGTCACTGTCATGCGCACAATTTGCCTGTCCTCACGTGAAGTGGTGCGCTGAGGTGGATGCGATCGACCACGTCGGTCCGTCATACCCTCCTGCATTCAACGGTCACATATCCGCATTACAGTTGTTTGACTTCATCCAACACGACTACCAATTTCCCTGAAAGATAATCCACAATCTCGGTAGGCCACTATTCTTTCTCTGTCGAACTTGGATACTTGATCAAAAGCTGATCGCTGTTTTCTACGAAACATTGAAAAAACCACAAGAAAAACAGAACTGCCGAACTTGAAATCGTCGAAATCTCCAAGCCTTAAATAGCGCTTTGAGGTGGCATCACAGACGTGCGTGAGATGTGTCTGCGCTGAAATTCTAATCATTTGCATATCTCATCTCCGCTAATGGATGTTGTAAATTTCATGTTATTTGTGTGCTTCCTTCAGGGTGTTGCATTTACGGTGGCCACAGTATACAAATATTATTATTTTGTAAAAAAAACCTTATACCGTATCTGGATGAAATAAATGAACTTTCCGATTCTGTAATTATTTTTTTGTCTGAGTTCCATAAATTAAAGTTGACCTCTTGTTCATAAGAATTTCTGCAGTACTCCCTCTCAATTTAACTTGGCAGCTTTGAGAAAAATAAACACTGTACCAATCTACTTCAAAAATAGCTCTACTTTTTTTTAATTAAAAGCTTTTATTTGACTTACAATGTATGTATGTAATTTGTTCGGGTGGAATCTTGCAACTCAATTTTGAAGCTGATATCTTCCTCCCATTGAGCTAAAATTTTGTATACACGTTTAGTTTGGATGACAATGCATGTTTTGACCATTTATATTCCGATATTGCAATTAATTAAAAAGATATTAATTAAAAACGTTAAACTAATTTTGGGCGCCAACTTGGATATATCTGCATTGTTGTAATAATTTTATTGTTACAACAATGACAAAAGTTGGCGTCGAAAATCGGTTTTCAGCCAAACTGGAATTTCATAACGTTGCGCTATTGACTGTATTAATTAACTTTGTCTAAAAAATAATTACATTTCTACAATGTAAAAATAATCTAATTTCTGCAACAAATGCAATTTTTTTTACAAATTTCTATCTATTTTCTTGGATTTAAATTCAAAACAAAAAAAGTAGAGCTATTTTTCAAGTAGATTGGTACATTGTATACCTTTTTAAACGCTGTCAAGTTAAACTGAGATGGAGTATTATAGAAATTCTAAATTTAACCCCTTAACTTGTTTGCCCGTACACCTTACGGGCTACTGAAAGTTAGCCACAACCGGTTTGCCCGTGCGCTGTACAGGCACCGAATTTTTTTCTTTCTATATTTTATTTGCACAGACATTTTTATTCCTATAATAAGGTTATTAGTATAGTGTGTCTTTAGGAGATACAGAGAGAGAGTTTGTCCATGGTACTGAACTACTCTTCATTCAGAATTTTGGTAGGGGTGAAGGTGAGAATTTTTCACTGAAGGCAAGAATATATATTCTTGAAAATATTGGATAAAGAATAGGGATTTACAAGGCAATGTACAATGTGTTGCCTAAGAAAAAGGAAAATGGATAGATAATCCAAAGAAGTCGATATTATCTCTATCCCCATTGGAATATAAGACTTAGTGTTACACTATTCTTCATATTGTGTGTGCATATAAATATGCACACACACACATGAAATCCTATCAATCGTATGAAAAAGAGGTATGAACATGAAATTTTTTTGGTAAGTGGAAGAAAATATATTTTAAGATGTGAAATATTCTTCATAGTACGCAGAATGTACTTATTAAAAGCAAACATTTAAGGTTTTTGTGTTCAAAAATTATAAAATATAAAAAAAGGTGAGTAAAATTTTAAACCGGAGATTAAAATAAAAATCTTCCATTTTCGCGCGTTCTGTTAATTATTATGCTTAGTTACATGCAGTTAAAAATGGGCTTTTTTTGGGAAAATTTTGGTCAAAAAAATTGACCGCTTAAGAGGTTAATCTATGAAGCTCAGACAAAAAATAATTATAGAATCGGAAAGATCATTTATTTCATCCCGATACGGTATAATGTTTTTTACAAAATAATATTTGTATTTCTTAAGATTTTTTTTAAATAAGTCAAAATCGATGCGTTTTTATGAAAATAATGTCTAAATCGACGCGCATGAATTTTTTTTGTTTAAATGAATCGACATTCCGTACTAAAACAGCTCATGATTTGCTCTTTTAGAATCAGTCATTTAAAAAATAAAATGTCGAAAATTTTTTTTTTACGATTTTTCAAAAAATACTCAACATTTTATTAATATTTAATAACTTCGTCATTCAGGAAGAAAATCTCATAAAACTTTTTTTCGTGTGTAGGATAATATTACCCAAGATCTGTACGAAGATTGAAAGAATCGCTTAAAATTTACGGATTTAAGAAAAAATTGTGTTTTTCGTCTAGTACCCTTTTTGCGAGAATTCATTTAGCTCGACTGTTCGAAAATAACCGGCTAACACCTAGCAACAATGATGCGTTGAATAAGATGAACAGACTAAGAAACCTGTCGAGTGATAACTAAAAAGTGAAAAATAAATTGAAAGTGAAAAAGCTTTTTTAAAACAAGCTTTTATTTAAACGCGCTAAAAGGAATAAAATAAATATTTCTTTAAAATTTTTTTACTATCAACTTATAACGTCATTACACAATTTATATGATATAAAAGCTTGTCGCGAGATTTACCTCTGCAGATAAACAAGTAAATTAAATCACTTGATCGGATTGATTTCAATTTCTTAAAATTTTCAAACTAAGTAAATAAGAGTGCTTTAATCTTGCGACAAGCTTTTATATCATATAAATTGTGTAATGACGTTATAAGTTGATAGTAAAAAAATTTTAAAGAAACATTTATTTTATTCTTTTTACCGCGTTTAAATAAAAGCTTGTTTTAAAAAAGCTTTTTTACTTTCAATTTATTTAAAATTTAATCCAAGAAAATATATAGATATTTGTAAAAAAAAAAATTGCATACGTTGTAGAAATTAGATAATTTTTACATTGTAGAAATCAGATTATTTTTAGACAAAGTTAATTAATACAGTCAATAGCGCAACGTTATAAAATTCCAGTTTGGCTGAAAACCGATTTTCGACGCCAACTTTTGTCATTGTTGTAACAATAACATTATATTCTACACATGGTGGCTGCCTTACTTTTTCAGAAATTGCTACTCGGGTCAAACAAGATATCAGTTCCTCTTGGAGGCAGACCCCCGTGCATGAATGGTATGAAGGAAATCACCCTGGTGCTGCTTTACTTGGGACAAGCAGTAGGCCAGATGAAACTACTCTTGCTAGACTACGAAGTGGACATACTCGAGATCAACGGCATGTGGATGGTGTTAAAATTTACCCTTCTTGTCCGAAATGCAATGTGAACCAAGCCGCTCCTGCCAACATCTTTACTTGTATTGGATGCCATAAGAGCCAGCTGTTCTCAAGTCCGACTACAGTTCTTGATTGCTTAAAAACTCACGGGTTCATGGACTTGATCTAGATATTTCTGTCGGTCAAGTGGGATAAGAAACAACAACAACAACAACACAATAACATTATTACAACAATGAAGACATATCGAAGTTGGCGCCCAAAACTAGTTTTTTAACGTTTTTAATTAATATTTTTAAAACTAATTGCAATATCGGAATATAAATGGTCAAAACAGGCATTGTCATCCAAACTAAACGTCTATACAAAATTTCAGCTCAATGGGTTGAAGATATCAGCTTCAAAATTGAGTTGCAAGATTCCATTCGAACAAATTACATACATACATACATTGTAAGTTACATAAAAGCTTGTAAAATACAGGATGCAACAGCAAAATTCGTAGAATAAATATCAGAATGATTTCACACCTTCAACAGCACAATTACCAGTGTCTAACATACACGTACGTAAAAGATTATCCACAAGCAACGCTCGTAATATTGAACAGTCGAGCTAATCGCTAGTTCTCACAGTCCAGGCAAGTTTACTAATCACTAGTCAAAACCAGATTCACTACTCGCTGGTTAAAACCAGACTGACTGCTGTGGGGAGTATCACCTTATTTACAGCTGTGGCCGAAACTTCGAGAAAGATGCGCTCTATTTTAAAGAAGAATCCAGAGAGTCCCGAACTCGCCAAAAATGGTCGCCATCATGATCGCCAAAGTCGCCAAAATGGTCACCAAAGTCACCAAAATGGTCACCAAACCCGCCAAGTTGATCGCCCAAAATGATGCCAACTTGGCTCTATCACCAAGATTTCGCCAAGTTCCCAAAAAGTTGCCATTATAACGTAAGGGATAGCATTGCTTGTGAATATTACAATTTTAACATGAAATAAATATAGCATAGAGTAACATAAATGCATTGTACATCCAAATACAAATTATTTACATTATTTTATACAAAATTCGTAACAATATTTATTTAAACAAATGCACATATGCAGTTCTTAGATTTTGATATATTTTACCTATAAATTGCTATTTCATTTTGCTTTCATTCGTGTACAATATTTAACATGCGAAGGCTTTTAAAATCATGGAAATAAAAAATAAAGGCATAAACATCTTTTGTACATGTTGTGCATTAGCTCTGAGGATGGAATTAGCTCCGAAGTGTGTGTATATATTTTTTTATAATTGTTAAGATAAAGTTTTATGAAATATTGATCTTTCATTCTTTTTCTTCTATATATTCAGTATGGCAGTATACTGTTTAATTGTACTACATTTGTGAAATTTTCTATGGTAAGCAGTTTTAAATAAGCTAATTAACATTTCATAAGAGTTTCAAACTATTCGATGAATATTATATCATGGTATTCATGGAATGAAAACATCAAACTCATATTTCTCCATGTTGAATTTTTGTACATATACTGTTATTCAAAACCCTAAGGCTTTTTTGATGATTGAAGTATGGGTTTGAAATTTTTTATACATGTTCTGAAATGTATGTTTTGTAAAACTGTGCATGGAATTAGCTCTAACATGGTTAGTACTTTTTATAAAAAATTTCAAAATCAAAATTAATGTTTTTTTGAGAATTTTTGGAAGTTTAACTATAATAAAATTAATACAAAATTAAAGAGCAGCAGCAGAAAAAAAACCCAAGCACAGTTTTATGTATATATATTTTATTTTTGTAAGGTACATGGAAAAAAATCCTTGAAAGAAAAGAGACATTTAAAAAAGCATTAAAAATTAAAAAAATGTTTAAAAAAGTTCTAAAAATTTTAATTTTGCAACAAATTAAAAAAATTTTTGTATGAATTTTTATTAAATATTAACTTTTATAAAATACAATTAAAACAAAATATCAAATATTACAAATAAAAAATTGTGAAGATGGTACCTATCGCTTTAATAGTTAAATGTTGCTATGCACTCAAAATGCTACAACAATGGAAATCGATTATGATGATATCATATCTTTGTTGTATTAGTTAGTACAATGACTGTGACTCAACTGTCGGGATGTCTAAAAGTAGAAGATAGCAAGATAGTTAACAAGTTGAATGATAGACATGTCAAAAAGTTGATAATGCCGAAAGGTAAGAAAGGAACCAGAGTGACCAAACCATGCCACTCTCTTTCCTTACGGCTACCGGTTGCCAGTCCGGGACATGGTGGTGGATGATGGAAGGACTCTCCATTAAGAAGACAAAGAAAGGGAAAAGAGTTAAGGGGAAATTCCTTCCGAAAAAAACTGGCAAGGTAAGAACTGAAGGAGGGGATGCTCTGGAAATAGTGGAAGGGGGCACAACAATTTCAAGTGCCTAGGGCGCCGAGGAGGTTAAAAACGGCCCTGGGTCAGTGTTTCTCAAACTTTCATTATTTGCGACCCAATATTCCATTATAATTTTCATCGCGCCCCCCTCCATACAATAACAATGTATTGAATTCCAAAATACTGTACTTTGACAAAAAAGATACAACACGACTTTAACCTCTTAAGTACCACCGATGTATATAAACGTCTCGCCCAATCAAAGCGATAATTACCCCGGGCGTATATATACGTCTTTTCGAAGTACGATCTTTTCTGTGCACTGCTATCCATAAAAATATTCCGAAAGCTTTGAAATGCATTAAAAGGACCTTGACAACGTTTGTGAAGGATCTACTTATTTCAGAGGATTTGTTTATTTATTGCTTTTCGCCCCTTCCCCTTAAAATACATCACATACCCACCCTTACGCAGAAAAAGGTGGTATTGGGGAGCGAATCACGTAAATTTTTTTTATTGGTAGTGAAGGGATTATTTATAAACTGTACAAATTATCAAGATAAATAGTATTACTTTTTGAATATAATTTTATATGTGTGTGTGTGTGTGACAAGTTTGCATACATGGGGTCAGTGGTAATTATTAAATTTGCTCTTAACTTAGTATTGTTAAGTTAATTATAAAATGCATTGTGCAGGACTAATACATTTATATTATCATAAATGTATTATAATGTGTATGGAGACTTATTATATCAGCGTAAATGTGTATTTTAATGTTTATTATGTCAGAATACATTTTATATTTGCTTACTTACCATAAATTAATAATTTTTTAAATAATCTTTTGTTTTCGACTTTTTCAATATGCTCGCGCCCCTACTCGAAGAGTTATCACGCCTCCCTTGGGGGGCGCGCCCCACAGTTTGAGAAATGCTGTCCTACGTAACAAAAATCGACAGATTTTGTGGCAAAGAAATTGTGTGAGACGGCATAATGTTGGTGGGCAGTCATATACCAATGTACATCTTCGATGCGGGTACTTTCAACTCACAGTGCTATAGGGAAGAGATCTTTGAAGCCTATGTAAGGTTATTTTGAGTGCTATGGGCCCGGGCTACATTTTTGGACGATAATGTACGGCCACACACATAGGGTGGATTAAGCGGCTGGTGGCCCGGAGTTCTTTAGCCTGTTAAAAAGTATTGCAACACGTTGTCCAAGTGTCTTCCCCCTATAAAGGAAACCTCGTACCTTAAATACAGACTTTGAATTCCATAGTTCTCGTTACTGAGTCGCTGAAATATGACATGTATATACATATGAAAGAATCACAATATTAAGAGGCAACACTCAAAACACTTTTTAAATTAACAATAAATTTTTTTTAACAACATTGAATTTGTAATTACATTTTTTAATAAAAGTTGAATATAAGAGGTAAGAATTTATCTTAAAACCAGTGTAAAAGGAATGCTGACGCATAACTAGCATATGATTTTTTTTATTCAGGTTAGTTTAAATCTTCACCACAAATTTGACAAAAGCTGTTTTTTCCAATGATGCTGTCATCTAGAGGAATAATATCGACTGAAATATATCTCTAAAATTATTATTAATTAATTAAATTAAATTAAGGAAATAATATTTGGAAAAACTGTATTAACACCAAGTGATCCACTGCAAGTTTAAAAAGATGATGCATTTGTGAACTTGGCCGAATGAATAAAACGTATTTTATTTTCGAGTGAAAATTTGAACAAGATACATAAATAAATATATATAGGGAGAGTGTGGATTATATATTAGGAATTGAAAAAAGACCACAAAAAATACTGGAGGAAACTTCCGTTTTGAAACAGGTGAACAAATGTGAATCTTCCCTAATGAACATGATTTAGAATACCATACTTTCAGGAGAATAAATGCTATTAGCAAATCATTCAATAAGTTGAGTGTGAATTGTTAGAATGATCTAGTATACTACAGTCTCTAGAAAATTATTTCGAAAATTTCAGAATTGAATGTGGAAAAATGGAATAAGAAGCAGCATATTTATCAGGGTTCTTGTTTGAAGAGGAAGCAGGATGAGCTCGCAGGCAGCAAAACATAAAAATTCTTTTCGGTAAAAAGTAAAGAAGTCGGTTGTATAAATTTTTCAAAGGGTAGTCATTTTATGTCATATGCGATAGAGCAAGAGCAGAATTATCTCGAAGTGCTGAGATTTATTAAACTGTACTTTTTGACGGGAGATTATTATCTAAAAGCTACGCGAGAAAGCTACACAAAAACTAAAGCAAACTTACAAAGACGATATTGAATCTTTTAAATTTCACGATATGATCAGTTTTTACTGTTTTTAAAAGAAAACAAATACAATGAAGACTCCACTAGAAATTTGTCGAGTTGCAAGAGAAACCGTAATGTAGATATTCTTTCTAAAGTAGAGATCACTGGCATAGCTAGCTCTGAAGGGGGGGGGGGGTCCTGTATCAAAATTCCTTCAGAGCCCTTTTTTAGGTATGGGAGCCCTGTTAGGGAAACTGTAGTTACACATGTTGGGGCCTATGTAGTTTGGGGGCCCCGTATAAGTGAAACGGTGATAGCTACGCCCCTGGTAGAGATATTTTGAAAATATTTTTAACAATACCGATATCGAATGCATTAGGTGAAAGATCGTTTTCAGTTTTAAAGTGTGTTATAAAAATTATTTAAGAAGGTACTATGTGAGAGATGACAAATTGAGAATAACATGGCCACATTATATGTAGAACAATATGTTTTGGAAAAATAGAAACGGCAAATATAAATGATGAATTTGACAAAGAGAAATCAAAAATTAAAGTTGTATAGTAAAATTGTGAGCTCTTTAGTTGAGGTTTTTAATTTTTTAAAAATACAGTTAAGATTTTTCTTTAGCTGTTTAGTTTTATTATTATCATTATATTTTATCTTGAAAATTTAAGGTCAGCGAATCTTTTAACTATTTTAATATTTCGACTCTTGAGCCAAACCTTTTACCGCCAAGGGCCTTCAACTAGTTTAATCCACCTCTGACCTTACAGAGGTAACATTTTTGGCGAATTTATTGAGAGGATATTCGCTGTGTGTAGAGGCTATCGAGGTCCTCGGATCTCAATCGGACCATCCAACAAGTTTGGGATGGTCTAAGAAAAGCTATTTCTCAGCATAGCTTTCCTCCGATGACCTCTCGGGAGTTAAGAGTCGCGTTTTTGGACGAAGGAACTTGCTGCCCCAAACATTTATTGAAACCCTCATAAGCAGTAGGGTAGCTAGTTGTGAGGCTTTTACGGCATTGCACTGCGGTCACACTCCCTATTAGCCGGACTTTTCCCCAGATAAATGCTTTATCTCTGATTCCTTACTTCACACTTTTTGATATGCAACCCTCTGTCCCTCACAATTAACATCTTTTTCACATTGCTATGAGGAAAGGGCCACACAACACACATACACCCTACTGTGCTTTCTCCAACGGAACTCAAAAGTACCACTTCAAAAAAAGGTTTCAAAAATTTTGTAAAAAGACAAATAATTTTTAGTTTTGAGTTATTTTACGCAGAAACTTTACACAACACAACAAGATGATAAATTAAATGGAACACATAGCGGGAAATATTTCCTTCTCAGCGATTTTTAGCTTCTCAGAGCTAATATTGTCATCTGTCGATGATAGAGGGAACTATTTAGCATTAACTGTGAAACACACTATGGAGTAGAATATTTTTAATAGTAGTATGATTTTTTATAGTACTTCAAAGAATCAATTGAAGCATAAGCGATTAAAGCACAACATGAGGGTTTTTAGCGATGAACCTCGTAATTTTGAACATCGGTCAAGTGACGAAGACGACACATAAACTGGTATCCATTTTTAAACCTACACATCACTCCACCGTGAGATCTTTGAGCTCTTATGGATTCAACATACATGTTCTCATTTGCACAGCAGGTTTTCAAAGGCGCCAGAACACATACCCCCAACTCGACCGGCCATGACCCCCGACTACCTCTTAATACAAGGGCAGTCACAATGAGTGAATGTTTTTATGTCACACTGTCAAGTAAATTGAGGGCTATTGATCATGAACATTTTTCAGGTGACGAGGACGACACCTGAGATGGCACAATCTCTCCAAGCTGTCACATAACACCAACGGGAGGACTTTGGCTAATGCAGATCTAACAGCATCAGCCCCTCAAAATAGCGGCAGAAGCTGTTACACCCTGATAGGCAGGTTTTAGATTCACAGCATCCCTAATTATCTAACAAAACCAAGACCCTTTCTGACAATAATATTCATGGTCTAATGTTGATATTGTCCAAAAACTACTGAAATCTTAAAATAATTTTCTCTATTATTTTGCATGCCACTTTTGTAAAGGCTCATAATGCAGTAAGTAGCAAAGAGTGAAGATATATCCACTTATGGATGGCCGAGGAAGCCAGGTGATGATAGTCCTGAATGGTTTGCCGGAGTTTTCGATCCAAGGGTACAAATCCTAGTGCCACTGAATGTCAGCCTTGAGGAAGACCTGACACATGTTAAATCCATAAAAGCCCAAAGTCCTCCCGTTCGCAGAAGAATGGTGTCAGTTCAGATGTCGTCCTCGTCAATTGACTGAGATTAAAAATGATAGAAGTCCATCTTCAACAATTTTACTGCCTTGATGTGGATAAGGCTTTAAAGGAGAGCAAGTCGCTCATCCGGTATAGTGGTTAGCGATGCTGACAGCTGTGCCGTAGTGCCTGGGTTCGAATCCCGGAGAAGGCATGGTTGCTTGCAAATGTATAGTGCCTTCGTGTCATGGGTGTACTCTAAATAGCCATCGAGCCGCAAGTCCTCTCGTGAGGTTGGTGGAAGGAGAAGAGAGGCAGGAGGCCCCTGACCACTCCCAGGGTGTTCTCCCTCAAAATTGGGGTGGAACCAAGCCAAATCGTACTATCACCTGCATGGTGCTAAAAGCTATAGCTAACGACAGGCGTACATTCCAGCCCGATGCCATGATGAATTTCGTGGGCCTTGATCTGACTACGTCAGACAGGTAGCAGTAACAACAACAGGAAAGCAATCTCCTCGCCTGACTTTCTGATTGATAAAACTATGCCCCTTTTGCTGCCAGAAGGGCTCCTTAAGACACCTAGATCGGTGAAAAATATTGATTAGTTCTTCCTTTTTAGTATTGCTAAGATTTTTGAGTTTTTGTTATGTTGGCCGTCCGGCCCATTTTTGTTAATATATGTTTATTAATAGCAAATAGGATTCATAACAAAGTTTTTAAAAATTTTTTGGCAATAGTAAAGCACGTGAACTGATTGGTTAAAAATAAGTCACAACATAAATTGTACACAAAATAAACTTAGATGAAATTATTTGATAGTCATTGAATAAAAAAAATATTTTCCTGGGGTTAAAGGCTTTTATTATTCTGTAAAAACAAAAGTAATAAACCATAGCGATAGCAAATTTGCTTGACTTGAAATTATGATTTCAAGCTATTAATATCTTAATATTTATCTGATAAGATCTTAAGATTAGCTGCTCTTGAGATAGTTATCGCGAAAACTTTTTATTAATCGTTAGACGTGTTCCGGAGTCGAACATTTGTAATAGTATTTTAAATTGGTTTAGTTTGAAAATATGGATGACCGTATTTTTGAAGCTGTAAATTCGACTGTTGAAAATGAAGCAAATTTTTTAAGTCATGTTAGTCAAGAAATATGGAAATTTCCCGAGTTGAAACATGAAGAAAAAGTTGCTCACGACTTATTGACGAACGCTCTTGAACAGAAAGGTTTTTCTGTAGAAAGACATTATATCCTTCCGACGGCTTTTCGAGCAGAATTCACTTCTGGAAGTAAATAATCCTTTAAAAAAAATAATTGCAATTGTATTATTTTCTGTTTTAGATTAGAGGTGTATAGCTGGCATGTACTGTTTTTTTTTATAATTTTGAATCAAAACAATAATTCAGTTTTTAATGAAAGTATGTTTTAATATATATAGTTCTGTTGGATGTGGTCACATTAGCCTAGTGGTTGTGAGCCTCTTAGCTGGCATTACTCAGTAATGGGGTTTCAGTGTTGGTGCCATCGAAGACCTGACATTTAATAGAATCAATGCACTTGTACCCCTTACCTGCAATAGGTGTATATGTTCATTTTGTTCAACTGGTGTATTAACTGCACTTGGTGTGTATACATTTATATATGACTTTCCAAAGTATGATCTTTTGTATTTTATTACTATCGATAAAACTATTCCTAATGCATTAAAATGGATTTTGACAGTTTTTGTGAAGGATTGACTTAATATCTTTTCTTTTCTCCCAATACACCATATAATTATGCATTCCTGTGTGGCATTGGGGAGTGAATCATCTAACATTTTTCTTAATAAGCAAAGGCCGAGGCTCGGAATGCTCAAATAGTGTGGATGTTTGGAGGGAAGATGTGTTGGTTCAGGTGTCATCCTCATTACTTGACTGAGGTTCAGAATTGAAGTTAGTCACCGATGTATATCATGTACAGCCTTAAAGTGTAATGTTAATAAAAAAATTGAATAAAATTTACATTTGTGGTTAGAGTTTTAAAAATGCATCTTAAAATTTAGTGATAATATTTTATTAAGTGTTTTTTGTTAAAATTAGCCTTTTATGTATTACACATGTTAAAACTTTATACATATTATATAAAAAGAGCATAACTAATTGGCTTAGAAGAGAAGGGGTGTCTCTCACATTTGATGTTTTCAGATTTCTGGAATAATTTTATTGTCAAATAGTTTTTTCAGGGGGGGAGGGATAAAACCCAGATATACATTGGAATGCAGAATAATTCAGGTCAAGCCACTTGTTCTGTTCTTGATTGTTATTTTATATTTAAAAGCAGAATTATAGTTTTTAAATGTATAGATGTGTTTATTAATTAAGAATGAAGCATTTATAAAAAAAATCTTAATAAATGCTTCATTTCTCTTGTTGAATATTTTTTTTTTGTTTTTCATTTATAAACCCCGTGCACCACGCAATGTATAACACAGGGGCATACAACACAGACAGAAGAGAAAGGATTACAACTCAAACATCCATGCCTTCTCCGGGATTCGAACCCAGTCCCTACGGCATCGCAGTCAGCTTCACTGACCACTATACCAGATGGGCGGCTCTTGTTGAATATTAAGATCATATTTTTTAGCATATACTTTGTTTTGAAATTTTTTTTTTATAATTCCTGCACTGTATGGCAAAACATTATTTTACTTTTTGTGTTGGAGAGAAGCATTACAAAGGATGCTTTTCTTCAGCACAATAAAATCGCTTCATGTGTGAATGTTTCCTATTGGAGTTCACATGGTACTCTAAACTAACAGTATGACTAAGCAGTTTTCTCAATTTTATAAGGGCTTTAAAAAAAGGTTTGCCATGCTTTGGAAGCATATTAGAATTTTAATTATTTTTTTAAGTATGGCAGTTTTTATTTTGGGACATTAACACATTGTTTTTTTAATTTGCTTAAGTCTAATTATTTTAAAATGGAAATTTTAAAAATTGTATTTCATTGTTAAAATGTGTTTAATTTAGAAAAAATGTTAATCTAGGATGTTTATCATTAGTTTGGTGACCTAGTTTATAGGAGTCGCCAAAAATAAATTGCTAATCTTACCATGTTTGTACTTCACTTTAGTGATACAATTTTGAGATTCTTCAACTGTATTTACTTGTAATAAAAGTAGATATAATAGTTTTTATAGAATTGGGTAATTCTTGTAAAGAATATTGATTTATTACATTTATACTGAATTGCTTACAGAAACGGGACCAACTATTGTTGTTATATGTGAATATGATGCTTTGCCCAAGATAGGACATGCTTGTGGACATAACTTGATTGCTGAATCAGGATTGGGTGCTGGTATTGCTATTAAGTCTGCACTTGAAGTGTTTCCTGAAATATCTGGGAAGGTATGTAAGCTTTTATATGTAACCATGTGTTAAATTTTGATTATTTGTAGAAAATATTAGTCATTTTGTACATTTATGTCAACCTTGGAGACTGTTTAAATATTTTGCTTTAAGATAATTTTGTTTTGTTATATTTTTAATATTATAGGAAATTGTGTTGAATTGAGAAATTTTAAAGTTCACATGTTTATGTGAAAGGAAGAAAAAGGGGCAATTTTTAAATTACAAATATATTTGTTAATTGAATAATTCCAGATATTTATATCAGCCAGATTCAAATTTGCTAATCTCATCCATATCTTGTTACTTTTGAAGAATGGTCAGATAAGTTCTGTAAATGTATAGTGAACAACTTTGACTTGAATCCTAACTGCTTTAGTATTTTGTGGCCTTGTAACTCTACGGATTTTTAGTGAACATCAAACATGAAAATATTTATAAGAATGTGTGGTTGACAATTATTAAGGTGGCCTTAGTTTCTCATTTTACTAGCAGCTGCAACCAGTTTGATACTGTTTTGCCTATCTTTTCTGTAATTAACTTTTGAATATACTTTGCCTAGCTAAGTAAAACAAGTTAGCCCCTAGCATAATTGCTTTTGTTCCACGCTATTAAGTCTTATCAAACATTAAAAAGTATCCCTTAAAATTTTGATAAATCAAAATATATTTAATATTGCTAAATGATTATGGCATATTCAATTTGAGTTATACTGTGTTTTAAATATTTCATTTATTAGAAATGACAAAAAAATACCCTACTTCTCTGAATATTAGCTCGTCCATGTACAAGCCAAATGTGCATTTTTTCTTCAAAAATTTATCCAGAATTTGTAACCCATATGTTAATTAAATTACAAAAAATAGATTCTATAATTTTTAAGTATGTTGTCCATGAGGGTGAAAATATTAACAAGGGGTAAAATGGGTAGGATGTTTTTCAATTAAATTGCTGTAAAGCAAAATGCCAGATACCAATGGTAACCTAACATATTTTTTCTATTTATTTTTTAGTGCTAGTCATACTTTCTATGCCATTATTTTTGAAAATGAGTAGGTTGAAAAATTTGTATATTATGCACTGGCGTAGCTAGTTCTGAGTAGACCCTGTATGAAAAATCCTTTGGGGGGGGCTGTTTCCGATATGAGAACCCTGTTAGTAGGACTGTATTTAGGTAGTAGCTTGGGGGGGGGGTATCATTGATACAGCGGTTAGCTATGCCTCTGACATTATGCGATTGTTGACCTATGTTCCATGCCCTGGAGGGAAAAATTCCCTTCATGGATGATTGCACACATCTCAAATATTCTAATGAGTGAGTGTGAATTTTACAAACTATTCAGAAACTTTGATTCTGACACTGACTTTAAAGAATTTATATAACTTTCCTTGAATAAAAGTTTCATTCAAAATACTCTAAAAATTAAAAGATTAAAATTGTTTGTCCATGGCACAGAAAATGTTTAAAAATCGGTTTCTCCTTGGCTACATTTCCTCAGATTAGCGAATTAATGTATAAACTGATCTTTATACTGTAATTTTAAAATTTTTTAAAACTATCAGCTTTTGTATGAAAATGTGTGGTAATCAAACTGTAAAAGAATGAAGTCTTTTTCTTAAACTTTAATTCAAAATTCATAATGTAGGAAAATATTTATACATTTTATATTAGTACTAAACAAACATTTATATTTATAATTGTAGAGGAATTTTATTTTTAACATCAGATTTAATATTTCTAGCGAATTTAAATATAATTTTTGACTCGTAAATTATGTTGTAATAAAGCCATAGAAGAGATGTAATCCTGAAAAACAATATCTTTTCCCTTTAATACTAAATTGTTAATCAAACCCAGACTTTTAACTAAAGGGTTGTATTGAATAAAATATAATTTGATTTTAAGATTCAACATTTTCATATTAAAATTATTTGTAAGATAAAGATCTTAAACTAAACTTGGTTGTGCAACTGCCAATGTGGACCAAGATCTACTGTGCCCATCTTGGTATACGTGACCTTGGGTGTTCAGGTGCATGGTCACTTGATCGAAACATCTGCCCAGTGCTTAGTCCCCAAGCAAGCTTGGTACTCATTTATCAACTCACTGAAGGGATGAAGGCTCGGTCGCCCTAGCCCAACCCAGGGATAGAACCCTGGACCTGTAGTGTGAAGCAAGAAACGCTACCACAAGATAAAGATCTTGCAATCTACAAAAATGACATGAATGTAAAATGTATGAAACTTTTAAAGAATTGTTTTTGTTTATAGAGCTAGTTAAAATTTGTATAAAATTGAAACTTATTACATATTTTAAATTATGTATGAGGAAGTTGAAGTGTTTTCAAGGCAACAAATCCTATGAAGTCTCTTATAACTCATAAGTTTTAGTTACCATCAGCCTAAGTATTGTAGCATGCAAACCAGATTTAGGCAATGGCCTGTGTATTCAAGGCAGCATTTTCTAAAATTTATGATAGTATATATAGCATATCAATAAAGTTTTATCAGAACTATATACAAAAAAGGAGTACTAAAGAGAGACAAAATTTAGCCTTAACAAACATGAAATGTAACTTTCAAAAAGTACTTTGGTTATCTTAATGAAGAATTTTATGGTATCGAAATAATTGATAGCTTCTTTATCATTTAAGTTTTCTAAGATAAAGTTTATTTGTGTAAAATGCAAAAGAGTAAAACAATCAAAGTTAAATTTTTTGTATATTTAACTGACTTCTTCAGCATATTAGTATATTTATTTTTGACTGTACATAACAGAATTGTGTTGATTTATTTAGAGATATTTATGTATTTTAGCAAATCCAAATTGTATGTCGGTTGTAATCTTTATTCTTAAAGGAGTCATTGGGACATATGTTTTATAGATTTTATTTTTTGAAACAATAGGGCAATATTAAAGATTATAACTGAATTTTCCATCAGGCAATAAAGTGGCCAAAAATGATAAAACTAATGTTAAGTGGAATATTCCCATTGGTAACCTTTTACCACATTTTCAATGTCATGGTTTTTTTCTTATCAGCAATGTCAAAAATGGAGGAAAAACTAATGAGAATTTAGGATTTAACTAGGGATAAAGGAAGAATCTATCAGATTTTTTCAAGCAAAAGGTATTTTGCCTAAAGTTGCTACTTGTGATAATAATCATGAAATGAAATTGTATTTTGGGGACAAAATTCAATGGTACTGTAATCTTTCAACTTGTCATAGAAGTATCCTGAAATTCGAAATTGCATTTTTGAGTCTTTGAAATTAAGTTTCTTGATGTGCGAGGGTTATTTATGGTTAGAGGGAAGAATTAACTTCATTTAAATGGTTTAAAAAAAACAGTTTGAAGTCAGTCATGGATCGGAATAACAATATGAAGAAAATTTGTAATTCTTTAAACATAATCAATGGGAAAATAGGACCTGATGTGATGGTGAAATGAATGAAAGTGCATTTACAAAATACAAAAACAATACTCGAATTTTACCATAAAAGGGGTAGTTGTTGAAGTTTGTTTCACAGCAAATTCCACCATTTCACTGTAAAGGTGCCAAACCAATCCACGAGCGATTTCGAAAAAGTATAATATATTCAGACTTGGGGAAATGGTACTGCTTTGAAAAAACTAGAAGGAGGACAGTTTTTTGAACATTTCAAAGTGAGCCATATGATACAATTTTGTTGATCCAGAAACTGGAACGCATTTGCAAAAAAAGTAGGATAGTGCCAAATGGCAAAACAAGAAACGGAAGAGCGACACATCATTGTTTGAAAAGTTATCATGCAGAATTTGTGACCACAGTAGCCTAGTGATTATGCTTGTGAGCACATGCGGATGTGTCATTAGTTTGAGCCTATTGCCACTGAACACCAACCATGTAGAGGAGGTCAATGTACTTAAATCTGTCGTGGCTCAATGTCCTCCCATTGTTGTAGTGTGGCTGGTAGGAGTTGTCCTCGTCACTTGACAAAACTTACTGTCCTTGAACAAAATTATGAAATCTGCCTATAGTCCTCATGTTACTTTTTGTGTAAACATTAGTATAATACTCACTAGCATAATTTATGTGGAAAAAGGAAATGAAAGACCCATTTAAAAATTTTTTTTAAAGGATATTGAAGTGTTTATGCTGCCAAAGTAAGAAATTCTTGGAAGTTTGCACTTTTTTCATGTGCATACTATATGTTGTCTCCAATGAAGTCTGCTTGGTGAGATTTGCTTCAGTGAAATGAAAAAGTACAAAAATAGTTTTTATTTCTATGAATTTTTTTCAAATTAAAATGTGATATAGGTGAGGAAACTTAATTATCTTGAACCCTAATCACCTATTTTTAGGAGTTAAGAGTGTCTGTGAATTTCCTTCAAACTGTCCATTTTTATATAAAATAATTAAATGCAAACAATATATTGCTGCAGTTTATGAGGAATTTAAGATTACTTTGTTATTAAAAATACATTTGATATTATTTAGATTTGCGTGAAATTCTGAACTTGGAAAATTTAGCAATGTAAAAAGTGAGTCAAGCAAGTCCTAGCCAATCCATGTGTAGCAAAGTAGTTCATTTGTGGAGATGGGAAATTTTGAATGGAAAAGCGAGTTTGCTTTGGTATTGAGAGGAACTTCTGTGATTGGCTGAACAGAGCAGTCGGCTATTTTATGTATGGCTTGTAGAGAGAAGCTAAACCTATCGCACACTGAATGGATAGCTGTTCAAGCAAGTTAAAATGCATATCTAGAATTTACTTTGAGTTTAAAATGGAAATAAGTCAAGATTTAGAGTATTTAAAATTTAGATAATATAAATAGAATTTAATCAAAAGCAAAGCCTATTTAGTTTGTACAAAGTTAAATCAAGAGAATATTTTTTGGTATTCATCAATCTGTTAAAAGAGTTACAGATTTTTTCAAAGAATTTTATTGCATTTCTCTAGATTATTTAATAGTAGGGATTTTACTCACTGCTCTGAAGTCAATATTTCTCATGAACCAATGCGAGTTTAATATTTGTCTGGTAATTTTTTTTATGCTCATTCTGAATAAGTAATATGTGAATTTGTTGCACGTCCTCATACGGGGGAGGTATAGATAATGACTGGTTTTAGAGTTGATCAATATTGGAATAGAAGATGAAATTAATCTAATTGGTGTGATTTTAGAAGGTTGTATTTTCTGTTATTTTTGCATCTTTGAACAAGTTGGCAACATAGTAACAGTTCATAACTGAAGCTACTATAGAATTATATTGATATATATATTTTGCTTATTTTATAATTTGATTTTTAGGTTGTAGTTCTTGGAACACCTGCTGAAGAAGGTGGTGGTGGAAAGGTTACTTTGATCAAAGGAGGGGCTTTTAAAGATGTTGATGCAGCATTAATGGTTCATCCAAGTCCAGATAATCATTTGTATCCTCCCTTTATTGCAATAAGTAGGGTAAGTAATTTTCGGAATCTCAATAAAACTGATTATATACTTTATAGAATTAACTGCATAAAATTATATTCAAACTTTTGTAACATTAGATCTATTTCAGTATACTTATTTTATATAATTTTTAATAAAACATTTATTTGTCTGAAAAGTTTCCTTTTTTTTAAAAAATAAGTTTTTCTATTTGTAGATTATTGTATGCCTATGAATATGTTGCAAAACTGTAGGTGTGCAAATGATGCAGTCACAAAGAACATTCTTAATATCTACAGTTCTTGTTGTTGCTGGATAAAATTTATTTGCTGTTATTAGCTGAAAGAGTATTAAATTATGATAGTGAATTAATACATCAATAAAATTTTTTTTCTCATGGAATCAAATTTTATATAGAGATTAGCAACTAAGGTTGCAGTTAAAAAATATTAGCCACAAGTTGATAAAGTTGTGGATTTGTTTCCTGGTGCCACTTAAGACGTTGTGAAAAGAGGCTGATGCACGCTTATATTTTTTGAGCCTCAAAGTTCTCGCATTAGCATGACAGAAGTTTGGAAAGTGATGGTTAGCATGGGTGTCAACCTCAATTAACCATGATTCAAAATATGAGGTCTATCACCAATAGCCTTTGTTTAGCTTACTAGAGTGTGATGTTGATAATTAGAGAATGGCTTAAGTGATATGTATTTTAAATTAAATTCAATTTTAATAAATAATTTATAAGGGATTTTTGTAAGGAAGAAAAATAAAATTTGAAGGGGCCATAAAACTAGATAGTGTAGAGCAAATGATAAATATGACCCAATCGTAATCTTAAAATTTGTCATTTTTTTTTGAAATTTAAAACTTTTATAACTATTTTTGAGTTAATGTTCTATTTTGTTGAAAAATGCAAGTGATTAGGTTTTTTTAAATGTTATGAGAAGGGAATCGGTAATTAAAAACTGGTATACAGCACTTTTACTCTTCCAAATTTAGGATAGTAACCTTAATCTTAAATACTTCAGTAACCGTGGAGATAATTGAATCAAATTTTGTATCGAAGGACTTCAAACCAAAAATATCTCAATTTTAGGGTTATTTTTTCCTTGATTGTTTTAAATAACAATTTTTTTATTTTGATTTTCCATGTTTTTTCAGAAGGGGAAAAATTGATTAATGTAAACATTTTTAACAAATTGATATAAAAGTATTATGTATACAAAATACACATTAATGAATCTATTTTTAAAGCTACCTTAAAGACTTTTAAGCAAAACTTTATGAAATTTGGTTTTATTTCATGAGAGTGTATGGAAAGCAGCATTTATGAGTTTAACTCTTAGTTTTTATTTGCAGCAATTTAATTTCTCTATGAATTATTGATTTTTTTTTATCCAAATGTAAAAGTTTATTAAGTGTTTTGTTTTTCTTTCTTTAACCTAAGATTCATTAAATGTTTTACTTTTCCTTTTGTTCAGAGTCGTACAAAAGAACTCAAATGAGCAATGTGGACTGTATTAAATTTTAAATATATTTATTGAATAGCATTTATGAGCGCATTGTTTGCATCCTTTCTCTTTCGTAAGCGTTTGTCTTCTCTCCACTTGACCTTGAGTGGGGTTACAATAGTAAGTGTTTACAGCCAAATATGCGTACAAGAGGGGGCTTTCTGTCGCCAAGACACTTGACTATGGAACACCTTTATTCAAATTTCCAAATGTTATCTAGAAGCTGCATTTTTTGCTTTGTTTGGAATAATTTTTTTATGAATCTTGACCTTAAATTGGATTTCACCAATTATAAATAAGCAGATAATTAAAATATTTTTGTAATGGAAACTTATGGTTTGGAAAACTTAACTTAATCATGCAAAATTCTTGCTTAAATATTTAGATAAGCAACTTTGGTACTTATTGGTAATAGGGATCATGAAGTTGAACATGGCAATGTGTAGAAAGTGTTAAATTCTGGTCTGTAATGGTTGCTATTATTATAAATAAGTGACATTGTTTTTTAAAAATTGTGGCTTAAACAGATTGCTGATAAATACATAGGGAGTGCTGTTTCAATTTTTCCATTTTCTTTCTGTTGTACTGTTAATTATATTTCTCTATCATTTTGCTATAATGTTGGAGTTTGCTAATGAAAGAGAAGGAAATTTTACTGTGGCAGTTTTTTTGATCAAACATTCACACCATACAGATGGTACTAGACTAGAAGTGCTGTTAGAGGTATATAACGTCCTTGTTTATAGGTGAAAAGTAGTTTTTGCATTATGACTTGGGTTTTAGGATTTTGTTTACAGAAGCCTTATGCTCTATGTATTGTTGGGCTAACAAATTTATACTTCTGTGTCAGGATGTCAAGGGTAGTTGTATTGTAGCCCATAAAAAACTAAATATGTTGTATCATAAGTATTTGTGTTGGTTGCATCTCCCAAAAAATTAATCCTAATTCATGATTTCTGTAAAGTATTTTATCATTATTAGCTTTTAAATAAATTGTTTGAAAGAATTGTAAGTAAATGAATTTTATTAATTATTTTCAGTTATAAAACATCAGTCATTATTTCTGATTAGATTTATCCTTCATCTCTTTATTATGTAAATAGCTTGTGTGCCAGTGTTAAAGCATTTCAAGAAATCTGATTAATAAAATGAATTGTTGCATTATAATTTTGAGAAATAATTGCAAGATTAGATTATATTTGATGTACTGTAATTTGTGCTAGTAATTTTCTGCAGTCTTCATTTAGTTTGGGTAAAATATCGAATTTAATCTTGTTTTGAGTATCCCTAAATGAAATTTGATGTACTGTTTATAGGTTTTAATGCCACTAACACATGCATACTAATGTTCAAATTTATTACAAAATGCTATACAGTTTTAAAATAAGAAACGGGTTAGAAGGTAATAAAAGATTGAGAGAATCTCTAGTTTCGAGATTTTGCTTAAGAGGATATAATATATTTTATGCTAAAAGAATTTTCAAAGATATTTTCTCAAGTATAAGTTAAAAGTATTTTTTTAATGGAAGTATTTACATAGAAATTAACAAAATCAACTTCTTAGAATTTCAAGGTTTAATGTCTGCTCTTGCAAAACTTTTTAAGAAGGGGAAAGAAAGAATCTTTATTATAATTTTAATTTTAAAATTTAAGAAAATGTTTGCATTTAAATGAAATTTTATATTTATTATGAATAACATTTTACAGAAAACTATCAAATTTACTGGACGAGAGGCTCATGCTTCAGGCTATCCTTGGGAAGGCCTGAATGCCTTGGATGCAGTTGTTGGTGCCTATAATAATCTTGCCCTTCTTAGACAACATATTAAGCCTACATGCAGAGTTCATGGTAACTTTTATGTGTTCATTAAAAGTTATTCTAAAGTGAATATTTATGATATTTAATTCTATGTATTTCATCATTAAATCTAATTTGTTCTCTAATTTTTTTTACTTGGCTGCTTATTTGACATAAATAGTAAGGTTTGCAATTCAAACATCATTTGATATGTTTAAAGATATTAAAGCCCAAATTTTGTTTCATGTATTAGAATTTGGATAGAACTGATTAGCCATCATTAATAAAATAAGGATGCAAGTGTCTAATGCATAAGTATTAGTGCTTTTTAAAAAATGACATTCTCCAAGACTGGGGACTTCCTGGGAGGAAGTGTTTTTATATCTTGCATGTTAAGCAATTTTCACTGCATTTTAAACCTTTACACAAAACTGAAATATCTTTACATGGTAAAAGAATTTTATGTTGAAGGATATTGCAACCTCCCTTCCTATAAATCAACAAAATTAAGTTTATTAGCTTTTACATATGTACATATGCATATAATTAATAAAAATCTAGAAAACAAACATTCACAAGAACTTAAGAGATTTAATATAAAAATTTCAAATTTTTCTTTGCATTGGTTTTTAAGCATCAAACTGTTAAAGTGCTTGATATCATCCATTTTTTTATTGTTGGTGCTGCAATCGTCACCCCCATTTCACACCCACACTTGTACAATCTCTAACATTGGAAACTGCTGCACAAAGCAATCGCAATAGATGTTTGTCTTAAAATTCGCATTTTAAATTGATTACTGCCCCAAACACATTGATGGTTATTAATTTCACCATTGGGATGTGTATCTAAATAACTGTGCAAACTTTTCATGACATTCTTCATTTCAGATGATGTGGGGACAAGAGCTGCATTATTAATTTAATTTTCATTGTCAGAATCTGCACCAATGATATTTTTTGAGCATTGAACAAACTCCAAAATATCTTTGTCTGCGATAATTGGGCTGTACATGCATCATCTACTGCAACGAATTCTTCTGATAAGGCAATAGGACGCTCCAATGTGGCTGATGTTTTCTGTATTTTGTTCATTCCGGAAAGGAAATCTTATATTAAGAAAAATATGCAGGAAAATACATAGTTTGTCAGGACAGTTGTGTTATTTCATGTTAAACGATATTTCATCTTAATCGTTTTTGCATGAAATGTATTTCACTGTAATATTTAAGGAATCTAGAAATTAAAAAGCAAATAATTTCAAGTGTTTAAGAATATAAAATTCTTAACAATATGTAAAATACCTAGTAAAATTGACCATGAAATGAAATAGAATATTTTTCTTCATGGATTCCATATAGAAAGTTTGTATAGTATATGAATCATCTGCAGGATCATATTAAGCCATGTTTTATTAGTAGACTTCTTAAAGCATAATTTTTTAAATAGTAAAGGATTGTATTATACAAATCTTTATTATAATTGCTATGTTGTATAAATATATAAAATTTTGATGTTTGAAAAATTATAAAGTGTAAAGAAAGATTGAGTAAATCTGTTTCTGACATTATTTACTTGTTTTCAACCTACACACTTTTGTCACTCGTAATATATTTATATATTTAGTTTATTTTTATATAACTTTTATTTTATTGTAAACTTTTTCAATAACCTGATTGTGAAGGAAAATTTTGATTTCAAATTAAAATATCTTTAACAAATTATTTATGAATGTATAAGTATTTATTAACGTTGCTTTTTACTTCCTAGCAATTATAACAAAAGGAGGCGAAGCTCCCAATGTCATACCAGGAAACACTGAAATGAAACTCTATTATAGAGGACCAACTAATTATGAAATGGAAAATCTTAATAAACGAATAGATTCTTGTATGACTGCTGCTGCAATATCAACAGGATGTGAAGTCTCTATTGAAAATGAAGATGATGATGCTTATCAAAGTCTCATGACTAATAAAATTTTAGCAGAGAGATACAAGAAATATGCAGAAAAGTTGGGTAAGTTAAAAATGTCTTATGAACTATATTGATACTATTAATGCACTGTGTAAAAATTCGGGTAATTAAAAATGAGTTATTAAAACATACTTTGAATGCTGTTGCATGTTATGTTAATATTAAATGAATAAGCCATTTGATAAATTTCCCATGATTTGTTTTATGTTCTTGGGTTTATCCTTGAAGCAAACAATATAATTCTGTAATATTTGTATAGAAGCATTTCTGCCATCTAAAAGGTAAAATTCTTATTTAACTATATAGAATAAGGTCTCTGCTCCTATGTAAAAATTTTTTTTACATGGTGATAGTTTATAAGTAAAAGTCAAGATTTTTAGGAAGCAGAATAGGAAATTTCTTATTTAAATGATAAGCCTCTGAATTATGTGGTCTAAGTGAGGGTTTGTTGATAGAGAAAAGTATGCAAATATGCCAATTGATCATTTTTAATATTTCCTCATTTCTAAGAGATGTAATTTTTTTATTAAATTTTACCTGAATTTTATTGCAGGGAATTTTTCTGAAGTTCCTCATTAGGGAGGAGAGTCAAACAATGAGATGTATTATACAAGAATCAGAAAATGTAACCATGGTTATACAAATCAATTTTATAATTATTAGTAATATTGTGAAAGACACATCTTCAAAAGCAGTCTAAAATTGATCTTAAGCTGACATTAGATCATTTTTAGAGTTCTGACATATAAAGTTCATCAAATTTGGTAATTCAAAGTTCGCTAAATTACTCATGAATGTAGGTAATGCTGGAGACCATTCCATAATTTCAATGATGACAGTTCTCAAGGATTGACACCGTAATATATTTTCAGGGTTTAAAGCTGAAGGTATGCACTTCTATTCAAAGTTTAAATCTTGGAAACTTGATTGCTGGTGAATGCTTTAAGTTGATCCAGACAATTATGGTTAAATCAGTTTGCTAGACAATTTTCACAAAAAAACTTCTGCAAGCTTTCACTAAATTTTCAACTAATTCTACCAGCAGCAAACATGCAGAGAATTTTAGGCGAAGAAGGGGGATTACCTTAATTTGGGCTTATGTGAGATTTATTAGCTTCATTGTGATACCATCTTCCTTGCATGTATACCATGAATTTATTGACTGATTTCAAAGCATCTGTGTATTTTAAAAGAATGGGTTTTGCATAATCTGTAAAAAAAATAATAATAAATGTAAATTTAGAGTTTTTCTAGATCTTTTAGAGATGATGCAAAATTGAGCCACTCTGAGATTGTTTTTGGCAGGAAATTTTTCTAATAGTTATCTAAACCATAATTTTTGTAGAAATTTTTTTGTTTTATTGATGACAGCATCTAAACGTCAGAGTTTCCAGCTAACAACTGAAGTTTTTATGGCTGATTTTGTATTTGTTGAAAAGGGCTCTTATTCTATCAATGAATTAAGCAGCTCTTTTGAATTGGATTTCCATTTATGCAATTTCATTCTGAATGTTTCTGGTATATTTTGTAATTGGCATTGTAGTTTGCAAGCAGTGTCGACACCTTGTGCACCCAACACTAACTACATCCATGCACATGTCTTGTAGAGTTATTTTAGAAGGAAATCTTTTACTTTTAACAGGATTCTTTTACTTTTTATCCAGAGTTAATTGTTTGAATTTTATGTCTAAAAAAATGGAGCACACTGGTGGTCCATATATCAGTTTTCAATCTATAGATGACTGATTCATCTTCTCTTGTCTTTTGTGTAATTCTTAGATCATGTTGAGTCTGATTGAGGAGGATTTCTCAGATTATCTGGATGTAGGTCTGGTGGAAAGCTATATTTGTGAAATCATGTCTGTTTCGAAAATTTCTTCTTTCACTTTACCTTTTAATAGGAGGGTATTCCAACCTAAGCTTGAGGTAACAGGAACTCTGAGCTTTTAAACTACCCTTAGTTTGGTAGTTTATCAGGTCAAAAGACTTCATGCTATGGAAAATTATCCCAAGTGTTTTATCTGAAATATCTTCCTTTCTTTTTGTATGATTCAAATCTAAGAATCGGTGCAGGAATTCCCAATATTTTTACCCTTCACTTATCTTCTCCAAAGTGATCTAATCTTTTTATCACTAAACCTTTACAATACCTTCAACTTTGTATATTTTTAATTGGCATTTGAGTAAAATATAGATAATGACTTTCATGATGCTAAGTGATATATTCATTTATTGTTTTGTATTTCCCAGAACTTGTATGAATTTGGGGTTGCGATATACCCAAAAACTGTGTTGCTAAATATGGGTCTTATCTTGTGTTAATTTAGCCTTCTCTAATTTTATTAATATCCTTTCTTCTGTGAGCATATTGTTCTTTCCACGAACAGCCAAATTTGGATCTGCTAGCTTATGTGGTATTTCTTTATTAAAATATAATTGAGTAATAGGAAGAAAGTAATTTTTATTAGACCAGAAGAAAACAAGTGGTTACCGCTTGAAGTAGTTGTTTACTGGTATCTCATTTTTACTTAAATCATAAACTGTCAAATTTATATTCTCCTTGAGGTTTTTATATACTCTTCAAATTTATGTTTTCTAAGTAGTATGCAAAATCAAAGATATTTGACATGCTACTTGAATCTAAAACTGCATGAGCTTACAAGAAAGTACCTGTTGAGTGATGCCAGATGCAAAGAATAACTGTTGATGGAAAAAGTTTAATTTTTACAATTTCTACTCGGGTTTTCTTGTTGAAGGATTTTTCTGTAGATTCTTTTCTTTTTGGATTTAGTTTATTTTTTTCAGATTGAATTGCTGCTTTTGATTGTTTTGCTTCAATGTTAGTATTTTTGCAGAAAAGTTATGTTTTAAATGAGTAGATTCACACCTTGATCATTTATGTTGATGGCTTAAGCAATTAGTACAATTCTTAAATATGATCTTTCATTGGCACTCGTATTTTAAAAACCACATTTAAAAATTGGATGGTTTTTATTATATAAAATGTGTTGCTGATTAGAAATGTCTTTTGCAATTATCTCAATTTAATCTTATCTAGATAAAATTTTGGTGTGAATGAACAAATTTTATGAATGTGTTATCTAAAATTTGATTTTCTGCAAGTAACTAAACATCCAATTTTAGAACCTCCTTTAGAATTCATGCTCTATTCATATTGCTTGAGTTTTTCTGTTACGTTTTTGCATTACTGTATTTTGGACTAAGGCGTCTGATAATTCAACTTTTATCCTATTTTAAAACTTTAAATGAACAGGTTCTTAACCTGATCAGCTAAATTCTTAGACTCGTGTACTAGTTTATCTAATTCCAAGTGCTTTTATAAGAGTTTCTACAATTAAATGTCATTCTTTTAATGTATGGAAAAAGTGATGAAAATTATAATGACTTAAGTTCTAGCTTCATCTGTCAAGGCCTGATTTAATTATAACTTTGTTTCTCAATTGTTTTTCTGATATGTTTTTAAATTGCATTCTAATTGTATAAGCTTATTTTCACCAAAAGTTTGGTAACAAAATTTGTTAATTTTGATTTGACAATATTTGTGATGGAGTTGGAACATTTAAATTACAATCATGATATTTGAATGTTTCAATTTTAAATTCTATGCTAACAATTTTTTCCTGAACACTCTTTACATGCATTAACTTCCTCATTGAATTCTAAAGCATTTGTCAATAAATTTGGCACTTAAAAAATAAGCAATTTTAATGTTGGTACCTTTTGCAGTTCCTGTAATTCTCTTTGATTTAGAATCAGTGTGTACTCTTTTATTCCTTATTTTTCCTGAGATATTGGATTTATTGCTATAATCTATGAATAATTTGATACAAAATAATTAAACCCCCTCTTTAAAAAACATAACTTTTAGTGAAAGTCCAAATTGATGCTGCTTAACATTTTTTACAAGATGTACATAATACTTGGTGAGAAGTGTTGAAGGAAGCAGTTGAGAGAAAGCCTAAACAGAGGTGGGGTAAAATGGAAAAAAGCATGGCAACTGAGAGAAATTAGCAAAGGGAGAGGTGGAACATTCAATCCTGTAGTGACCTCTGACACTGCTAAACTGGGTAAATATTTTCTGCGAACTACGAACAACATTGAATATGTTCTACAAAGTTAAGTAATGAAATGGTTGTTTTGAAGTCTTAAAGTACCTGTAGGATACTGAATATCTATGGACCAAGTTTTAATGCTTTATGTAAAATGAAGGTAAATAAATTCATTTTTAAGACAAACTTAAGTTTTCATAAATGTTTGTATTAAAAACTTTTATTGCGACTATGTTATGAACAAGCATAGGTGGCAGTGGTGATTGCAGCACCAATAGATGCAATGAAATTTAAGTTTAATTACTAGTCCAAGTGTTTAGTTTCTAATATAGATATAAAACTGAGATCTCTTGAGTATACTTTAGTAGTTACTTGTTCTATTAGTTTTAATTTAAACATTTGGTTTTTATTCATATTAAAATCTAAATAGTACCTCGTGTATAAATTTTTTGAGCATGAAAAATGATACTGTTCCATTTAAATATTTTATTGAAAATTTTTTTCTATGAAAAAATTATGTAATATCAGTTTGTAGCTTAACTTCATCTTTTCATTCTTTATATTCTGTTCATATATAGACATCTAAGGCTGATATTAAACATAGTGATTTTTTCCCCCAGGAGTACAATTTGATGATGGAAATAATAAAAAGATTCCATTTATGGCATCATCGGATATGGGAGATGTATCTCATGTTGTTCCAAGCATTCATCCTACATATTCTATAGGTACTAGAGCTGTTAATCATTCTGTAGAATTCACTCAAGCATCGGGTACTCCTGAAGCTCATTTAACTACATTGATCACAGCTAAATCAATGGCCATGGTAGCTTTGGATCTTATGCAAGATAAAGACTTTTTAAAGAAAGCAAAGGAGCAATTTCAGATAGATTTAGCTGAAGATGTTGGTCATTAAATTATAATAAATTTTTATTTTTTAAGATTTATAATATTGACGATCTATATTTTTATGAATGTGTTTTGGTGTGTAAAATTGAATTGACTTGAAATTTGATTTTAAAAAATTTTGAAAGCTGTTAAATTTATAGTTTTTATACATGTTGGCTTTGTTTAAATTAGATTAGATAAAATGTTTTTTGAATATTTGATATCGATGCTAATTTTTTGTTTTAAATCATTTCTATTTTTATGGTGTATGTTAAATGTTAAAACATTTAAGAATTTTATGATGGTGCATATTTGACATGTTTTTAAAAATATACTGCTTTTAATATTTATTAAACATCCAAAGCATATTTTATTAAAATGCAAAATGAATCTAATGTTGCAATGAATAAATTATTTTCTCAAATAATCTGGAGTATTCTTTTTATATCTTGTTTACAATTAAACAGGAGTCATTTGTCTATACCTTTAACTACTGAATTGTGTAGAATCTGCTTTTTAAATCTAATTTTAATCTTCATTTTATTGAAGTTTCATCCCCAAGTTAAAAAAACTAGTTTCAATGTTAGATGTAACATTACAACTAAAATCATTTTCAATAATTTTTATAGCATTACTGTAATATAAATCAAACTAAACTCTAATGAAGTGTGCTATAATATATATTTGATATCTTTAAGAAAACATTCATTTTTTACCGATAAAATGTTATGAAATTTATTTTTAAAGAAAAAGTGCATAAATGGGTATTTGCATTGTTGCTAACTTATCTGTTAAAAGATGTTCTTGTGTGTAATACATATATAAGCTTTGTATATTAGTATTTTAAACATATTATATTATATTAATTATATTGTATTTTATGAAAAACTAAAATCTAACAAATTTATCTCTTGCAAGTATTAAAGCTCTATTCTGATATTGTCAATTTTTTTTTAGAAATATTTAAACATTAATACTTTATTTATTAAATGCAACATTTATTGCAAAATCTTCTGTAACCTTTGGGAAAAACAGTGGATTCGGGAATTAATCAATATTTTTTGTTTTAGAATAGTTTGATTTTCAGTTTTTACCTCTAACAAAAGAAAATGGACACTCAATATTTGAAAAACTTTGCATTAAGTATATTGTCTATGATTTTTGAAATTGATAATTCTGTAAAATTGTGGTACATATTGAAATTTTTTTATTGATATGAGGCAACCGAGGCTATCATTTCCATTTAATATATTGTTTTAATTTGGTATTTCATGTTTGTAACTAGGATGGGGACTGGAACAATTTGTTCAACTTATTCCTCAAAGAGTAAGAAAACGGTTGGCTAGAAACCTATTCTTTGCTGCTTCAAACTATTTTCCTTGCTGCCTAGAGTAGATTTGGTGGAAGAGTGTCTTCTATTTTCTTATTGAGAAACATTTTACTTTGCTGTTAAAATTAGAATAGGAGTCTTCAATTATTTAGTAGTCCTAACCCAGGTGTGCCAAACTCGTACTATATTGCAAGCTACATGGTCTATTTTATAAGCCGGGGACTGCATGTTTTCAATCTTTGGGGGGGGGGACCAATAAAATAAACGCATAATACATTATAAAAAATCTTATTAGACTCTATATTTTGTATATTATACATATATGGTCATTTTATATTTCAAGTTATTTTTTTAAACTTAAAGAATGTAAAATACTTACAGTTTATGAAAAAATATAGTACATTCAATTTGACATGACTTTTTAGCAGATATTTGACAGTTTTTTTGCAAAGCAAGTCTTCAAGATTAGATTTAAAATATTGAGCTGATACAACTTTTAAAATTGACGATAAATGTTAATTGGTTAATCTTGATTTTTTTTTTGAATTTTTACTTTTTTTTTCCTATTAAAGAAAATAATTGCCCGCATTTATGCTTCCAAACATTGCCATTATTCACATAAGAAAATTTATTATTTCTTGACATATAAATGTCATTGAACACTTATGACATTAGATCTAAGAAATGTGTATAAAAAATCTACAATCCATAGATCTTTGCTTCAACAAAGAATCGCATTGGACTTCAGTTGATTCCAATTATAAGCTTTCGTGAACAATATAGAGGTCAGGTAAAAGGGCGAAATTGTAACTAACAGCTTTTAAAATCAGAAAATCTTGGATCACAATAATTTAGTTTCTAGCAATTTAATTTAGTGAGCATGTTCAGTAAATTTTAATTTAATCAATAGATATTGATAGCTCTCAAAGTGAGACAAGTTTTCTTTTTCTGTTTATTTCTCCCAAAATAATGTAATTTTTAATAGTATCGAATACAGTTGTAAAAGCATGATTTTCGCCTTGAAACTTAAAATTAAGTTGATTAAGATGACTTGCAATATCAACTGAGAAAGCTAGGTCCTTTATCCATTGTCCATCTTTTAATTCAGCACATTCATAATTTTTGTTTCCCAGAAGTTTGTAACTTAGTTCAGCAATTTTTGAAAAATCATTTTAACACTTTATGATTTCAAAGCCATTGATCTTTCATATAATATGGTAAACAATTGTATTCACTTTCTATATCTTCCAGAAATGAAGCAAATTAGCGATGATTAAGTCTAATATAAATTACAATTTTGGTCATTACATTTAAAACTTTGGAGTATAGTACCTTCTGGTGAATAAAATGACTCTTCAAAATTACTATGCTGTTTGCATGTTTCTTTTAATCTTGCAACAACTTCTTTAGTAATACTGGTCATGGTAGGCACACCATCATAAAAGAAAAACCAACTTTTCTGATGGTACCTTATATTTCTTCAAAATATCTATAAGTACATTCAAAACATCCCAGTAGTTACATTATGGGAAAAAAGATTTCCAAAAGTTCTTCACTTATTTTTTAAAAATTTACCTATATAGATCCTTGAATAAAAAAGACTAGCTGAGCAAAATTTTAATTATCTGTACTTTCATCAATATTGCAATAAAGTTGGCTTCAAATGTTAGTATTGGTGAATTATGCTGATTTCTCAAATTCTCTGCTATTTCGTCAGCTCTGCTAGCTACAATATTTTGAATTAAACTTACATTTTCAATTTGATTTGTTCATGCTAGACATATTTCAATTGTTTTAAATAAATATTCATTTATAAACTTCCTTTCAGTAATTGATTTCGATCTGAGCTTGCATGATTAAATGTGATAATACCTTTTACATCTGTATAATCTGCAATAAATTTAAGGAGTGCACTTTATTGTTTTTAAAGAATTGATCTCAATCCGAACTTATCTTCAAGGAATTTTGCAAAATATATATATACAATCGACTCTTGATAATTCGAAGTAGGAGGGACCAATGAAGAACTTCAAATCATCAAGAGGGTAGGAAAAAACTCCCAAAATACACGAAGAGTAATTTTTTTTCTAACACATTTAAAATTATGTAAATAAAACAATTGTGTACATATGTATAAAATGACTTTAAAGTATTTTTAAAAAGTGCATATATTATCCAATATAAATATTATACAGAAGTTAAAAGTCGTGTATTAAAAGAATACATTTATGTATTAAAAAAAGAATATAACCTTTTTTGATGGGAAAAAATCTGTTATTGGTTCCCTCGGATACTGTCCCCAACACCATTGGTTCTTCAAGGCAGGTTCATGCTCCAAGTTACACAGAAGAGTCGTAAATCACCACGTCCCTCCGACGTAAAATACACAATGCTATGCATCTCTTCTTCACAATAGCGGACCATATTTTCTGAACACGTGTAGCAAGGCCAAGTGTTAAATGAAAGATATGGATGGCTGAAAAGTGCGGCGAGTCTATTGCCCACTTGAAGAAGGAAAGCAATAAAAGTGTCTTTTTGCTTGAGGAACTGGAAAACACAAAATATGGATGGCAGACAGAGGTGATCAAAGAGGCTACGTTAAAGGGGAGACAAAATATGTAAGCACCAACCTGTTTGGCACAGACTCTACATGATAGTAAGTGTTCGAATTGTCGAGAGCTACATTAGATAACTTTGAACTATCGCGTGTTGGAGTCTGGCCAGCCATAGATTTTACTTTGAAATATTGAGTGTACCAAAATATATTGTTTTAGTTTGAAATATCAAGGGTTTTTCTAGGGTTCTGAGTATATACTTTGAATTAGCAAAAGGTTTGAATTAGTGAGAGTCAACTGTATGTCAAAATGCCCTTTATACTAATATTCCTTAAAAATTAAATATCAAGCATATTTTTCTCTTGTTTGGAAACACAAAATATTGCATTCCGATTTTCTAGAATATGACGTTCCTCTTGAATTAATCTTTCTTTACTCATTTGTTAAAATTTTATTGCATTATTTACTAAATAATTTTAGTTTAATATGAATAAAAATTAAAATCCATTTTCATTCGCAAACGATTAAGTGTACACTGCCCTTTATTTTAAACGTCTTGAATATTTTTTAAACTTTAAAAAACATCTTTGTGTGTATGTGCCTGCTTCCTGTTGATTGGACACTCCAAACAGGAGGAGGAAGAGAAATAAAAGACGCACGAAGAATCGGTACACCATCCATAGTTAAGAATATGCATAATGCATTTCAGAATTTAATAAGTAATTTATAAAACTAAGTAACAAAAGTATAAAAAAATATTTTTAATCTCTAAAGGCTATTTCTACTATTATCAAAAAGGATTTCTTTTAAAACGAGAACAGTTAACAGGCAAATATATTGTACAAATATCTATATAAAAGGTTCACCTCAAATTTCAAAATGAAAAACTTTAAAAACCTGATATTTAAAAACATTTAAAGAGTCGGCAAGCCTCAACTTACATATTGGCGGGACATGTGTTTGACACCCCTGTCCTAACCCCTCCTTTTTCAAATAGTTTCCCTTTTCTGCAAAGGTTAGAAAAGTGGATTGTTAAGTCTTTTTTTTAAGACCCAAACCAATTTCCATTCTGGGAAATGCAAAAGACTCGACAAACGGGTCCTCAGTTCTTTTCCAAATATTCTTGTACTGTTTATCCATTTATATGTTGACTCTTTCTTCAAATATGGAATTTTACTGTAGCCATTAAAAAAAATTACTCCACTTTAGAGTTATTTTTTAAAATTCAAAAAATTTATCATTCTAAATTATGTGATGATATTCTAAAAAAAAGCAATATTTCAGATGAATGTAAGTAGTTCATAATTGTTTTTTAATAAGGGTTTAATAATTATTTTTACATTTAGCTTTAAATTGTAAAATTCCTGAATAATTTTGTTGACAGTGAAATTATATCTCTTCAGCTAATTTTAGAACAATTGCTTTTGAATTATTTCAATGTGAGTTTCCTTTAAATATACTTGTTGAGCATTTTTTATTAATTGAATCATCAGAGTTTGAAATATTCTAAAATTTTTAAGTTAAAAAAAATTAAGTGAATTTCATAAAAGGTAATGTAATGATATCAAAAAATGGTTTATTTCTATTTATTTTGCCCTTTAATTTATATTTTCATAGAAATACTCCTTTTTTTTTTTTACTCCTCCTTCACATATCTACTTCAGATATTTTCATTTATAAATATGCATAAAAAGTGTTATCAGTATATTAAAAGAATGCCTAAACTATATTTAGGCAGTTTATTTTTTACAATGATTCACGTTTTTAATAAGAGTATCCATTGGGCTTTATTGGGACTACTATAGGTAAAAATTTCTTTTTTGAATTTTCCCATGATTGATATTTCTAGCATTTATTTTTGTTGTAATTAAAAACCGAATTGAAATTTTCAGTCTTCCAAAGCTAAAAATCTATTGCATTGTATCATTATTGTCTAAGCAGTTGTAATATATAACCATGTCCAGCAATATTTTAGTTGAGTCATGAGTTTGAATCCTGATTCTCTCTCACTGAAGACTGGCAGGATAGTGAGATTGTATATTAAATCTGATACACATAGTCGCACAATATAGTAATTAAATAGAATGAGGGGCCTGCTCAAACGTCATCAACCATGGTTTAAAATTACTAGGTCTGTTACCAATAGCCTTCATGTTGCTTCAATGTGGGGCATTGATAATCATTTGAACTAACATACCCTGCATTGCTTTTAGCTCAATATTAATTGTTAGTTACTGTTAACATGCTGTGCCTGTCCTTAGTCAATGACATTTAAAGATTGATGATTAATCTTGTCATAATGAAAATACATTAGTTGGAGACTAAAATGTTAGCTAATCATGAACAATACATGTAATGGTAATTTATGATATGAACTAAAAAAATCACATTTCCCTATTAACAAAATGGTTTGTTTTGATGAAAATTTATGTAAAATTGAAATTACATTTTAATATTTTAATTAATAAATAATTTACTCTGCCATGTCAAGAATATCTCTATGGACAATTTTAATAACTTAGCTTTGATTCACTAATCATGGTTTAAAAAAAATAATTTGTGTGCAAATACGACTATAAAACTTTTTAATATTCCTTTTATATGATTAGAATATAAAAAATGTTTTAAATTTGATTTATAAGTGATATTTTTTAGACAAAAACTAATAATCTTAGGAAAGCACTCATTATAGTTTAAATGCAACAAAAACAATGCAAATATATACATATTTTTACATTTCTAATGGGCTGCGTATTGGTGTTTTATGATTGCAGACCTAGTACATTCCCCAGAAGCTGGTATCTCTTTTTAGTGCTGCACCATATAGGAGGATACCAATTGCCACAGGTAATTTTGATGCTCAGTTTCCACCTGAGCTCTGATGATGCGAACCTGTACCAGGACTTCAATGTAAATATAAAAATGCAAATTTGTGATTTTTTTTCCTTTTTATTTAAATAAAATACATTTAAAACCATTTTTGTTCTATATTTCCAAGAAATGACAAAACAACCAACTAGCATATAATCACGTAATAAGAAAAAACACCTTACACAATTTAAGTAGCACTTTCTTGACAAACTGACACCATATTAATACCTAAATTGTTAAAATATGACTGCATACTCTTATCTTTATTTAAATGAGAAATGAGATTATTATCACCATTTGATAAACTTATGTCCATTGCTTCAGCCAATGGAAAAATCTCATCAGTTGCATTAATTTCATTCATAGAATTCATCCTCTGAAGAAGGCTTAAACTTTCATGATCTTTCATGTGCAGAACATAGCTTTCATGCTTCAAAGTCTGGAAAGAACAGATGTTGCAAGAAAACATGATTCCATTACAATCAGGATGCTTCTTCATGAAATGGGACTTATAAGTGCTTGCCTAAACAAATATACACACATATTAAAATCAAAAATTATAAATTGATTAAATTTTTTATATTATCTTATAACAAAAAAAAAAAAAAAAAAAACTGAACAGGATACATTTATATAATTATGAAAAATGCTTTCTTTTATTTCTCTTTCTAAGGTAAAACCTAAGCAAGACAATTAGTAATTGATTTTAAAATAAGCTTTATATCTTAATTTAGCAGTTAAATGATGGGGGAAAAAAATGGAAGTTCAATAATAAAAGAGCATTTTGAATGTAAGTTTCAATTTTTTTGTTTTTGTTTATAAGAAAAAGTCATTGTGACATACAATCATGTTATACAGAAGCATGGCATTGATGTATTTTTCAATTGATATAATGAATTTATCACATCATAGAATTTAAGCTTAAAATAATAGTAAAAAAAAAAAAAATGCTGGAATGAATGTAACAAAATACAACATTAAAATTCATGAGTCAAATCTAAAATTTATATACATTATGAGTATGATGTTAGATTTACATTTTTTAATACAAGCAATGAAATAAAAAGCAATAGTCAAGTGCTATGATCTCTACCAGTTAAGAAAATATAAAAATTTCATACTCTTAAATTGTATATTTATTGTATTGAGTAAATAATTGAAATTAGCAGATTTACTGGAATTCAAACTAAGCATATGCACTTTATCTAATAAATATGCTATAAAATAAAATATTTTTGCAAAAAGTTTTTATTTATTTTCAAGGAAGCAATACAGAGTATAGATCTAAAGTTCATGACACTGTTTAAAATGTAATCAACTAAATGGTTTATAACAATATGGTTTGAACAACAATGCTTCAAATAATGAATAATTTTCTTTCTTATGCAAATTAAAAAGTTTCAAATTTCATCCATAGATATTGTTTGATCTTGAATTAAATTAATATAGTATTTCATTTGAGAAAAAAAAAATTTACTGCTATAAATCAGAAATGACCACAGCCACTGAGCAAGCTTATTGTGTTTGATGGTATTTATGGTATTTTCAAACAAAATTTCAGTCTCACAAAGTAAGTTTCATATCCCTCTCGTATCTGCAAAAATCTTTTTGCATAGAAAAAATATTTTGGATTGGCATTGTAAATTTCAGAAACTGAAGGTGTTTTAAAAAGAAGGGGGGGGGGATGGTAGTCTTAAGTACACATAAGAAAATGTTGCAATCTGACAAATATTTGTTTCAAATCCAAGAATATTAATGAAAAATACATCACAAGGATTAGATACTATTAAATTAGATTACTATATGTAGAGTTCTGAGAAAAACACATAATTTTCAAGCAAAAAAATGCAACTATTGTAGGATTTACATATTGATGACTTTTAACATTATTTGAATTTTGTTGTTGAAATGTTTAACCCCTTGCCTCACGCTCCCGTCAAATTCATGGGGTGAAATTTGCCTCTCTATTCCTCGTGCCGTGATATTTCTGGGCTGGAGTGTTGAAAAGTAACATTCCATAAAAGCTTTAAACAATCTATTTCTTAAACCCAGAATAGTTTTTTTTTCTTAATCTATACACCAGATTATTTTTTAACGTGTTTAACAATAATTATTTATTTTTTTTATATAATAAATGTCAACACAACAAACATATATATTAGCGAACGGTTTTTTAATCTTAGGTCAAATACTCAATTGCGCTCTTCATAAAAATACGTTGGTAAAAATTCTGGAAAAAAAAAAAATGATAAAAAAAAATAAAAAAGTTTTTTAATATTGTATATATTATACAGTTAGTCAGGAAGTAAATCGGATTGTACTTTTAGTACTTTTTTGTCACTGACTACAATAAAAATATCGGAGCAGTAAACATTGTAGACTAATATATTGGAGATTACTGAATTTCTCGAAAACGAGGCAAGAAGTACTATAAGAAAATATTTTTTTATTTATTAGATCAAACTATTTTGAACTAGTACCTTATTTATAAAAAACAAGGAGGCAAAAAATCACATTTGATGTTCGTCTATCTTTAGTAGATGAACTTATTGAAAAGTATTCTATATCAGAAACCACTGCAAAAGGAGGCTGGCCAAATTTGGAGAATAACCCCAACCATTTGATTAAAAGACATTTTATTAGACAGATACCTCCAACTGATAATAAGTGGCAACCATCAAGAGAATGCAAAGTTTATTGTTCCAAAAGAGATGCAGAAAGGAAACTCAGTACTATTGTTCAGTTTGTGATTTTGGCCTTTGCATCTCATGTTTTAAAACTTATCTCACAAAAAAAAAAAAAAAAAAAAAAATTACTAATGTTTATTTATAATATGCAACAGTATAATTAAATTCATTTATTGTTTAAAACACATGTTTTTTTAAAATTTTTCCTCTTTGTTGGAAAGCCAACATTCAGTGATTATAACCCTAAATGTTTGCTTTACTTAAAAAATTAACTTCGCATTTCAAGCTGAAAATTAATCCAAAAATTAAAAATGAATACATATAATGAACATGTACTTAGTTTTATATAATTTTCTTCAATAAAAAAATAGGCACTTTTAGGACCGTTTTCTTCAAAATTATTCGATCGTTAAGGGGTTAAGCAGAAAAAAAGGACAACTATTTTTTACAATCCATTATATAAAATAATAAAGTAACTTTTCACTAGGGTTTGAAGCCCCGGGATCCCAGTGGTTTTTTCAAATCCCGGGATTTAATTTTTGTCTAAATTGTATTTTGAAATTTTTTTCAATTTGGTATTACATTTAATGTATCTTATTTACTTATTTTGTATTGTATATGTTAAATGTCTGTTTTCTTATGTGTTGAACCTTGAAGGGTTTGAGGCGGGTGTGTATGATAAAACGTGAAATTTGATATTTTTTCTCTTATTTGCTTCTGTAACTTTCTCCTCATCGCAAGTGGGGTCAGAAAACGGACATTTCTCCCACCCACAGGATGTTCGGTGTCAGCTAACTTGAAGGGGACCAGGGGCGGCTCTAGGGCCAGACAAACCGGACCCATGTCCGGGGCGGCATTTGGACCAAATTTTAAAAATACTTTATTTTTGTTATGTAAAATTTGGAAGAAGTTAAAGTTCCCTATCCCTAGGGAAAAATATTCAGAACCAGTTAGTTTCTCTTTTATAGCCCAGTCATCTTAGCAAAAAAAAAAGGGTCAACTGCGGAATGAGAGATAATAAGCTGAAAATTTGTACAGACCTTTATTTTGTCACTCTAAATGTTGTCTCAAAAGTCTCATAAAATCTCATGTCCGCGTCTTAAGATATTCAAGGTCAAAGGTCAAGAAACTCGTTGTTTTTTGCAAAAATATCGTTTCCTATGGCTTTAATGCTATTAAAATTTATTATAAATGTTATAGAGAATAAAGTTTTCTATAACTTTAATTGAAAAATTTTTTTGTACATCAAACCATTTTTGAGATAGAGGGCGCTGCACGTGCAACGCTTAGCTATCTACAGCATAACGCAAGGTCAACCGTTAGTCACATGATATAACACGCAGTATAAAGTCTATAAACCTTAAAAATATATATAGTTACAAATATGTAGCATTTTTTATCAATTATTACATTACATTTGTTAATAGTTTTCGTTAATCAAATATATTTTTTAATAACCCTTATCTGTTCGAAGAATATTTCCTCATTTCCTGGAGGAATGGTTTTCTCGAACAGCTCACTAAATATAATAAGGATTTTTCTACTTCTCAGGTTATGTTTCTTCCTTTTATTGACCCTCCTGCCAGAAACGTAGACGCAATTTATACTACTTTACATTGTGCTGCAAATATTGCCAAGTTACATGGCCAAAAAACGTGTTTAATTACTTTTGATCAAACTCTCTACTCTAAAGCTCGTGAAATAGTTGCTGCATCAGATGCTAACTCAGAATTTTGTAAGATAGTTGCTAAATTAGGAGGTTTTCATCTGCTCATGTCCTTTCTTGGATTCATAGAATATATAATGGACGGAAATGGACTTAAAGAAGCTCTAGGTAAAATCTATGCTAAAAAATTCAGTCGATAAAATGTCGAATGGTCACGCTTATTCAAGTATCAGAGGTCATACATTATTACGACTTGAATTATCAATGATGATCTTCGGGGACATGAAGATTGTGTGTTAAATGGAGTTAACTGAACAAATCAATTGCCGAAATGTTTCCTATGAAGGTGTTGAAGAGTGTGTAGGTAACTCAAACTTATTTATTGATCCATTTCAGAATAAACTGAATGAATTAAAAGCTCGATGTCCTACAGCACAATTATGGGAACAATATTTCGAAATCGTATCAATAGCATTTGACTTCATTCGCGCTGAAAGACTGGGACTTTTCAAAGAATATCTTAATGCTGCTGTATTTTCATGCTAGTGGTCATTTTTTGTATGCGACGTCTGCACATTTATATTTTCAAGATATGATCGATTTGTAAAACACAATGGATGGACAGACTTTTAAGAACTTTAAAAATGGATTCTTCACCGTGAAATGAACAAAGAAATTTAATTCTGGTACATGGACAGATATGGTTATTGAACAAAGTCTAATGAAATCTATGAAGACAGAAGGGGTAGTATCTCGCTGTCGAAGTACGCAAGAAAGTATTTTATGTAAATTGGTGTTTGCTATGTACGCTACAAATACAATTTGCGAGGAGATGGTGAAGTGTTATACCATTTCTTTAAAATCTACTGAACAGTACGTTAATGCTAAGGATTCAAAAGAGATAATACTGATATAAGTAAACTAGTTGAATTGTTTACACTTCATAATCCCTTTCTAAATATGCAACAATTGGTATCTTTAGCTTCTGTAATGGTTGGAAATGATCAAATTAATTGGCACAAAGCCTATGAAATCGGATTAAAATCAATGGTAAAGATAACTAGTTTAAAATTTAATGAAATAAAGTTAAAACGATCTGATAAGGTTTTATCGCTTTCGATTGTTAACAAATATTTCAAAATTAACGGTTGTAGAGTTTCAATTGATTTATTGCTACTCTTCCAAAGGATAACTGAAAGCAAACAGTTTGAATGTTATGTTCAAGAATATCTTCAATATGAACTAAGTCCATATCCATCTCCTTTATTTGATAATTATGCATGTGAAAAACCACGAAAGCGACATTATATGACAATATGACTCCTGTCGATTTCGACGAAAATAATGTAACATACATTATCGATGGTGGGTTTCTTCTGCGTCGCGCAGTATGGAGTAAAGACGATACCTTTTCAATATTTTAGATAAATACGTAAAATATTTACAAAAACATTATGGTTCTGAAATTGTAGTTGTATTTGATGGATACTGAGACTATAGCAAAAACATACAAGCAATGGAACAGCTAAGAAGTACTGCTGCTTTATCAAAATCGAATGATGTTTGTTTCGACGAAACAATGATAGTATCAATTAGCCAAGAGAAATTTTTGTCGAATCGATGTAATAAAAACAATTTTATTAACATGTTGATTGGGAAATTAGAATCTGTTGATATCATGATAAAACAGGCCAAAGATGATGCAGATGTTCTTATCGTAGAAACAGCTATTGGAAAATCGGAACATCACAGGACTGCCGTCATAGTAAGAGAAGATATTGATTTGCTCGTCATTTTAATTGGACGAACTCAAGCGCATCAAAAAGAAGTGTTTTTAAAAAAGTTGGCAAAGGGAATGTTAAAACTCAAATATACTCTTCCAAAAGTTTTGATAAATATCCTCATTGTAAAAAGCACATTTTGTTTCTGCACGCATTTAGTGGCTGTGATACAACATCTACATTTTTTAAAAAAGGGAGGAAAACTTTCATTAGAATATTAGAGAATCTTCCGAACTTGGATCGACCAGCTCAAGTATTCCAAGAAGAAAACTGTCCTGTACAAACATTACATGAAAATGAATTACGAGTCTTGGAGATATACAATGCTCCAAAATCTGAGAACAGTATTGATAATCTACGATATACTCAATTCATCAAGTCAACAAACCCGTGCAGTTATCCAATCTTCCACCAACAAGTGCAGCGGTTCAGCAACACATTAGCCGTGCATATTATCAAGTTCAAACTTGGCTAGGGAATGATTTAGAACCCCAGGAATGGGGTTGGATTCTGCGGAATGAATTCTTGGAACTGATTACGACAATATTACCGCCTGTTCCAGGTGAATTACTCAATACCATATTTTGCAACTGCAAAAATGGTAGTGGTTCACGCTGTGGATGTAGGAAATCGGGGTTGCAATATTCTTCAGCTTGTGGCCAGTGTAATGGGCAAGCTTGCTTCAATGCTTCACGATCTCGATGAAGATTGTACTTTTGATTCCGAAATCCTTCAAGATTTGGAGAAAAATATCCTTGACAACGAAAATAATGAGAATGAATTGCAAATTTTCTAGTGATCGAAAGACAATGAAAAATAAGAGGTAAAAAATTAACATTCATGTTCGTCTTATAATTAAAATTTTTGTAAAACTTCTTTACATTCCAATTTCGATTGTAATAATTGTATAAACGATATTTTTAAGTAAAAATATAATTAAAAATTACTTACTTTATTTTTTTCTACTTTAAATGTAACTAGTATATATAATAATAAAATATAATTAAAAAATACTTAAAGCATGTCTGTCAACAACTTTTGAACTACACGAACAGTGTAGTTCAAAAGTTAGTTATAAAAGAAACATATACTTGTTTAATGAAATCCATTACTAAATGTGAAATAATAATTAATAAAAAAGCCAAATGTTCATAACTATGTATATTTTTAAGGTTAATAGACTATATACAGCGTATTATATCATGTAACTAACGGTCGACCTTGCATTCTGCTGTAGATAACTAAGCGCTGAGCGTTCAGCGCCCTCTATCTCAAAAACGGTTTGATGTATAAAAAAATGTTTCAATTAAAGTTATAGAAAATTTTATTCTCTACAATATTTAAAATAAATGTAAATAACATTAAAGCCATAGGAAACGAGATATTTGCAAAAACCCGAATTTTTTGACCTTGAATATCTTAAGACGCGGACACGAGATTTTATGAGACTTTTAGAAGGCCAAAATAAAGGTATATACGAGTTTTCAGCTTATTATCTCTCATTCCGCAGCGAAACCCTAAGATGACTGGACTATTATATGAGAATATTAAATTATACATTGTTCATAAAATTAAACAAACTGAAAATTATACGATAATTTTTGATTGCACCCCTGATGCCAGCAAGATCAAACAAATGACATTTATGGTAAGGTATACATATATTGAGAAATCTAATTCAAACAAAGTTATCATTAAAACTAATGCGAGTTTTTTTGGTTTCCTTCCAGTTAAAAGATAAACTGGAAGAGAACTTTCAAAATTAATAGTAGAGAAACTTCAAAAAAAATTAGGGCTAAATTTGCTAGATATGCAGGGGCAGGCCTACAATAACGGAGTGAATTTGAAAGGCGGGAAATCAGGGGCTCAATTTAAAATAAGAGCATTAAATCCGCGAACAATCTATGTGCCATGTAATAGCCACTCTCTAAATTTGGTCGTTAATGACATGGCAAAAGCATCCTTAGAAGCCTGTACTTTATTTGATATAGTTAAAAAAATTTATTTTTTTCCATCAACTTCTTGTTGGGTTATATTATTAAAATGTATAAAGGGCATAAAACTTTAAAACCACTTAAGAGTAAATAGTTAGGAAAGCTGAATAGAGGCTATTAAACCTTTAAGGTATCAATTGGGAGGTGTTTATGATGCTTAGTTTTAATAATAATGCTGAAAATTGACAACTTTATGAGATGAGGCCTCTGGATTATTAAATTCTACTTAACAATTCAAGTTCCTATGATCATCATTATTTGGTAGAAAATCTTTAATTGCATTAAAATCCAATAAGCAAGCTATTGCAAACAAAATATTACGATCTATCATCTACCATGGAACTCTCAAGAAATTGCAAAGATTTTTTTTAAGGATGTGACTTTTGATAAAATGCACTGTGATGCAAAAGAACTGGCCGTAGAGATTGGTATCTCTGCTAACTTTGCGGTGACGCAGCCACGTCACAGAGTTCGACGGAAAAATGTAAATTTTAATTACGAAGCACAAGATGATCCGATGGAATATCCTAAATTAAAATTCAAGATAGAGTTTTATTTTCTTACATTGGACGAAGCAGTTAATGCTTTAGAATGCAGATTTAATTTAATGAGTACTGACAGTAATTGTTTTCAATTTTTGTACAGTATATATGATTTAAGAGATACCTTTAAAACTTAAATGAATTAAAAACTGTAAAAATTTAGAAATGATGCTGACCGACAGAGAATCATTGGATGTAAAAGCGTTTGATTGAGCAGATGAGATAATGTCAGTTTCAACTTTAGTAGGCAAAAAAAAAAGCCCAGTTGAAGTTTTAAAATTTATTTCTGTTTTAGAATTTGCTCCAAATCTTGCTATTGCATTTATTTTACTTTCTTTGCTAATAAGTTTGGCAAGTGTAGATATTAATTTCTCAAAATTAAAATTAATAAAAAATTTCTTACAGTTCACAAATTCTAAAGATAGATTAAATGGCTTTGCTACATTGGGTATCGAACATGAAATAGCTGAACAAATTGATCAGGAAGTTTTCAGAACTAAAAACAGTGGTAATTCTTATATTTTAGTTTTTAACATATATATATATGCACTGTTAGCTCCCTTTTTCTTCGCAAAGAATATTCAAGTTTTATAGGTGTGCATTTATGAACAATTTTTATCTTTTTTTTACTTTGGGGAGAGGGGCAGCATTTTGCATTTCTGTCCAGGGCGGCAAAATTGCTAGAGCCGGCCCTGAGGCAAGAATTTTTGGAAGATATCAAGCTACAGGAGATGTTTTATTTTACTCTTCTGAATATGCTCTCATTTTCGGTGCTTGCACTGATTTTGAAATTATTTTTCTCAAGCACTTAATGCAATCTATTATTTTTAAAGTCTTATTTCTATAAATTATTAAAAGTTTTTCATACATTTTTAGTATTATTAATTAACAAAGAGCAAGAGTCATAACATTACAGTCACTCAAAATCCTAACGAGGAGAGGTTAGAGCTCGAAAAAGCTAGGCACTCAGGTCATCCACCCAACGAATTATATTTTACTCTTGAGTGAAGTTATTTGAGATTCAAATAAATTTTTGTGATCTCTACCATCAACAGACTCATTTTTGAATAAAGTGGTCTGCTGAAAAGTTAGTCCAAATCAATCGTTTACAAGTAGATCATATGAAATAGCAACAGTAACTTATGTTTTTAATTTTGAATTATGATGTATTTTTTAAGATATACATTAATATACAAATACTGTAGTACCTCTTGTAAGATACACTGTGAATAAGGCACAGTTAATGTTGGTACCAGTCGCTTTGAATATGGACCCTATGTATTAACCTCTCATTTAAGGGAATTCTATTTAAGCTAGGGTTTGCAGCCCTGGGATCCCTGTGTTTCTTCAAATCCCTGGATTAAAATAACTAATCCCGGAATTTAATTTCTGTCTAAATTATGTTTTGAAGCTTTTTTTTCTCATTAAAATTTATATAGAGCTTCCACTTCCAAAACGAGACATTGGGCAACATTCATTACTATTCCCCAGTAAAAAAAAAAAAAAAATTGACTCATTTGTTTGATGTGTTAATAATAAATTTTGATTTTTCTTTTCTAAATCATCAACCAGGAATTATTTTTCTGAATTATCAATTTATGTCAATATAAAGTATGTGTTTTTTTAAAAATTTCTCTCCCTCTCTCTTTTTTTATATATCAAGAAATAAATTGAGAGTAATATTATTTTGTTATTATAAGTAAATTCTTATAAGCTGCTATTGCTGTTTGGAGCATTGAAAAAGTATTTCTTCAAAATTCTTTCTGAATATTTAAAGTTTGTGAATTAACTCATTTATAGGTGAGTTACTCAATGTTTTCTTTTTTTTAATATACAAAGAGATAAATTTAGTGATATTATTTTGCTATCATTATAAATATATTTTCAAATTAGATTGCATGTATTAATATTTAAACAATATTAAAAATACTTCAAAAAGATATTTTTTGAGGAAGCTAAAAAACAGAATTTTATTGGACTGTGAAATATACAATGTATTTATTATTATTATTTAAAAAATTGAAGTCTGTTTTTTGAGTATTTTTAGCGTTATTAAGATTAATTTCTAGTGTTATATGTTAATAAGATTTTGAGAAAAAGGAAAGTATATATTTTTTCTATGGGAGTTGTATAAGTAGAAAATTTTTTTTGAATTAAATTTGTGTAAGTCCATTCTATCATTTGTATTTGCTGTGTACAGGTATATGTGAGCTTGTCGGAAAAAAAATTCAGTTCAGACTTCATAATTTTAATTTTGAAAAATCTACTTTCTTAGAATGTCTTACCATGCAATTATCAATTATAAATATAATAAACACAAAAAAATAGTGTTTCAATAAAAATAAAAAATAGGGGCTTTTTATTCTGTTTTAAATTTACAATAAGATTTTGGGAAATCTCAAACATATTGATTTTTAATTCAAATGGGTCAATTTTTAATGAATTCAAATTGTACTATTTTTAGTAAATTCATTATATACTTTTTTTTAATAATGAATTAAGTTTTGTTTTGATTTGTTTCAATAAATAATAATATTAAACCAATTTTTTAATTATGTTTTCAGTTTTATAATGTAATTTTAACCATGCTAATGTGAAAGTATTTTTCATAAATAGTTCAATCCTAATCCCGGGATTTGGATAATGTAATCCTGAAATTGAAAATATAGCACAGGATTGCAAACCCTACTTTTCACTAGTTTGGAAAGATTTATAGATAAAATAAGACAGTATGGGGAGTAAGGATTAAAACAATGTAGGCCTAAAGCTTGCAACTTAGATTCTGATGCTGTTAGATCTCACAATTTTTACAAATAAAAACGAAAATGGGGAACTGAATTTTTACTTATCAACACATATGATTGATATCAGTAAAAAAGTGGAATTGCTTTTAACAACAAAAACATAATACACAACTTCTTAAAATATATGACATATTTTTTCCAAAATATATTATTCATAAAGATAAAAAAAAATCAGAAGAAAAGTTTCTGGAATTTTTAAAATTTCTGAATATCAATGGCATTGAAAAAATTACCTGTATAGCAGAATACGGACAATAAGGGCATTTATATTTCCTTTCACCAGAATGCTTCATTTTGTGTCGCCTAAGAGAATTGTGATCTGACGTACAATAGTCACACTGGTCACATTTAAAAGGTTTCTCTCCTGTATGCTGTCTCATATGCAATGCCAAAGTACTTCTTTTGATTGAAGTATAATCACAGTAACTGCATATAAATTTTTTGTGCTTTATATTATGAACTGTATCTTGGTGGTGGTGTAACAAAACTTTCGATGGAAAAACAGTGGAACAAATCATACACTTTTGTTCTTTGACATTTCTTTTCCTTTTATTGAAATGGTGTACCTGTAAATAAAGTTGGAGTTAAATTAATTTGAGGAATCAATGTTTATCTCATCTTCTGTCAGATGAAATATCACAAATAATACTTTAAGTAATGCCTTTTTATATACTAATAAATTATAAATATCAATGAGAATTGATAAAAATTTATAAAAAGATATAATTTAAAGATAATTCGTAACAAATTTGTTTACAATACCCACAATTTAAACTCTATTTTAGGTCTTTAATAAATATACATTTTAAGTTCTAAATGTTTTTAAATTTCTTTTGAGTTTGAATACACAATATTGAGAATAAAAAATGTAGAGAGGAAAATAAAATCCAATTAAGACATTCCCAATATATATCAAAGAGATGCTTAAATACAAGCATGTAACCATTAACATATATAAAGAACTTTTTTTAAAAATTCTTCATAGTAAAATCTTAGCATTTTTATTTAAATTAAAATTTTTTTTTTATCTTTTTATGAAATATATTTTTAAAAACTTATAAGCCTAAAACTTTTTTTTACTTTGTATATATTACAAAATAACAACACATGTTAATATGGGATAAAATAGGATTAATTAAACATCACATTACAGTTTAGCTACACAATTCAAGGCTATAAAAAAGTATTTTGTTTATGGAAAATTTACGGATATTTAAACTATTCATGAAGAAAACTATTTTTAAATTAGTAAGATAATGGCGCTAATTTATAGCAACAAAAATATTCATATTTTAAAAAATACTTTCAGAAGGGAAGTATATTATTGTGATATGCACAGTGGTATATATAGACTTTTTTTTATAGGGGAAAATTATACTAAAAAAATATGTAGGTGAAAGTGTCAAGGGCTGTATGTTAAAAACTAAAAATTTATTGTTCTAAAGTAGGGGTCTTCAACATTTCACACTTAAGGGTAAATTAATAAATTTATAAAGATCTGCGGATACATTAAGAAATTTACAGTGATTTGCAGACCATGTCACTGTAAAAAAAAAATTTTTTTTAGTTAGGAAATGAATATAAATAAAAGAGAGGTTTGCTTTACAAGACTATAACTGATTCTAAGGGAAGAGGTGGTGTTTATATATATATAATATAGGTTTCACAAAAAAGTTAAATGGAAGTTGAATTAAAATACTTTGTAAACTGTATAAGATACAAGTCTCCCTTTTTTCAGAAAATTTCTGAGATTTTATGCATTGTCAAATTTTTTATATTTAATATTATTTAAAATACAGTTAAATTTTTGAAAAATTTGTCATTTTCAGAAAATTTAAGATATTAAACACATCAGTGAAACTTTTGAAACATCAGGAATAACAGAAAAAATGGTGTCTTTTACGATAAAAAGCAGACAAGGCAATTTTTCAAACTGTCTCAAATTCAAATAAAGGGCCACTAAAGTGCCTTCAGTGGGTCATGGGTTGAAGACCCCTAGTCTAAAGTGAGATTTGGACCCAAATTCCATCTGTGAGTGTATGTATATATATTTTTTATATATTTCTGATACAACTAAGAAAAATTTTCTATTACATAACATAATCAAGTATTGTTTCCAGATATCAAGTAATGTAGAAAACAAGAATTTAATTACAAAACATATATATGGAAGATGTACAATTCTCTAATGATATCAATTAAATTTTAATCACATTTGAATTAAAATATATGAAATGATTTATTTAAATGAAAAAAATATTGATACAAGATTCTGGATTATATTAGGAAATTTGATAACATAATCACCCTATGATTTCGCATTTGTTTTCCATTTTTAAACTTTTTCCCACATGTATCACATAGATATGAGCATTCTTCAGAATGAATCTTTTTGTGGATGTTTTCTAACCTACTTAAGCTGTAAGTACTGCAACAGAAAGAAAATGAATTAATTAAAAGAAAAAAACATGAAATACATTTATGGAGTTAAGTATATTTTCTTCAGTTACTAGAAAAAGAAAACAGTTTACATCTCTTTTTCAACACTGAATTTACCTTTTTATAAGGTTATAATTCTTTGTCAGCAACATTATAAAATTCATACATTTTCAAAAGATCAATAAGCCTTAAAATAAATTCATGTAGTGCGTGTGCTTAGTTATTTTTCAATATTATTTTAATAAGCAATGAATCCAACCAAAATGTTTTCCAGACTTTTAGTTTATAAGTGCTAAGTCAAGTTTCTTAAAAAGTGTAAAAAGAAATGAAATAAAAATTCAAATTAAGCAATTAAAATTATATGACTTAATGTTATTTAATAAATATTCAATTTGAAAGTACTTTAGCACAAAAAGCTACATTTTGTTCTTGAGAGCTTTTACAAAAAGTAATACAATGAACTTTTACAATACTTACCGAAATGAGCACTGATCACATTTTTGCAATTCCATGTCATTTTTATGGATTCGCCATAAATGACCAGCAATAGTAGCCCAACTTTCAAAAGTCATTCCACATTCTGGACAAGCAAATATACTACCTCCAGACACATGGCATTTGTTATGATACTCCAAATTGTCAAGAGCTCGAAATCGTACATTACAGCCTTTAAATTCACATCTGCAGATAAATACAAAACAGAATATCATAAAATAACTTCGAATATAAGATGAAAAGTTTTAATTAATTAAAGAGAACCTATATTTATTTTTTTCTAATATTGAGAACACATAAAATCTAAATGTTGATATTTCAAATGTTTCTTGACATTTGAAATATCACAACATTTATATTTAAAATTATACAATCAAGGATTGAAATGAATATCTTAATAACATGTTATACTATCTATAAAATATAATTTTTTTCATTTTGTATATTTATTATTTTGTCAATAAAATCAAAGGAATGACCCAACATATTTGTTTAGGGGGACACAATACGATTCAATTGACAAAAATTGGCCAAAAAATCAAATTTAATTTTTTTAGCTTAAATTATTTTTTATTTATTTTTCAAAAACCTGACAAAATTTAAAAGCTCTAAACTTAAAAAATACAGAATTACAATAGCTTTTGCGTTTATTTTTATTCACATCCTTATGGCAAATCAAAACGAGATAAGTAATCTAAATTTACTTATCTCAGAAAGATAAAATAACGGTTGAATTGTCAAATCGGCCACTTATCCCGCCAAGTTCATGCGTGTATGTAAATTTTTGTAGGAGTAGCATTTTAAAATCGTTCCACAAATTTTACGTTTTTCCCTCAAAAAATTAAATGGTGTTTTTTTATGAAATTTTCAGCACAAAATCTGTTTTACATAGCAAATACACATAGGAGGCAACCAAAAAAGTTTTGAAAATCCTTAAATTAAAATTTTTTGTTTAAATCGTACCATGTCCCCTAAAAAAATTTTGATGTCAAAGTAGCTGTTAAATGCCATTAAAGTTGATTAATTAAGAACAAAGTATGAATCATAAAATAGAATTATTGGTACTTTTGTATTAAAGTCACCACTACTAGATTTGTGTCACTTTCCACCAAAATCTGACTGTACTTTTCAAATAAAAACTGAATGTTTTTGCAGTTGTTCTTTTTGGCTGTTATGATAACGTGGTATGATTTGCCTGGTGCAGATTTGGCTCTGGCGATGTTAATACATAATTTACTAAATTATTAATGAAATTTATCAATTTTTTTTAAACAAACACATGAAAAGATCATAGTCTAATACTTATAATTCTTAAGGGACTTTTTATATATTAAAAAGCAACCTATATTTATAACAAAGATCTTAATATATAATTAATATTTATTTTTCATATATTTAAAAGTAAACACTCTCAGCAATGAAATACATACCAATTGATAATAAGTACAATTTTAAGCATTAAATTAGGATTACATAAAATTTTAAAAACAGAAAAAAAGTTTACTAACATGTATGATCCCAATTCTCTTTTTAGTTTCTTTTGCCACGCTTTCTTGAACGAAGAAATAGGTTTTTCAGAATTTGAATTAGCTACTTCATTGTTAGTCTTTTTTTGATAAGACTTTTTCAGAGCATCATCCTTTTTTGCATTTGATTTTTTCAAGATATCATCCACTTCTTTTGGATTGGACTTCGTCACCACATTATCAGCTTTTTTAAGCATTGAAGTCTGCTTCAAATTTGACTTTGGACTACTTTGATCCTTATGAATTATATTAGAATTATAATTTCCAGATATTTCTTGTATATGAGGTTGATTAGAATTCATTTCTATGGGCTTCAAATTATAGCCATAAGTAATATTTTTATTGTTGATTAATACTGACTTAGGGTTTAAATTATGTTCGGAAACTAAATGTGAAGCATAAATATTAATATCTGAAAATAATTTACAGCATTTAACACACTGATAATGCTCAGCAGTTTGTAGAATATTTTGTGATAATTCAGTATTCAAATTTTGACAAGACAACATGTGAGAATTATAAGCAATAGCCTCAGAAAATAGTTTATTACATTTCATACACTGAAAATGCTCATTATTTTGAATGGTATTATTTGAAAGTGGTACATCTTTTTTAGCTACAGCTGAATTAAAAGGCATTGTAACGGTTGTTGAGTTTGACTTTGAAAAATTCATGTGGTTTGCTCCTTCAGTAGTTATGGGAGAATTAGAGACAACAGATATTTGGCTGCTAGGAGATACACCATTTCTTACCATGGGCATACCTTCTTCATGTGGATTGGAATGTATACTATTAATATGACTTTCAATGGCACACTTGTGCAAATTAACAAAATCACAAAATCTACATTTGTAACATTGGATTACATCTATAGCAGCACTTGGATTAACTTGACTACAAGATAAACAATGGTTTTCTAAAAGATTATTAATCAAGGGATTTTCAGATGTTTGAACAGAAATATCCTGAGTTGATGGTAAGGAATTGACATTTGGATTATAAAAATTCCCAGTTTCACAAGACAGCTGATGAGTATCAGGTCCACAATTAGTTAAACATGATCGATTTGACTGACTGCAGTTAACACCATTTGGAATACCAACATTTGGGAAATTTTGTGGAAGAAGTTGAATATCAGACAAGGCAGCTTCACTACCTAAGAAAGAATCTAAATTATTAAGATTGATATGAGGTAACTTATCACAGACAACATCTACTGGATGCGATTGACTTTGACTGTTGGACATCATAGATGGACTAGAAGTGGTTGTAAGGCACTGGTCAGTTAAATTTGAATGTAATGGAAGATGAAGCAAATCATTTTCGCATGGTAATACTGAATTCATAAGTTCAGAATTACTCAAATGAGATGGATTTTGTTTGAATTTTTGATATTGGATTGTATTCAATTCAGTAATATTTATATCATTGAAAGATGACATTAAAAGCGGATCAGTGCTTGAAAATCTCTGAATTGGTAAATCTACTACAAGTTTTTGACTTCCTGTCAGGCAAGTTTGATTCAATCCATTAGAAGTTACATCATCAGATGACAATTCAGGAGAAAATCCTAGGTCTAACATTTGTGAGTGCTCATTTTCTCGGGCTGGATAAATATCTGGGACATTTGATAATAATCCAGGTGAAGATAAAGTTTCAGACACTTTCATAAAATCATGAGTAAGCCAAGAAGGAACAATTTCTGGGAATGAATCAGAAAAAACAGAAACATCAGTTCTGTCATTAAATCCTGTCTGCATGTTAGGAGATACATGCATCTGATTTGATGTGTTATACAGATCTGTACTATTGTGATTTACTGTTGTTAATGATCTTTCCATTGAAGGTATTTGAGAAACAGAACCTAAAAGGTGAAGTGTATTTTGCTTGGAAGCCATATCTTGAGGTAACATTATTTTATTTTGAGATAATGTTTCCTTAAAATTTTGAGGTGCCATTAAAGATGATGTATCACATAAAATATCTGACAAAACATTCATCATTGTGCATATAAAGACTAGAGTAAAGACTTTAATTAGCATATATTAAATCAACATCTTCCAATTTTCATAGGTATCATTGCAAACAAAACAAAAACAACTGACTAATGGATTTTAAATAATTGGAAAATAAATAAAATGTTATGATCATTAGAAAAACGCATAAATTAATTTTCACAAAATTTTTCTGCAGAAAAGGTACAATCCATGATAAAAATAACGGTTATAATGCGCAATTTTAAAAGCATCTTGTTATTTAATGCAACAGAATAGATCGAACTATCAAATACAATTTTTGCGATGATTTTTCAAGGCATTGTAAATATTGCAAAGAAAATTATGTAGTACAAAATTTAGAGGAGCATGAATTACTGATACAGTAATCCTTTTACTTATGATCTAACCCCCTCTACCTTTACTTTAATATAACTTCAAAAAATATTCTAATGATATTATTACTATATTTATGCATGTCGTCAGTTATAGCTTGTAATACGCATATTTCATATCGAATAGTAAAAAGAACATTTTGTCCAACTGTATGATATCAATTCATTTTCAATACAGTCGATTGTCATTTGACAACATCTTCCGATGATTTCCTTTGAATTGAATTGTTTATATCACGGCTATCCTCGACCCAAGAGAGCTACATTTACCAGCACACGCTTGCATGGAAAAAACCGAGTAACGTTAAAGCTAAAATTTTTCCAATTCATGCGTCAAATTTAAATTTAAAAATACAATTACAATTTTTGTATTCATTTTATTCTAAATTAAAGAAATTAGTTTTTTTCTTTTTAAAAATAACTGCACAATCTACAGCTAGAATTTTTAAAAGGAATGCTTTAGAGATGTTACTTTAGATACTTTGGATGTTCAGATGTAAATGGAATCAATCATTCACTATCTATCAATATTTAATTAATAATATTGTGTTCTGTTTACTTTCAATGATAGAAAAAAAAACGTAACAGTTATTTTATTAATGTTATGCTTAAGTAGCTAATTTAAATATGGAATTTAGACACATTTTAAGAGGCTGAATATATTTTTAGTACTTCATTGCTTTCAAAAAATTATTTATAACACGAAAAATTGAGTAATTATTTCAATTTTCTCCGTAAATTTAATGAAAAGTAAAAATCAATCCATTGCTATGATTCCCTTCTCCCCCCTCCCCTGTACTTCTACGTCATTTAATCCTCCATTTTGTTGAAACTTAATATTACAAGTAAGTAAAATGCTTATGAAACATTTATCATCCATGTTTTAAGATGTGTGGTCTTTATTATTCACTATCGTAAGTTATAAATCATAATGATGTTATCATCTTACAACACTCAATATAACACGGTAGGACTGTTTTCTTAATTTGTTGTACCCTTGCGACATGGCGGAATGATATTAAATTTTGGATTTGCGAACAGTGGTATTCGGTGTACTGCGGTCGATTTTATGTTCTACGTTAACATGGTAGTAAATGTTAGCGATGTAGTTCCCTAAGTTAAGAAAATGTGTGAGGAGCGATTTTCGAATGTACTTACTATATATACTTAAAATAAATTTGTTAACAAGTCGATAATAAAATTGCATTTATAAATGTGTTGTTAATTTCAAAAGTTAAAAGTCTTGATTATTTATCCATAAACTGGAGAAATTATTTCACATTTGAAAGAAGTAAATTAGGGAGAAGCGAAACCACTCAAAAATTTAAATAAAATCTTTTCTCGCTAGCAAAATTAGCTGACAGTGTTATAACATAACAGTTTCTGTGAATTAAGAATTTTCAGAATAATGTGCTTTTTTTGGTTGTCTATATTTAAATGAATAATCGTAAAAAAAGCAATAAAGTCCGCAAAATGAGTTCAAAACTAAATATTATCCTAATTTCTTGATTTTTTTTAAAACTCAGCAATTCGCTATCAATACGTTTAATTCTCAATTCCAACATAAACAATGTTTGAAACAATATTTCTGGGTAACTAATTATTCTACAGATAATCCAATTTTATCACATTAAAATTTTTGTCTAGAAGAGGAAGGAGTTAAAATCTTTGGGGTGAATATTTTATTTATCAGCATTACTTTGTAATAAGTTGGCTTATATATATATATAAATAAAACATACAATATATTGTAAAATGTTATGGACAATGTCAAAGACAAGAAGGAAAGATCTTGTAGAGTACTTTTTAAACGTTCAAGAAATGTAATTTTACCTTGTTTTTGGAACTTAAATATCTGCAAAAGTTCCTACTTGAGACATATTTTGTATTGTGATGAATTTTTGGAATGTTTATTTTTCTAATTTTTGAGTATTTTAATCATCAAAATTTTCTGTACCATTTTCATTTATAAATGAACTGGTTTCAAAATTAAGTGTGAAATTTGAATCTTATAAAAAAATCTAGATTTGCATTCAGGTGCAGAATATATTTTAGTCATTGGAGGATGTCATTTGCTACTTCTGATGTAAAACATCAAAAAGAATAAAATTCATGCCATTTTGATTGCTTGTTATATTTTCAAAAGTTATTTCCCTTATTTACCAATTAAAAATTATCACAAAAATATGTATGCAAGTCTGAAAATTCTTTGAATATATTCTAAATTGTGGAAGTTTTGCTATAACTTTTAAAGTTTGATATATACTTTCTCTACTCATGGAGTTATGCATACCACTACCTCCATGAGGATAGAAAGGATTTAATTATTAAACTATTACAGGAAAGTAAGTTTCAGTGGCAATCTAAAACAACTGAGGGAAAATTATGTAACATTATGTGTGAACAGTTATTGAAAAGTTTTAATCAGGTTAGAATGCTTTTGAATTGCAAAATGTGTAAATTTATAATTCAAGTTATCACAGGAAAAAAAATAATGGTGCTGCAAAACTGAAAGTTGAACATAATTTTCAAAAGGCAGGATACTAATACATGAAAAAGCCATTTAAAAATGATATTAATCACATACAAATTATTTAAATTTTAAGATATGGTTTTTGGAAGAGAATTTGATGTCAATTCAGGTATCAATTTTTGTCATCTAAGGTTCAATTTGAAATTACAGTTTACTACTAATAATCTTTTGTACTGATCAAGGGCTAACTGGGGTAGACAAATATTTTTAGATGTAATCGAAATGAGGTATTAAATATTATTTAACTAAGAAAATTGATTGTGTATGTAAAGTATGTAATAATAGAAAAAGTAAGCATGTTCTGTTATTTTTTTTCACATGAACAAGAAATAACATATAGCAATAAAAGTTACTATACAACAAAAGAGTTGTTTTGGAAAAAACACATGCACATTCTTGTTATGATAGAGATTCAAATATATTATGAATATATAATCAATCAATCAATTTCTCTAAAAAAAAAGAGTGCCTATAATAGTAAGAGTATCGGTAAAAAGAATTTGTTATGTAGTTTTGATGCTCTGAAACTGTTTTTAAAAAATGAATTTTTTTTAATCTTATAATTTAAAGTTATCATAGATTTTTTATACATCTGAAAAATTGTCTATTTCTTACAGTTAAAATATTTATGGAAGGCATGCAATAACTCTAAAACAAGTTTTGAATTTGTTTTTTTTGTTCAGTTATAATTAGAACTAATTAATATTGATCTGCTAAAAATTTATATGCCAAATAGTTCAAAATGTTTTGTTAAGTTGGGACATTACAATGTGATTAAATTATACTAGCTGCTAAAGACCTGTGTGACGTGATTTTAAAATTGTGTCAAGAGTTATTGGATTGTGTTTAAAATTTATTGAGTATGAAAAATATTTATATTCAATCCATTTGTAGAATCATATGAATAGCAGGCTCTTAAGAAATTTGACTAAACCTAAAAACTTATTGGTTTAAAGTAATGTTATCAAGGCCAAAAGAAAAATTATTTATAGTAATGAGAGCAAAACAACATTTACAGATGGCTGAAAAGTTGAAAATGGCTTATCATTTTTATTCATTAAAAATTTGCTGTTATTAACTTCAGCTTTTATATGTTGACCAAAGTAGTAAACAATTTTTTTGTTTTGTTGTAGTAGTATTGTAACTTTTGGGAGTCAGTACTTACAGAAGGGGAGAAATATTTTGTCAATCATTCTTAAAATTTCAAAAAATGATTTAAGAAATAAGAATTATTTATGTTACTGAAGTGTTACACCGAATGAAAATCAGAGACCACAAATTTCCACCTTGAAGATATTGACAAATTCAGCCTTCCTTTCAGGTCCACCTAGGCATATGCCTGAGGCACAAAAGATTTGAGGGTGCAAAAAATTGGAGTGCGAAAAAGGGGGAAAATTAAAATTACAGTGAATGTACCCCACCTAGCAAGTCATAAGAGAAGCATTTCTGCCCTTACAAGAGTAAAGAATGAAATGAGATCTATTATCAGTGCCAGCTTATCCATTGGGAATTAACCATTGGGCCCGATTAAACTGGACTTAACGAGATTTTTTCTGGTTATAAATTTCAATTCACCAGTTCTAATGGGGTCATTAAATCTTCTGCACCCAGGGCCCAAAATTAGCTTAAATCGGTACTGTCTATTATGGAAAGTGAAAAACTTAACAGTTTGATGTCGTTATGCACTCAAAATGATATTAGCATGGAGATTGAGTACAATGATATTATTAATGATTTTTTCAATGATCGAAGCTTGAAGAAAACCTTTGCTGTACCAGTACTATGACAGAGACTCAACAAAGAATAAGGATGTCTAAACATAAAAAATAGTAAAACGATAAGCAATGCAAGAGATGATAAGTTGAAAACAGTTCATACAATAATGTATACTCTATACTGTAATTGCAAACTACTTAATTTATTAATTTACAAAAGTGTGGGTGGATGCTCTGTGATGTCGTAAGATAAGAAATGAACATAAGTGGCCAAACCAGCCGATTATCCTTTCCGTATGTTTGCTAGTTTAGGACATGGCGGGTCCATAGGTGGTAGATAACGGAAACTCTCCAAACAGCAAAAACAAAGAAAGGGAAAAGAATTGAGAGAAAATTCCTGCTTAACTAAAACTGGCATTGTAAGGGCTGAAGAAGGGAGTGCTCTGAAAATAATTGGGGAGGGGACGAAACAATTTGAAGTGCCTAGGGTGACAGGGAGGTTAAAAGCATCTATGTTTCCTTTTGTAATTTGATGAATGTTCTTATAAAATTAATTTATATGTATACAAATTTGATATATTAAAGATAATATTAAATTGGTCAGATCCACAAAGCTGTACTTCGATTTCTGTGGTTGGCTTAGTGTTTAAAAATGAGTAATCAACTTGTTTTACATTGTAGTTACAGGTTTTGTGGGATATAGGGTAACAAAGGCTATTATCTCCGGATTTTCATTGATTTATTCATCATGAGGTGATAATGTGTACAATGCATTGCAAATTTGACTAAAAATCTAAACTATCAGTAATCTGAATTAGAAACTTTTCTCCCAATAAAGACTGTTGATTGCATGAATAGAATTATTGGTGATATTACTTTACTAAGTACGATAATTCAGTGTGTAACATTTTTTTTAATTGTAAATATAATTTATAGTGTATAATAACAATATAAAATTTTAAAATATTATATACATTTTATTTTCTAAGAATATTTTATTAATATAATTAAAAACATGGAATATTTCAAAATCTGATCAATATAGAAGAAATTCTTTATTTTTTTAATTCTTAAAAATTCATAATTTTTGTTCTTTTACAATTAAAAAAAAAACCCTTTTAATTTTTATTCTAAATAACTTTTTTTCATTATTTCAGGTTTTATTTAAATTAAGAGCAGTATGGATCTTGCAATAGCCAGCAGTATATCGAATGACAATCTAAAACTTTCTACCTCAGAAGTAACAAATGCAGTGGCTATGCTTCGAACAGAAGGGATGTCTGTTCTTTCATCTGAAAGTGCGACTTCTGTTATTTCGGATCCATCTACTACTCAGTTCTTCAACCTCCCTATTTTACAAGATGGTTCACTGCCTGGAATGGATTCTCAACAAAGCTATATTTTGGCAACTAGTGCCGATGGAAATACTATATTGGTTGAAGCTTCACAACTTGCTATGCTTTCAGATCAATCCATACCATTATATGATGGATCTAATCTATTTCAAATTGCTTCTCAAACTGTTATAGAACCATCTTTAGCTTTTAATAAAGACACTGATGAAAATCTTGAAGCTCTGGGTGATACACTCGAAAATGTCACAGACAAAGATAGAGCTTGTACTCTTATGGAAAATGATGAAATTCTTCCGCCAGATAGAGGAGTAAGAATGTCTTTCTGTTGATGATTGAAATTGACTTTATTAAATATCTGTGAATGAACTTATAATCATTATGGTTATTAATTTATATTTTACATCTAATTTTTATCTTTATCTTTTTTTTATTCTGGTATATTGAAAGCTGTTCTTTTGAGTATATAGTGTTTATACTATGGTTTTATCTAAAATGCTGCCCATTCCAAGATGTTTAATATTTAATATCAGATTATGGATGAACTATACAATAATTATATTTTCCAAGACTTACTTTTTAGATTTTAATGACACACTCTTTTATGATTTTAATATGATTGTTTGAATAGCAATAGCTTTAATAATTTAATAAAAGTAGGTAATAAATGTGTGTGTTATAAATGAATATGTTAATAATTTTAATTACATATAAATGTTCAGTATTTTTCTATGCATTTTGCAATCAATGTGATAAATATGTAATTTTAACCACAAATGTGTGTGTGTGAGATAGTATGGAAATTGGTTCAAAAAAATCTCTACCCTGATTTTTTTTTTGTCAAACTAAAAACATGTTGCTGTTGTTGCTAATGCCACCTGTCTGACGTAGTCTGATCGAGGCCCACAAAATTCATCATGGCATCAGGCTAGATTTGTCATTAGCCGTAGCTTTGAGCACCATGCAGGTGACAGTACAATTTGGCTTGCTCCCCCCCACCAATTTTGAGGAAGAACCCACTGGGAGTGGTCAGGGCCACCCACCTCTCTTCCCCTTCCACCAATCTCACGAGAGGACTTTTGGCTCGATGGCTATTTAGAGTACCCCCATGCCGCAAATGCATTATACATTTACAAACATCCATGCCTTCTCCAGGATTCGAACCCAGGCCCTACGGCACAGCAGTCAGCATCGCCAACCACTATACTGGATAGGCGACACTAAAAATATAAATGGAGTTAGAGAAAAGGAAGAATGTGAAAATATTTTGTTTGTAAAATCAAAATTGCGTTAATTCACATGGTTGCTTTTCGAAGATATATTCAATATTTGTCTAGATTTTTATTTGCTGTTTAGTGATTGTCCCAGAATTTCTATCAATTTGCATAAAAAATGTTTGTTCATCCTCAGGTGAATCAAGTGCAAGTTACTGGAATAGAATTCTAGTACTTTTGCATTTGTTTTTGCTTGTAATGTTTTCTGTGGTTCTTATGTTTTAATTTCACTGAAGCCAAATTTGTGCCAAGATAATCGTGCTATTTTCGCATCAAAATTTGACTGTTTATATATATATATATATATATAAACATGAGCATACAATTATCTTTTTTGCTGTTATGATGTCACAGCAAATTCGTGCCACAAAAATCTTGTCTGTGGTGATGTTAATACCCAAGTACCCCTTTTCTTGTATAATTGTTCAAATTAAAAAAAATATATATTCATCTTCCTAGTGAAAAGAGACAAAACAGGATTTTTCTCGAACACTTTTTGTACCAATGAATATAACGTAAAATCCGACATATAATGTGCACTTTCAACACAAAAATAAGAATCAAAATTTACGGGTGCACGTTATATGTCGGATATGAAAATGAGAACTTTAAAAATAAGAGATAAGCATAGAAAAAAATTAGACTTCTACATACATGGAAAATACTGTTTATTTAACAGAAATGTTATTTCTGTTAACATAAAGGGTTGTCATTCAAGAGATTTACTGTTTTTTTCTAAAGCTTGGAAAAATACCTGGAATAAGTGACTTCAAAACATAAGAGTATTGCATATGTACATTTCCAGTTTCTTCATAAAAAAGGGGTGCGTGTTATACGGCTAATATACCTAAAAACTAAATTTGCAACTTGAAGGTATAGGTGCACATTATACAGCGGTACTAGTTATATGCCAGACTTTAAGATAAATTGTCCAGCTTTTGGATAAAGGGTATTTCCTCCTAAAAAGTTAGAGAACTGCTGTTGTTAAACAACAGTAATTCAAATCAACCACTGTATCATCATATAATTTAATTGACCTGTACATCACCCACCAGTACTGTTATATTAATATTAGCCTTATGTATTTTGTAAAAAATACTTTATTGCATAATGAGTTTTATTTCATGAGGAATTATATCTTCGCTATATTTTTTAAGAATATATTATATTGATAAAAATTTTATTCAGCAATTTTATCATCTGTATATGTGTAAAAAGTTCTGCTGTTTTATAATTTGAAAACATTGTTTCTGTTATTTAATAAAGAGTTATTTTTTTTATGAAAATTCCTTTTCTTTGCTTCAACTCTTTTTGGCTTCAGTATATCCTTACAAGAATTTTATGATGTTCTTGTTTTTAAGATTAATACTTGATATAAACAATTGTACTTTAATAAGCTTAGTGTTTTATTTTTTAGGCTTCATATAAATGTGAAATTTGTCAAATGGAGTTCGATGTTGAAAAGCAGTTATATCGGCATTTCATGAAAGTTCATTCTGAAGACAAGCCGAATAGATGTTCTCAATGTGACATGTCTTTCAATAAAAAATCCAATTTGCTTTTACATGAAGCTATTCATAGCAAGTCAGATCCCACTTGTCCTGAATGTCATAAAAAGTTTGCTAGATTTGCAAGTTTGAAAGCACATCTAATATATCATGAAGTGGAAGAAAATCTTGTTTGTGCTGAATGTGGAGATGAATTTAGTACTCAAGTATGTTTAATTGTAGATTCATAAATTGATATTTAATTGATGCTTGAAAATTAAATTTTCATGTTCATGTACATTGCAATTAATTTGTTAAAGGAATTTTTTTTTTTAGAAAATTTGGAATAGATAAGTTATTTTTACCCCCAAATATCACCAAATTTCTACAGTTTTTTCATATAAAAATTTTAAAAACATTTAATCAAAAAGTTTAGTGGAGAATATATTTATACTCTATTAAAAAAAAATAACTAACTGTGTGAGTACAATAAGATTAAAATGAATTGAAGAGTAAGAAAGAGATTAACAACAATCTTGAAAAATAAACATAATTGTAGGAATAACAAAATGCATATACATTGAAAATTTAAAAAAAATTAAAATTTAAACATAATAACAAAGTTATTTTTCATTAATGGTTATCATTTTAAAATTGTAACATTTATTTTGCATTTGTTCATATTATATAGAATTTGCAAGATAAATTTAATGGTGAAATAGAAATAATGAAACTAGTGGAATTAGAGTAATTTGTTACATTTAAATTGTGTATTGGCTTTCTAAATGAAGTGTAATTTTATTTAAATTGTTATACCAGTTGTTAAATTGGCTACACCAAAGTTTTATTTAAAAAAATCAGCAGAACTCAAGACATTCAGTGATTTATTACATAAAGAAGTATCTAAATGTGTATAACCTAAATCTATTGCTGTATTTATCTTCATTAAAGTTTTGCTAAGTATTACTCATTTTTTTAACCGATGTAAAATAGATTTCATATTGAGTATTTCATATATTTTTATTGCATTTCATTGAATGAAATATTTTTACAAAATGTTTCAAATTTATAATAGTACTATATTCAAATATATGAATTTCAGAAAAAAAAATATTGCATGCTTATTTGAAAATACGTTGTTTTCAGTATTGCGAATTTTCAGGTATTTAATTCAATAAAATTTAAATTTAATATAATAAGTCTACAAACAATTTATTATAAGTCATCTAGGGCCTTTAATACAAGCAAAAGAAAATCAATAATTGATGGTAGCATATTGTGTGGTTCATAGACCTTATTTGGATATATCATCCTTTGAGAGATATTAGAAATATATTTTTTTAAATTTTTATATGAGCTCATTTGACTTGGTAGTAAATGTAAAAATAATTACAGAAATGTTTTGGATTACAAAAATATAATTTTATTCTATCATTGTTCAATGATTTGATATTTCTTTATCTGGAAACAAGAATATTGTTAATCTAGTTTTTGCATATTTTGTGAAAGTTATACTCAAGAGACTATATACTATGTTTAGAATGATGTATTGAATTTTCCTTTTCAAGTGACAGATGATGTTCAAAGTAACAGATGATCATATTGTGTGGAAATTTTAAAGGAATTTAAAATTATAGTTTTACTTATTAATATTTATTGGGAACCAAAATTAAGTGTTTTTATTTGATAAGGAAATTTTGCAAATCAGAAGAGTGATCTTTTTAGTTTACAAAGTAGAAATCAAATTTTACAAGTACGTGTTGAGTGCAGTAGTAGTTTGCTTTTCAGAAATATTACATTTTAAAAAATACATCTTTCTATCAACTGTTAAAATTGTTAAAAAATTTTTTTTGATACTCTAAATTTTGATCATTCAATAACTTCTGATACATATAGGTCTCAATAAAAATGTTGAGTCCTAATTTATGACATCTATATCTAATTTTCTAATTTAAAATTTTTTATTCAATAGTTTGAGATATTGAAAATAATGAATATTTTAAAGGGAATTAATGCCTTTTTTTCACTTTATGGTTTACTTTTTAAAATTAAAACTAACTTTCTTGTGGTTTTATTCAACATTTTAAGGCATATAAGAAATGTTTTGAAAATATCGTAAGCATTCAAAATATAATAAAGTAAATTTATCAAAAATCAAGAACATACTTTGATAAATTTTTATTGTTGTTTAGTTTGGTTATACTTGCATATATTATTATTTTTATTGCAATTTAATTTACAAGAGTTTTCTTTTTGTAGTTTAAATTAGATAAACATATACAAGAACATTTAAATGAACAGGCAATGGATCAAACTTTTATTTGTCGAGTTTGTTCCAAAGGATATCGTAAATTAAGCTATTTGAAGGAACATATGAAAATACACAGAAAATTGAAGTAAGCACTTAATTTTAATTTGTTTTTCTCTTATGTAGTATTACCAATGTAAAATTTAGAAAACATGAGCATTTTCATTATTACTGACTTGTTCTTTAAACATTTGGAATTAGTTCATTAAATTGCTTTTAGTCTGCTTTGCAATAATTATAATAATGTTAAGTAAGCTATATATCTAGTTTATTTTTTAATTAAACAAATTACTTTTATATAACCTATTATTTGTATGAATTTGTTAAATAATTTGTATTGTGTTTTACCTGTTCAAAAATTTATTTCAATGATTTATGTAATTGTTTCTTGATAAACACATAATCTCATAATGTATAAAGAACTTGCAAATTCTGAATGAATTATTTAACAGTAAACCAAAAAGTATTTCTTTACAATTTTATATAGAAGAAAATCAATTATAAAAATTTCTTAACTCATTCATATATTTGGTTGATTTTTTAGTAATATTCATTAATTTTTGATTTCTTAATGAAGATTCTTCATTCTAGCTATTTTAAAAAAAGTTGAGTAGTCCACAGTTAATTTGTTACGTTTAGTAAAATACAGTCGCATATGTGAACCTGTATTTAATAAAGTTGCAAAATGTATTTAAAAAAAGTTCATAATGTAGAAAATTTATTAAATAGATTCATTTTTAATATGCTTTAGAAATCACACAACACAAATTTTAAATTCATAAACTATATATTAAAAAATAATTATTAACACCTTTTTTTGTGAATTCATTTATATTATTTCTATTTATTTTATATATCTCACCCATCAAAAAGAAATCTACAAAGAAAACTAGAAAAAGAAAAAAAATTATTTTGTATTAACATTAATAAATTTTTAAATTGCAGTCTCAAATTTTAAGCGTACTCTACCACATGCTTCCTTTAAATTTAATTACTCTTAAAATCTGCTAATTTTATTTGAATTTTTTGTGTGAAAAATTGTTGCAAATTTATTGCCTAGGTGAGTTAAGTACCTGGTGAAACCAGTTCAAGGTCATTGATGACCATAAAATGTATTAAAGAAGAGGAAAATTTGAAATGTTCTGATATATTTTAAAAACACAGGGAAAAAGTCGAATCACAAGAGAAAAATTTGTTAAATAGTAGTTAATAGTAATTTGTGAATAGTTTCATTGTTTGGAGGTTATTTTACATAGAAAATAGTAAAATTGTTTTGGTTCCATGTAAAAGTTCACTGGAAAGAGGCTATATAAAGTAGAGGTTTATAAAATGGAAGTGACTGTATTTTTGATATTTTACTGTTTTTTTCATATTGATTGTTTTTTGTATTTGTCTTTCATATTAATTGTTTTTTGTATTTGTCTTTCATATAATTTGTATTTTTCATATAATTTCATATTTCTATGTATAATTTTGCTATAATATTTTAATATATTCTGATTTTAAAAATATAACTGTTTGTAAATTTCTTTTCAGAGCATCACTTCATCGTAGACACTATAAAAGAAATATTGATAGGTCAGCTTTCTCTCACAAATGTTACTTTTGTGGTAAACAGTTTCAGAAACCCAGTCAGTTAGTCAGGCATAACAGAATTCATACAGGTAATGTAATTTCATAATAGATGTACATAGAACACGCACAAAGTGGAATTCTTTTCCTTAGAATTAAGATTCTATAAGTAACATCAATTTGTAATTTGAGTAATTATATAAATTTACATACGAATTCTATAATTTAGGAAATAACCAGCTTTTTTTCCCCTTCTGTTTTTTCAAGAGACTTGAGCTACGCAAACTAAGGAATGTTTTTTTTTTTTGGTTTTTTTTTGCACAATTTAATGAGAAATGTATTTTTAGAAGTATATTATGTCAATATATTAATATGATGAAATAAGTTTTTTTTTTATATTTATTATAATCAGACAATGAAATATTTCTTCAATAACTATCAATAGGCATACCTATATCAAAGTCAGTGATTCTCTGGAAAAAATATAAGATATGTGGAAATTTGAATACAAAAAAAAAGAAGAAAAAAAAAACACAACTTATATATATAATATATTGATTTAATATCCTGGTACTATCAGTGGCATAACATACACCTTTGTATTGCAGGAGGGTTCTAGGGTGCCCAAAACCTGACTTTACAGGGGGCCCAATTGTTCTCCATTACACCACTGGGTACTATATATTGTATAAAAGCTCAATTAAAGCTGGTATACTTTTTAAATATAATTTATGTTTAAATCTATTATTATCTTACAAGAGATATATTCAAAAATAGTATCACTTGCTAAAGACATTTATGATTTGTAAGTGCCCAAATGCATGTATGATTTCTTAATTTTCCGTATTTATTAATCATAGAAGATCAATAATTTTAAGAAGGAATTTTTATCATACCTTAAAGAACTTTATTGCAATCTTTATATGTATTTATTATTTGCATTACTTTTTTGCTAATTATATACCTTACTAATATATCTCCAATCATTTTGCTTATTATTTATCAGTTGCTTTTATGCAAATATTATTTTGGAAAAAAGAAAGAAAAGATTTGATTTCCTTAAAAAAAAAAAAAATGCACTTAAACAGAAACGTTTAATTTGATTAATTGCTAAATTTTAAAATTTGATTCTTTCTAATTTTTAGTTTGAGGAAGTTTGATTGTATCTAGTTTACCGTATCTTGTGGTTTGAATAAAACATAGAGATGGAGATGAGATACAAATTTTTAATGATAAAAAAAATAACAAATAACTCCTTTGAAGGTGCTGTGAATATTTAGAGCTTAAATGTTTAAAACTGCTATTGCCTTTTAACAAAGGAGAACAAAGACCTTGCATCTAATGTGTTTCCAGTTAATGCTCCAGTCTTGTGGGGTCTTATAATTGTAATTGGGATAAGAAGCATGGAAAAAACATAGCATGCACAGTCACAGTTAAATTTGGTAGGAAATGTAGGAAACACACTCCCATCCTGTATCAGTCGTGGCTGACGTGGAATGAGTTAAAGCCTAGTACCACTGAAGATCCGCTGTGCAGAAGGAGCTGATACACGTTAAATATGCCGAGGTTCAGAAATCTTCCCATTGGTGTGGTGGAAAAGTTAGGAGAGGGGAGTGCCAGCTCAGGTGTTGTCCTCATCACTTGACCATGGTTCAAAATTACGAGGTCCGTCACCAAAAGCCCTTGAGTAGCTGAATAGTGTGATGTTAATATTCACTCACTCGCCCATCCTGTTGCAGAACTTCAGTTGGGAAAAATGCAAAGTTAACAAAGTTTAAGATTTGAGCATTTGTAAATTGAGTTTTAGGTTTATGAATGCTTTGTCTTGCCTAGTTGCACTTCAGTAACTTGAGCCATTGACCATAAAGTTTGATGGTACATTTTTTTTATGTCTGCTGTAAATACAATTTTAAGAAATATAAAATAATACAAATTTTCAAAAATATCTCATTGTGGTTTTGGACCTACTCCAAATTGAATTCAAGGATCTACCATTTGCAGTTTTGCAAGATGTGTCAAAAACTACATTTTATTTTGTTGTAATGCAAAATGGTTTAATAATTGTGATGTGATACAAAAATTCTGATCTTGATCAGGTGTATGGGAATTGGCATTCACCGAACTTGTGTGGTCTAGTATGTATTCATTTATAATTTTTTTGTATTTTGCTTAACTCTGGATTACTTATGAATTATTGTTCCATTGTTAACAAGTGAGATATTACTAGGGGTTTTGAATCTCTTGTTTCTGAATTTGATTCATTAAATGGAAGTTTTATTACAAAGTCCCTTACTGGATTAATTGCAGAAGTATTTTGAAACAAATTTGCTTCAGTAAAGTGCTGTTCGGGTGTTAACATTGTATTTTTTAAATTAAGAATTTCATGTAATTCCCCAAAATATTTCATTTTGTTCTCAGTATTTGTTTCATGAATATGAAAACTTGAGATTGAATTTGAATTGAAACGTTCAATTAATTTCCCTAAAAGAAAGCAATTAAGCAATTAAATTGCTTGGAGAATAAGTAATTTATCCAGGAAGCAAAATATAGAAAAAAATAGTAAGATCCATTAATCAGATTGTTATAATTTGGAATAAAAAGTTTTAGATCCACTAAGTATTCATTTTTTAAGTACAAAAGATGCATTTCATTTATTTTTTTCTGCTGGCTATAGAGCAGTTACTTTCTCTAAAATGTAAGCTTGTACTGGTAGTTTGACCTTGGTGTCATGTAATGATATTAAATCTATCTCTATTCATCATTGTAATTTTAGAATCTTGCAAACCTTTTACTTGAAATCTGGCATTCATTCTTTTGATACTTAGCCATTTCAAACATTCCTAAAAGATAAATGTTATGTCACTTCCATTATTGGTCATAATTCTAACTTAATTCTCACCTAAAATATTTTTAATGTATATGTTTATGGTAGGTAATAAAGAAAAATGCATTTGTATGGAACTTATCAGAGCTGCAACTTCTCTGTTTTGATTAACTAATGAAATATTGCAATCATTTTCTGTTTGGTTTTGATCTTTGGTGTAATGAAATTTATTTGCTAGCATGGAATAATTTTTACAATTGTTTTTATGCTATTGTGAATGGTCAGTAATCCTTGCAAAAAGGACATATAAAACTAGAATTGCAGGGTGACTCAACATGTTTATCTGATAAAATATTATACATAATTTTTGTTTACAAACAAATTGTTTACACCAGGGGTTTTTAACCTTATTCTCCATCTGGGCACATCTTACAAATAGGAAATGGCTGGTGGGCACAGTTAAAAAAAAGCATAACAATTCTTAATATTTCTTTATTTTATTGCAATCATAAGCATCATAAACAATATCCTACACTAAAACAGTAACAAAAAATTCAAAATAGTTGCATTTAATCTGATTTTTTTCATTGCATATTTTCCACTAATTTTTCAAAGTCAGGCGTAAAAGTACAATAATTTTACATCATATATTTTATTTCTAAAAGTATGATGAATCTCCCGGCCGCACAAAAAGTCATCACGGGTTGGCCCCAGTTGATATTGATATAGTATATAGGGGGCAGTGGAGGGTGCACAAAAATAGCTTTGCTGGCACATTGGCGCCCACAGGCACATGTTTAAGAACCCTTGGCTTACATTGTTTAGCAGACATTTCTTTAAAGTTACAACATTAAAATATAAGGGGATTCATTTTACAACATGAGCATTTTAAATTATTATTATACAGATATTGTTAATATTAGTTTGTTTTCATGAATTATACTTCCAGTATGATGCTCCAAGGATATACATATATTATTCTGTTGTAATAAAGCATAAATTAATCATAAATCTCTAGACTTCACTTGATATTGATAGATTTTTATTTTGTCAGAAGTACCTGCTTTGCTGCATAAGTTGTTGGAGCGAGTGGGATTTAGAAAAGGTTGTTCCATGAATGTTTTGATAAATTAAAGAATTTTCCATGTTCAGAAGACAAATAGTGGTAAATGATTGACAGGGAATCCCTAGGGACATAATACTCTCAATAACTCTATACCTAGACATGTTGCCTTGTGCCTAGGCATCTGTGGTGATCTTATAACCTATTGAACTGATATTGTTCTCTTTTTGTATCATTACAAAATTAACATCACTTAATGTTCATTCTGTCTCTCTGTTGCCGAGTTTCTTCAGTTCCTGACTGTACCTTGATGTTACATTTTTAATGTACATAGTGTAAAGTGTTTCAAAATATATAAATTGATTTAAATATTCTGGAGCATGCATGCATAATATTGCACTTGAAATTATGAATTAAACTATGTAATATATTATGGATGTATACTGTGAAATATAATTTAAGGGAGTTATTTATGTCAATTTCTTAATATTTTTTAAAAAAAATTATTTGATTAATGTCTTATTGGAATGAATCAATATAATAAATATTTCTTCATTCTTATTTTGTATATTTAGGTAAATTTAAATAAGAAATTAGTCTCTCAGAGACATTTACTATTGTTAGAATTTTTCCCCTAGTGTTATATCATTCAATTATAACATTAATGGTAAAATTAACTTTTGGCTTACATCATATGAATAAATGGATTTTTCCCTTTAATGATTATCTAATAATACTTATGCCATTAAGGTAATTTTGTTTTATTTAAATTTCTATTAGGTTTTAATATTTAAATATCTTCCATATTGCTAAATAATCTAAAATCTGAAAATTTTTTTTCAGGAGAAAGACCTTTTAAGTGTGATATGTGTGATAAAGCATTCAACCAAAAAGGAGCTTTATTAATTCACAAAGCAAAACATACTGGTGAAAGACCTTATATCTGTGAATTTTGTCCAGCTGCTTTTGCACAAAAGGGAAATTTACGGAATCATATCAAGCGAGTGCATACGTTAATGACTACGGAAAATACAGAAGGTATTCATAAATGTGAATTATGCACTTGTGTATTTCGAAAATTGGGCAGTTTAAATGCTCATATGAGCAGAACTCACTCGATTTCTTCTGTAGCATTCATGGAACTCTCTAAACACGATGAAATTTATTATCCAGATATGACTCAAGTTATGAATCAGTTGATGGAAATCTCCAAAGAAGATGCACCTGAAGTAAATAAAGATAAACTAGAAAAAATTGCCATAGATAATAATGTAAATGCTGATATACTACAACAAGCTCTAGAAAACAGTGGCTTAGCTTCAAGTAAACAACAACAAACACCACCTGTTGGTTCAAAACCTTATGTTATGACTGTAGCTGATTCAGTCACTGGAGCTCTAAGAAGACATATTATGAGAAACATTGGGGGTGTTAGATGGTATCAATGTTTGTATTGTACCAAAGAATTCAAGAAACCAAGTGATTTAGTGAGACATATTCGCATTCATACGCATGAGAAGCCTTATAAGTGTGATCTGTGTTTTAGAGCATTTGCTGTCAAAAGCACACTTAATGCTCATATTAAAACTCATACAGGTACAAAAGATTATTCATGTGAGCATTGTAAAAAGTTATTTTCTACATCAGGAAGCTTGAAAATTCATTTATTATTACATACAGGTGCAAAACCTTTTGCTTGTTCATTATGTAATAAAACATTTCGTACTACAGGTCACAGAAAAAGTCATATGGCATCCCATCAAAGAGGAAAGATTGGAAGGCGAAGTAGAAAATCAGCTAAAGCTACAAATGTCAGTGAAATCAATGTGGCAAACATTCCTTTGCAAGAGCCAATACTTATTACTGATGATGGTTTGGTACAGCCAGTTCCAAAAAACAGTGTCATGTATACTCAGCTAATTCAGTCCAAACATGCTTCTGAAAGACCTTATTCTTGTGATTTTTGTCAAAAGGGATTTAAAAAATCAAGCCATTTAAAACAACACATTCGATCTCATACTGGAGAAAAACCTTATAAATGCTTTCAATGTGAGAGAGCATTTGTTTCCAATGGTGTTTTGAAAGCTCATATGAAAACTCATTCTGGTATGAAAGCCTTTGTATGTGGCATTTGTCAAGCATCATTTACCACAAATGGTTCACTTAAAAGACACATGTGTATACATAGCAATGACAGACCATATATGTGTCCTTACTGCCAAAAAACTTTCAAAACATCCATGAACTGCAAAAAACACATGCATACACATCGTTATGAGCTTGCTTTAGGTATGGCCTCAGGAGTTGCTGTCACCGTAATATCAGATGGCAATTCTAATGTCCAATATCCTGAAAAAGAAATTTCATCTAATACTAATGAAGTTCAAACTGCTCTAGGTGAAATTGTTGAAACTGGAGAAACTTTACAAGGTGATGAAAATGGACATCAAATTACTATTTCTGATAGTTTTTCCCTTGATCCCAAAGCAAGCACAACTTCAGTAAGTTCTTTTTTTAAAATTTCATATTTGTTAGCTTTCTAGTTCTTTTTTAAAGTGAAATTGTGTTTAATTGCTTTAAAAAATTATCAGTGTCTCGTGAAACAAAATATTACTTTTTAAGATTTTAATTATAGCTACTTTACTTCATACTAGTATGTGTGTATATATATGATCAGAAATATTCAGATACCTCTTACAATTATAGATTTGGCTAATTACATTGAGCTGGTTGTTCTATATATATATAAAAGTCAGATGAGTTCATAGTTATAATTTTACATCTGGAAAAATACAATGATAGGATAACCTGAAAGCTAAGTGAGATTTTGTACATGGTGAAGGGATCAGTTGTCACCTCTGTGAAAATTGCATTCATGACATATCTACTATATTAGGAGTGTCCTTATTCTTTTATCTATATGTGTATAAAGCAGAAAAGTGACTCACTCACTCATTCATCATATCTCTAGAACTATTAGATCTAAAGATATAAAATGTGGCTTGCATGTTTCTTTTGTTGAGTAGATATCCCCTGAAGAACGGGTTTTGTGAAAGTGGACTTCCAAGAGGGTTACAAGGATGTTAAAGGCAAAAATTCCCATTTTGAACTATAAAATATAGAGAGTTGAAATTTGACAAATGTCTTCATCGTGTTCTGTAGATATCGGATAAGAACGGGTTTTGTGAAAATTGATTCTCTCTGTGTGTGTGTGTGGGGGGGGGGGTGTTGATGCAGGTGACAGAGATGTAATAGATAATAGAAAATCCCATTTTTGAAATATTAGACTTCAAACTTGAAGTTTGGCAAACTTGTTTTTCTGTTGACTAGAGATCTGCTAAGAACGGTTTTTGTAAAAATCAATTCTCAAATCCTCTCTGTAAGGGAGTTATGGAAGCATGACAGATAAATACATTTCCATTTTAAAAGTTCTGTCCTTTTTAAATCAAAGGCAAAATCTATAGAAATATTTTTCAATACATTAAAAGCTTAATGAACTACTTAGATTAAAATAACTTAACAATATATAGTCATACAATATAATGAAAAACCCAGTAAAGCGGGCAGATAACGGCTACTATCATACAAAAAATTTAAAACCTGCAGCCACAACTGAGTAGATCATGCCATCTAGTAGACAGGAATTACAGAGTATTGAACAGGAGTTGTGAAGCTAATTGCATAAATTTTCAAAAAAAAAAAGAAGGGAAAAAAACATCAGAAATTTCAAGAAGCTACTGTATGGAACAACAGTACTATGGTGGTTCATTGCAAACTTTGAAATCTTGGTTTTCAGAGCATAGCTGCTGTTTATAAACAAAATAGTTTTTCAATCAAACTAAATGTTGCTTACATTGGTGCAAAAATCGACAACACGCGAGTCGTGAAGTGTTGAATCAAAGTATCTAGTAATCCAGTAATTGAATCTGGGTGTGGTGAATGCTGCCCAGTATATTTTTTAAAATTGCCTGTATTGTGTTGCAAGGGAAATTTTTAAATGAGGCATAGTGGTTTGGGGGTGTTTTTAGTATTTTGGCACATGGACCCTTTGGTTCCTGTGCAAGAAACTTTTGATATGAAAGTATATCTTGACATTTTGAACAGTTCTGCTCTTCCTACCTGCCTACACCAGTGATTTTCATCCCTTTTTTGTTGTGGTACACTTTTAACACACAATTTCAAAATTTGATGGCACAATAACAATAAAATATGTTTAAAAGAATTTTACTTATCTGTAATATACTTCCATCTATCCATGAAAGAATAAGTTAAATATATCACTAATACCCTTAATTTATTTCTATAAAACAGCAAATGATTTGATTCTGGATTTTTTTTTCTCAGAGTTTAATTAATAATTTGAAAAAAAAATTTGATGGCACACAAAAGTGTTGCAGCACATTGGTTGAGAATCACTGACCTACTCTACAGTAACATTTCAGAAAGTGCCTATTCTTATTTCAACAAGATTGTGCTCCTGCACACACTGTATATTTATGCAGTGGCGTAATGGAGAATATTAGGGTCCCCCAGCAAAGACAGGTTTTGGTTCCCAAGCTGGATCTTACAATTGATTGCAAAACCATAACATTAGGCTTTGGGCTCCCTAGAATTCTGGGCCTCCCCGCTTCATGGGGGTTGTGGGGATGTACGTTACATTACAGTATATATGATTTGCTGACATGGCTGTTCAGGAATTGGACTATTCTATTCAAAGCCCAGACCTGAATTCCCCAATTGGGGGATAAATTAGTACATCATTTGTGAGCTAGACTATGATACCTCAAATTGATGACTGAGCTGGCCAGTGTTCTGCCAGAAAGGCATGCAGTTCCTGCTGCAATCTTCTAAAAACTAATGGATAGCCTTCTCTACAAAATGACAGTTATTATTGGGGGGGGGGAATGAGCTAACCTCATACTAATGATTTTTGGCTTAAATGTGGGAATAAGAAAACACATACAAGTGTCAGGATATTTTTGATCATATAATGTGTGTGTAAAAATTAAATGTTTCAAGTAAGTTGAACATCGACTGAAGTTTTTTTTTTAAATCTAATATCTGTTGCATATGATGTATTGTGATGTGTTAAAAATTGGTAATCTTTAGCTTACTCTAAAATGTTTCTTATAATTTAATTATTGAAAATTTAGAAAAACCATCTAGTAAGTTACATTACTTCAATTATAATTTTCTATTAGATAACCACTGTTACATTTGAAATATAGTTTTTTATTTAATGATCATTTTTTCTGGAATAAATACATGATATTGCTTTAATTTAAAACTTGTTTTTTGTACCATTTTATTTTTTCTGTGTAGTTTCTTTCTTTTCAAAATTCATTTAATTTTTCAAAATTGAATGTAATTATCAATGTTAATAAAATATTGCCAAATATTATGAAAATTGATTAATCACATCTGTAAAACTGATAAAATGCTTTTAATTTGTTTGTAGGTAGTTCTAACTCAGATACCACAACACTTGAGTCAAGATGTATTTAATACCCAGACTGGAGAGATGGAGCAAGCTGAGATTGTAACCCAAACACAAGAGTTTGATTCATCTCAAAATAACTTGTTTTCTCTTACTGACTCTGATTTTCCTGGAAATCATCTTACGCTACAAGTAAATGTATTAGCAGATTTTTTTAAAAAAAAGATCTAACTTATTAATTTTATTGATTTAAACTTATTTTATGTTTAATACCTGATCATAATGACATAGTTTTATTAAAATTTCACTGGTTTTCTAAAATTTAAGGATAAACAGGAAAGGCATGATTGTAAAATTTTGATGTATTGAAATTTCATGAAATTTAGCAAGAACATTAATTAAGCAGTGCTCCATTAGTTATGTACAAAAAAAAAAGTCTTAAATGAGAACACAATAAACAAAGTATTTGAATTTATTATGGGATTAGCTTCAATGTAAAAAGTGATTAACTCTAATAACTATTCGGATATGACAATGTTCCAAGTTCAAAATGATGGTGTTTACTTACTCAGTTGGAATTAACCCATTGCTTTATGAAGACCTTAAAGAACTGCAGGGTTGGTTTAAATGTAATAATGTTTTCCAAATGAACATCCCAAACATGCTCACTTGGGTTCAAGTCTGTTTAATGTACTATCCAACCTATATGCAGATTAGTTTAATCAGGAAAGTAATTCTCTACCAAATGAACTCTGTGATACACATTTATCATCTTGTAAAAATAAAGCAATCATCTGTTGCACTTACATAAAGATGAAGAATTAGATCAAGAATGATACTTGGGATGTTATTCTTGTTAGTGCAGACAACTGAAGGGGCTGCATACATTGCCAAATCTGTCTCTTTTATGGATATAATTGAGATAATAGTTGGCTCCTGTCATATCAACAGTCTTCTTGAATTAGTTTGTGAACAAATTTGAATTCAACAGTAAATAGACTTGCAACCTTATTGACATGTGTGTAATCCATTTAAACATTTAAATTTTGTGGCATGATATGAGGAGTACACTTAATGCTGAACATCTTGCATTAGACCCTCCTTTGTGAAGCTTTCCCCAAACAATTAATCTAATTTCAGTGTTCCAGTAGGTGCAGTATGAGAGCAGTATGCAGCTGAGATGAAATGTTACGGCTCTGTGAATCCTTACAGTTAGCTATAAATAACAGCCATCAATTGTACTTGTAGTTTTAGATCTTCTTTGGCCATATCTTCTAGAAGTTGAGTCTGTTCATAGAAATACACTTCACAGTCTTTAAAATACCGAAACTCTTATTTTGCCATCCTGCAACATAGAAGTGATTTTAACATTTCTATGACACTGTTATAAATCTTTAGACAAATCATGTTTTATACTTATATCTAACTAACTGGTTTCTCCATTCTTCATACAGGTGAAATGAAAAACTAAATAATACATATTGAAGGATAAAAAAGTTTTTAATGAGTTAATTTTACGTGAATAGCATATTAAATAAAAAAATATATATATGGCAGTTATAGAGACTGCCAATAGAAGGGAAAACTCAGAACTTTTAGTATTAAAATTTGAAATTTCATAATGTTTGAATTAAAATTATCAACATCAATCTGGTTTTCCCATCTATTGACACTGAGCAACAATTATATGCATGTTTATATAGTTTTTTTTATTATTCAAATATATTATGGGCTGTACAAGATCATGACAAAATATAAATACAATTCAATTGAAATAACAATTAATATACAATCATATTATTTATGGATAGTATTTGTATTTACTTAAATTTCAATGTACTTGATTTTTAACATTATTTTAATTGTTTGCATCATTGTCATCATTAATTTCAAAAATACTTAGACTTTTTGTTGTTGTTACTAATGCCACCTGTCTGACATTGCCAGATCGAGGCCCATGAAATTCATCATGTCATTGGGCTAGATTGTACGCCTGCCGTTAGCCGTAGCTTTGAGCACCATGCAGGTGACAGTACGATTCGGCTCGGTTCCACCCCAATTTTGAGGGAGAACACCCTGGGAGGGGTCAGGGCCTCCCACCTCTCTTCCCCTTCCACCAAACTGACGAGAGGACATGCGGCTTGACGGCTATTTAGAGTACCCCCATGCCGCGAAGGCACTATACATTTACAAACATCCATGCCTTCTCCGGGATTCGAACCCAGGCCCTACGGCACAGCAGTCAGCATCGCCAACCACTATACCGGATGGGTGAAACTAAAAATATAAATGGAGTTAGAGAAAAGGAAGAATGAAAATATTTGTTTGTAAAATCAAAATTGTGTTAATTCACATGGTTGCTTTTCGAAGATATATTCAATATTTGTCTAGATTTTTATTCGCTGTTTAGTGATTATCCCAGAATTTCTATCAATTTGCATCAAAAATGTTTGTACATCCTGAGGTGAATCAAGTGCAAGTTACTGGAATAGAATTCTAGTACTTTTGCATTTGATTTTGCTTGTATTGTTTTCTGTGGTTCTTTTGTTTTAATTTTACTGAAGCCAAATTTGTGCCAAGATAATCGTGCCATTTTCGCATCAAAATCTGACTGTTTATATATATATATAAACATGAGCATACAATTATCTTTTTTGCTGTTATGATGTCACAGCAAATTTGTGCCACAAAAATCTTGTCTGTGGTGATGTTAATACCCAAGTACCCCTTTTCTTGTATAATTGTTCAAATTTAAAAAATATATATATCTTCCTAGTGAAAAGAGACAAAACAGGATTTTTCTCGAAAACTTTTTGTACCAATGAATATAACGTAAAATCCGACATATAATGTGCACTTTCAACACACAAAAATAAGAATCAAAATTTACGGGTGCACGTTATACGTCGAATATGAAAATGAGAACTTTAAAAATAAGAGATAAGCATAGAAAAAAATTAGAACCCAGGCCCTACGACACAGCAGTCAGCGTTGCTAACCACTATACCGGATAGTATTTGTATTTACTTAAATTTCAATGTACTTAATTTTTAATATTATTTTAATTGTTTGCATCATTGTCATCATTAATTTCAACAATACTTAGACCTTTTGTACTTTCAATTATTTCATTTTGTTCTAAAAAAGATACAATAGGCTTATAGTAACTAAAGTAAGAAAGGAAAATGTTTGATTTAAATTTATCTAAGTATTGCCTAAAAATCGCATCGATCGTCGTTTTATAGTTTGTAGTTATGAGTTTTCGATCATTGGACATATTTAAATTAAGTGTTTCATTTAGAAAATCAATTAGTGGTAGATTTTTATCATCTCCAAAGTTAATATCGAAGTCTCCACTTAAAATCATCAGTACATTTTCATATTTTTCGCCAAATCTTTTTTCGAGTATTTCAGAACCTCCTTTTGTATAAATCATCAAATTTTCAAATAAAAGTTGTTGTACCTGTCTCATAGATTTTCCAGGGAAAATATAAATGGCAACACCATTAATATGTATTGCCCATTCTCGGAATCGTAATGAGCAACGCATATTTCACCTATATCGGAAACATTAACACCAATGCTTCTAATGAATTTAGTATGTATGCCCATATGTGAAGTAATGAAGTGTGATGTATCTTGAGTGTTGTGATAAATAGCTATGCCTGCTGCTGGAACTTCGGGTCTTTCATAAATTAGAACAAAATTGAAATTCGGAATATCAAGTGGTTCTTTGTTTTTCATACAAATTTCTGACAAAAGCAGATTTTTAGGTCAGCTGCATGCGCATGCAAACTTTGACAATTGAATGAAAATATCAATAATCCTTTCTTGTTGAAGATGAATTCTAGAAAAGTTTTGGTGATCGTTTGTAGTGTATTGTTTTGTAACCTTTTCAATTCTAACGTTAGATCCTCTTGATGATTTGTTGATCTTTTATGATGTTTATTTGCATTAATAACCATGTTTTAAACTTCAACACATTAATCTTGAATTATTATTAGACTTTATAAAATTTTTAATTTCAAAATCCATGATAAAAATATGATTGAACAACTAGAAGTCTGTTTTACCACGGTAGTAAGAAAACATCTAAGCCACTGTAAAATACTAATCCGGATTGCGTGATGCATCGCAGAGGTTAAATATTAGAAAATAAATAATACAAAATTTTCAAATGCCAGAACAAATACGAAGATTTTAAATAATATAAAATTTTCAAACGCCAAAATTAATATGAATATTTTAAATAATTTTTTGTTATTTATTTTTTATCTTAAAAATATTAGTTTATTTGCTTAGTACTCACTATTGTACTGCACAATGATTCTTCAATTAAACGATTCAAATACTAATCAAACAAAAACAGTATTTCAACAATGCACAGTATATACATATTGAAGTTTTCACTAAATCCATTTAATTTCACTTATAAGATATACACAGCACTATACGTCAGCTGTATAGCTACAGATATACTGCTATAAGCATGTCGGTGATGCAAATGCATGAGATTTCACCCATCCAAAAAGTGTCTAAGATGAACAGCACACTGCGCTTGCGCCAGTCAGAGCATTTCTGTGATGCAGACCCATGAGATTTTCCTCTACCAAAAAGTGCCCAATGCCGCTAAAGAAGTTTTCACTTAAAAAAAAAGCTTTTTGCTTATCTCAGCTGAACAAAAAAAACAACCCATATTTGTTAAATTTCAAGTTTGAAAATCTAATAGCTGATAAAAAGGACTTTTTAGTATTTATAACGCTCCATAACTCTCTTGTGGGTCGATTTTTGAAAACACCTTACTAAGCTAATCTCTGCTCAGCAAAAGTAACACATTGTTACAGATTTTGCGTAATGAACACTTAAAATAATGTAAATAGTTTGCATCTGAATGTGTAATAGGTTAATATTACTTTCTGTTGTATTTATTTTATGTTAAAATTATATAATATTCACAACCAATGGGGTTCCTTACATAGTAATGGTGATTCAATGGAAAAATAATGAAATGTTAGTGATAAAGCCTAGTTGCCATCATTTTTGGCAATCTGGTGATTGATTAAACTGTGCAGTTGTTGCTTTGCTGTAGAGCCACCTTGTGGGGAGCTGCATCAAAGAGGATAGCACGAAAACCTTCTCCACAAAAAATACATATACATGCCAATTTTCATAGTGATAGGTTGAACATTGTTTGAGTGAAGTGATTTCATCAATACAAACATCCATTTATATATATAGAAAACATTAAAGGAGAACCTATCCAAACCAAATTTCTTTTCTTGGCAACCATGTTGGCAACTTGGGTGATTAATTGAACAGAGCAGATGTTGCTTTGCTGTAGCGCCACCTGGAGGAGAGCTGCAACAAAGCGGATAGCACAAAAACCTTCTCCACAAAAAAAATACATATGCATGCCAATTTTCATAGTGTTCGGTTGAATGTTGTTGAAGTGAAGCAATTTCATATGTACAAGCATCCATTTTTATATATACAGTAGAACGTCGTTTATCTGAATCAATTGGGACCAGACACCATTTGGATATACAATTGTTCAGATAACTGAAAACCGAATGCGATCCCTGCAGTATATGAAACAGGACAGTATATGAAGATTGAAAATCATCACACGCGGGAAATGTGTTTGAAGAAAAAGAAAAATGGGTGCAAAAAAATTTCCAATTTTACCTTTATTGTGGAAAATAATCACTTATTTTTCGCTGTACCATTGTACATCTTCGTTTTTTCGCTGCAAGGTCACTGATTCTCTTGAGCAGCAATAGTTGAGTAGGACAGCACTCTGATTGTTGTTCATACCACTGCATAGTTGTTTCTAATGCAGAAAACGCATCAGCATTTGATGGATTCTTGCTACTTTCGTTGTTGTTGTTGTCCTCATCATCATCCGTTTCATCGTCGACAGGGTCGGATTCTTCTTGCAAGGAAGTTACAATCGCATCATCATTTAGTATTTGAAATCCACAGTCTTCTGCATCACATACCATCCAAGCTTCTACATCTTCTTCATTGCATTCTTGAAATCCTGGGATCGAATGGACAAAGTCAGTAATCTTTTTCCTGTGGTTGTCACTGAAATCTTTTTCGCCTTCTAAATCTGGCCACAGCTTATTCCATGCATTTTTCATGCTCTGTCTTTCAAGCGAATCCCACGCTTCAGCTAACATGTAGCAGGCGTCCTTTATATTGAGCTTTTCAGCAAAAGCAGCAACATTTTCTTCGTCGTTTTCTGCTAAAAGTAATCTCTGCAAAACTTGTTTCCTGTAAATTCTCTTGAGCTTTTCAATGATGCCTTGGTCTAATGGTTGCACCAGTGAGGTGATGTTTGGTGGAAGATACATCACACTGAAGTCGTCATCAATTGCATTGAGAATTTCGACAGGTGGGTGACAGGGAGCATTATCGAGAATCAGTAAATCTTTGCCTGTTTTCCCTTCATGTTCATGAAATTTCTTAATGTTGGGAATGAAGTCTTTAGAGTACCATTCAGAAAAAAGGGCAGAGTTCATCCACACACTCTTTTGCGCCTTGTAAATAGTAGGAAAGCATGACAATTTTTTTAAGCAGTGAGGTTTCTGAGATTTACCAATCACAAGCAATGGCAAAGTGTGTGTTCCACTAGCATTCACACAAACCATGGCTGTAACACGTTCTTTGCTGACTTTAAAACCTGGTGCTGTGGACTCCTGTTTTAAAGCTAGTGACTTTCTTGGCAGAGCCTTCCAATTTACTCCAGTCTTGTCTACGTTGTAAACTTCGTCTCTGGAGTAACCTTCTTCTTCCACATGCCGCAAAAATGTTTCCTTAAACTTGTGGGCAGAATTCTTATCACCATACAATGATTCCCCTTCAATCTGCAATTCCCATATCCCATGGTGTGATTTAAAGTTCTTTAACCAACCAGTGCTAGCTTTAAAATCAGCCAAACCGCCTAATTTCTCATTAAGTTCCAGTTTGATATTGGGTACCCTTTGCTCCTTCTTTGTGAAAACCACAAGTAGAGTGCAGGATCAAGAACAACCTCGTTTGCTTCCCTCATGGTTTTCCTTTTCTTCGAGCCATCTTCTGAGTCAAGTTTTGATGCAAAATTTAAAATGGTTTCTCTGCTTTTTTTTTATTTCAGAAATTGTTGACTTTCCAACATTATAAAACTGTGCTAGAGACGTTCCACTTTCTCCCTTTGCAAGGCGGTTCAATATTTCAAGTTTTGTCTCCATGTTCAAGGCATTGTGCTTCCATTTTGAATTCAAAGCCATAGCAGTTCACAACTAAAAAAAAAGAGCCTGTATGCAACCCTTCACTTGGAAATAAACTCACCTAATATTCCATGCAGAGGTTTACAAAATCACACAACTGAAATTCCCCAAATATCCCTGAACTTGAGTTTTCCTGTCACTTTTGACCTCGCGTGAAACAACTGTTGAGCATTGCACTGTTCGAAAACGTATTCATACACAGTACATGTAGATGACAAAAAAAACAGGTTTGGATATTTGACGTTCGGATAAATGACGTTCTGCTGTATATAGATAAAAGGGCTCTCAGAATTTAGCTGCATAATTTCTGCTTGTAGGTACTTCTCAAATTCCTATTATCAGCCATTTGTCTGATGACATTAAATGAAAAGAGCTCTATTAATTTTCATATATTTTAATACAGTATTATTTTTTATATATACTATTTAATTTGAATGAAATATTACTTATTTTTGGCAGTGTAATCACACATTTTTGATTTTACCATATACTTGATTGATGCCATTTATGTGCTTATAATATATTAATATTTTGCTCATATATCTGTATTCTTTATTTATTTGTAAGTGTAATGAGTTAATTTTTTTAATATTTATGAGGTAGTAATTTTTTCCCTCGAAGAACAAAGAAGATATGAATGTAAATCTATCATTTTTTCCCCGTCCATATAATTTTTTATATATTTAAATTTAAAAAACTTATTAATACAAAATTTTTGTACATTCTTTAAAAAAAATGCTTCTGCTATTATGGACTTGGTTCCTTAAAAATCATACAAAGTAATGAAGGAGGAAAAACAGCTTTATTATGTCTGAAAAATCTTTCTATTTTACTGTGCATTTGTTTTTCCTTCTCTCTTTTTATCTATGAGTTTGTATTTTACTTTTCCAGTATTAAAATTCTATAAATACTTATAATCCTGACATATATTTAAAATATTTTCCTTACTAATTTGTGTTTCAAATATTTTTAAATTTTACTGTTCTAATTTTCAGGAAAATAGGCTATTAAAATTGTTAAACTGGTAGAATTATTATGAGGCAGTTATTTGAACTTACATAGAGTCAGTTCTGGTTGACGGATGTCGATGAAACTTAGTATATACATTATATGGACCATGGGGGGGGGGGGGAAGAAATCTGCCATAAAAAAGTAAGCATTCAAATTTTGATTATTGGATAAGAAAAAGGTCTATGAAGAACAAAACACACACCTACAAATTGGACTTTATCAAAATATATATTTGATGTGGGCTGCATTTGCATCAAGTACATGATCAAAATGTGTTATAGTGTGTTCAGCAGTAATGAACAGTTTCTTAATAACTTGCAGATACACAATTGTTATGGTTGCAACTAGAAGTTACATGGATTCAAATCCAGAGAACAAGGCCAGACAGCCAAAAAAATTTTAGGACTTATCCAATAATTTCATGTGGGGATAAAGCAATGATATCACTGGTCGAATGAAGTGAGGTGACATGGCTCTAAGTACTCTTGTTCTTTTAAGACATGAATGATTTGCTAATGAAGAAGATTGCAGTAAAGTACACCCATAATGGAACACTTTTGAGTGTTATGAGCAAAATAGACCATGAATGAAATTAGCAGTAAAACTTCACCATACACTAATTTAATCAGGTTGCAGAGACTGTTCAGGTAGAACAGTCTCTGCACCCCATATACAAGCATTCTTTTTGTTTTGGATAAGATGTACTTCATCTGACCTCAATTTGTATCAAAGTTATGCATTGTCAAAAGATATTCGGGTCCAAAAAAATTCTAGAGTTCAGCTTTTGCACAAGGTTGGTATTGTATGGATACCAATTTACAATGGATTAAAGAACCTTTCATATTATGGATTAAGGGAGAGACAAATCACATGCATCACCATATGAACCATTTTCAAAGAATAATTGTGACTGTACTGATTCTTTTTCTTATCAACTTAAAAGTCATTTTCATCCTCTTCCATGTACATCTAAATCCCTGGTCTTTTTGAATTGAGTAATCATCTCTTTTTTTTCAAAGCCTGCCTATACAAATGCCCTTTTCATAAGCCTTCCAAGCACATATATTCTTTCTGTGTAGATTACAAATTACTGTCAGTTTGATAAAACATCAGAATGACAGTATTATCTAATAAAACATCAGCCTCTCATATTCTTTCTTTTCTATAATGACATGGCACAAAATTTGCAGCAGTAATTATTGACCTTTAAAACTGCACAAAATTTGCATCACTTTTTTCTCTACATAAAAACCATATCTACGGATTGAAATTTGAACTATTATTCTTTTTATGGCAAACTTCTTTTCCTCGTGATCCATATAATGTATACTTCAAGTTTCGTTGACAGTCATCAACCAGAACAACAGAATTAGAATCCGTGTTGGTCTAAAAAAGGTAACTTTTAATAACCACCTTGTATACATACTTTCATTTACAACATTTTGCCTTTTTATGTTTATTCATGTAAAGTAATGTATTTTTGTGATATGTCTATTCTGTTAATAATTTACTTACTATTCATTATTCTTTTTTTTTACACATATTTTATATTTGTATTGAATATGGGTGGGCACACATTTGTGATTCACAGTAATCCAATTTGATTATTTCTTAAAATTACCTTCATGATTTCATTAATTTTAATATTGTGTTTAATGCTTATTACAGCCTGATGCTACTAGTGAGGACTTTGTCTCAGCCAATTCATCTTTGCCAGAAACAATTATTCAATCAGATGTTTCTACAGTTGCTCAGGAAGTAGAATGTGCAATAGAAACAACTGAGAAAAAGACTGTGAAATCTAAAGGAAAAAAGAAAGCAATGAGGAAAAATTACACGTAAATTTATATTTTCTTAAATTCTATTACTTTTAATTCTATAAAGTTTGAATAGTTTTATAATGTTAAGAAAATGATGATTAACATTGAAGTGGAAAAACATCATAATTATTAATATAGCATGTTGCAAGTTAAGGTATTATTAGGTTCTGAAAAAAAGTCTGATGCAGAAATAATTCTTTTAAAATTAACTGAATCATGAATTTTTAAGTAGTTCCTTAAATGTAAACTGCCAAGACGCACGCATTCTTGAATAAAGAGGTTTTCCAATGCTAAAAGTTCTTAAGGCATTGTTACATTTCCGAATCTTTAGAACATCACCTTATCAGAGATTCATGCTCATTTTCATAACTTAGATTTTTTCTTTTCAATGTCATCATCTTGATCAATAATTCATGTAATCTTTCTCTTATAAGAACAATTTAACTAATTCATCCTGACAACTATGATGTCATGACTAGAGAGGAGAGCAATTTAGAGTCCATAATCATATTAGACTTATAAAAAATAAATATATAACATGCATGTTGTTGTATGAAATTCATTGAAAATCTAATGATAATAAAGTGAAATGAACGTACAACAATATGACAGTTATTTTATTAAATATTTTACACCTACTATCTATATTATATCACTTCAATTAGAATTTGTTTTGAATTTTCACAGAATGGTAATATATATTAAAATAACAAATTATTTTAATATTAAATAAAAATTATACTACCCCTTAAGTTTATATAAACATGTAATAAAGTTATTCATATTTGCTTAAAATTTTTTTTTTAATTTGCTTGCTAGATAAGTTATTTGTTAATTTGATAATATTTACAAATTATGTATATTTTTACCCTCCTCTTAACAGGTGTCTTGAATGTAATAAGACATTCAAAAAATCAAGTTACTTGAATCAACATATACTTGCCCACACAGGTGAAAAACCTTTTAGGTGCCAATTGTGTGGCGAGTTGTTTACCCAAGCAAAATCATTAGCACAACATAGGGATGAAAAGCATCTAAGAAAAAAATCATTTGAATGTAGCATATGCACTGCTACCTTTACTTCAAAAAGAGGACTTGTACGTCATTTGACTATTCATGATATCAACCTACCATTTCATTGTGCATATTGTTCAGATAGATTTGCAACAAAAGAAGAATACAAGAGTCATTTAAAAGAAAAACATGCAGATGTTCTACAAGGTGAGCTTTCATCATCAATTTTGTCTTAAATACACTGTTACAATATACCAATTTTATTTATTTATTTTTTTTACATTGGCATTATAGTTTATTATGTTGTTATGCATTTTCTCGACTAGAGAAAAATTAAATTTTACTTTATGAGGTTTACAGAAATTATAACCAACCACTATGGGTGTTATTTAGTGTAATAATTTACTACATTGTGTAGGAGGGAATACATGAAAACTGAATAAGTTCTTGAAATCTCTATTTTTTGCTGTAGATTCCTTGGTTCTTAGATCTAAATAATATCAAAATCTTAATGTACATTTTCTCTTGAAATCCAGTTTTATGCTTGCATGTATTAAATATATTTTTATTAGAGTAGGTATTTTTTGGTCATATGTTACATTAAATATTTATTTTATAAATAAAAAGCTTCCTTTTTTACTTGAACCAATTCATATTAGTATTCATGGAAATACATTTAAACACAAATACTGAGAGGGAGCAGAAGTATAATAAAAAAGCCCTCACCTCCTCTTTTTTCCGATACAAGAAGCAAAAATTTACAAATGTCACAAAATATCTCATATTAGGAAGTAGAATGTAATTTTTTTATTGCTGAGAGTTCTATTTGGTTAGTTTATCTATATATATATAAAGGAGAAAAGCGACTCACTCACTGACTGACTGACTAATCACGATATCTCCGGAACTATTCAACCTACAGATTTGAAATTTGGTAGACATGTTCCTTTCAAGGAGTAAAGATCAGCTAAGAACGGATTTTTTGCGAAATTCGAAACGCAAGGGGGGTTATAAATAATCGTTTCCATTTTTAAACTACTTGACGTACAATCTTGAAATTGGGTAAGCAGATTCCTTTCATAGAGTAAAGATTCGCTGCAAAATGAGTTTGGTGAAAATTGACCCCCAAGTGGCGTTGCGGGGGCTTAGAGGCCGTTATAGATAATTATTTCCATTTTTAAACTATGAGACGCACAGTCTTTATATTTGATAAATAGGTTCTTTTCATAGAGTAGAGATCAGCTACAAGATGGATTTTGGGAAAATAGCCCCCCCCCAAGTGGCGTTGCGGGGGATTAAGGGGCGTAATAGATAAATAATTTCGTTTTTAAACTACTTGACCTACCAGCTTGAAAATTGGTAGGCGTGTTTCTTTCATGGAGTAAATATCCGATACAAAATGGGTTAGGGGAAAATTGACCCCCAAGGGGTGTTGCAGGGAGTTAAGGGGAGATATAAATAATTATTAAGATTTTTAAACTATAAGACGTACAGTCTTGAAATTTGGTAAGAGAATTCCTCTCATAAGATAGATATACGCTACAAAATGGGTTTCGTGAAAATCGAAACCCAAGTGGCGTTGCAGGGCTTAAGGGGCGTTATAGATAATTATTTTCACTTTTAAACTACTGGACGTAAGTCTTGAAATATGATAATCAGAAGCCTTTCATGGATTAAAGATCCATGTTTTGGGAAAATTGACCCCTAGGTGGCATTGCGGGGACTCAAGGGGTGTTATAGATAATTTTTTTTCCATTTTTAATTTATTAGACGTACAGTCTTCAAATTTGGTAAGCTGATTCCTTTCATAGAGTGCAGTTCCCCTACAAAATATATTTTGTGAAAACAGATCCCCAAGTGGCGTGCAAGGGCTCAAGGGGCATTATAGATAATTATCCCCATTTTTAAACTATTAGACGTACAGTCTTGAAATTTGGTAAGCAGATTCCTTTCATAGAGTAAGAATTTGAAGGAAATCAACTCTTAGGGAGCTAGGGGTTACTGAGGTGTATTGACAAAAAAAATTCCTTCCTACAAGGTCTATAATAATGGAATTTGGTTTGCATTTTTCTTTTGTTGAATTAATATCCGCTAAAAATGGTTATTTTGGAAAATGATTCTCAACGGGATTACGGAGGTATTGATAGTAAAAATTTCGTTTTTTCCCCTGTTAGATTTAGACTTGAAATTTGGCTTGCATGTTCGCTTTCCAGAGTAGAGATCCACCGAAAATTGGTTTTGCGGGAATCCACTTGGTTATAGGGTTACGAAAGTGCAAATATTATTCTATACTTCAATTTTAGGGATTTTTAAAAAATACAAATTAGATAATTTCTGGCTTTTTTTTTATCAAGAGGCGACAGTTACAGGCATAAGTATATTTTTCAATACAATCGAATTCTTAATGCTAGGACTTAGATATCAACATTTTATATATATATATATATTTATTTATTTATTTATAAAACATCATGAAATACCCAGCGAAGCGGGTGGGTAACGGCTAGTATAATATATTTACTTGATATATGCATGAAAAATCCTCTTAAATTTTTGATATATATGTATTAACTAAACCTGTTATTTGACTAACATACATTATTATTATAATTATTAATTTTAAGTACTTATAAAGTTATATATTCAATCTTTTTTTGTAAGAACATTAAAGCATCAGGAATAATGTGATTGTTTTTATTGAATTTAAATTATAAAATTCATACACAGATACTGAAATGGTTAAAAATTCAATTATCACTTCATTTAACTTGTGTATATTAAATGTTAAAATCCATTGATTTATGACACCAACCTAGCTGGGATGTATGACAATGTAAGGAGGATCTGGGAGCTTACCGTACCATTTATATTTCATGCTTGTTTTATGTGAAAAATTGGTTTTCTATTGTTTATTGTTTGCAATATTTAAATGTTGAAATTTTCTGCCAGTATTTCTCTAATTTTCAGTACAGTATTTTCAAAGAAAGTCTAATGAATAATATTCTGTTAGAGAGAGAGAGAGCAATTATTTGATCAAAATTTTTGTTTAATAATGAAATATTTTTGAAATAATTATTTATTTTAGCCTTTTGAATTATAAATTAATAAAAAAAATTTTTACTTACATATTTGGTTCTCTGGTTATTTTTTAAAAGTTTTTAACTGACTATTTGATCTTAAAATTTTAGCATATTGGCATATTTTAATTTATAATTTTTTTTTAATGGAAATCTTATTTGTTGCATATATGGATGTGATGTGTATACAAAATATTTTATACATTCTGTGTTTTGATTTTTAAAAAAAACAGTTTGAAGTGTATAAAACCATAAATATCATTTGTTTCTTTTAAGCAATATTTAATTAATTATACATTCCATTATTTTTATTATAATGAATCTAAATAATTTTTTTAAAAACATTAGAAACTGTGATAACTGTACCTGAACAAGAAACAATAATTCAAATTCCTGAAGGGAGTGTGGAAGATTCTTTGAGTGTTGCCCATTTAACAGATACAATGATCCTGCAGAGTGTAACTGAAAAAGAAAAAGTTAGTATATTAATTAATTTTTATTTAATGATAATTTATAGTATATAACACATTAATTATATACTTGCATTTCATATCACATTATTCCACTTTTTAAAATTTTGTATTTGTAAAGATTAAGTAAATTTATAGTTTATGTAAACATATTTGATTTAAGATATATTTTATCTAATCATTTAGGTTTTTTTTCCTCACTATTAATTGTATTATTCCTCATATAAAGTTACTAAAAACTTAATGTTTGTTTATGTTGAATATTTTCAAAGTTTTAATTTCATTTTAAAAATTTTAGAAGCAACATTTAAATTTTATTTATTTTAATTTTTCTTTGTCATAGGATAGGAGGGAATATTTGCCAAAACATGCCCATCGTTGTCCTCATTGCTGTAAAAGTTTTAAGAAACCAAGTGATCTTATTCGTCATCTGAGAATCCACACTGGTGAAAAGCCTTATAAATGTGAAAGCTGTGGGAAAGCTTTTACAGTGAAATCTACTTTGGATAGTCATCAGAAAACCCATACAGGAGAAAAAAACTTCTCATGTCATGTTTGCTGCTCACTTTTTGCTACAAGAGGCAGTCTCAAAGTGCATATGAGATTGCATACAGGTAAACTGTCATTTTCGCAACAGCTCTAAAAGTCATAAGAGAGCTTTGTGTCAGTATGCATTTTAAAAATTTCAAATCATCTTGACCTAGGTGGTTAATTTTTTTGTATAGTAGAACATCTGTTCCTTGTAATGTGTTGTAATAGACTTGTTGTCATAGGCATTGCAAAAATAGTAGTGTTTTTTTTTTTCATGCAGTGTATTCAGTGTCTGATCTAAAAATTAACTTTGTGATTAGCATGTTGGCCACTCCTAATCTAGATTATTATTATTTTTATCAATTCAAGGGCTCCACAAAGTTGAGAGTGAGAGGTTACAGTGGAAAGATAAATATATTTAGACAATATTTTAACTTCTTCTTGAAATGGAAATTATATTTTTTGTTATACTTTTTTGGCATTTTGTTCAAATTTTTTTCTTTAACATTAATAAAATATATCGTTATAAAAAAAAATTTTAAGTTTTCATGATAAATAATATTGGTTGGAAAATGAATATTCCACTCCTATTGTTTCAGTATTATATAAGAAAATATGGTTTAATTTATTAGCATTGAGATAATGCTGCTAAAATAAAGAGCAACATGATGAAAAAAATTATGAATTTAAGTTTTTTTAAAACTTTTTATTGAGCAAAATTAAAAAAAGTCTTTCTGTAAAATAATAAAATTAAAACTGATGATTTTATTAAAGAAAATAAGATACAAAAAAGTGTATTATTTAACACAATAGTTAGTTTGATTACAGAACATAGAATAATGGAGAACTTTCTGAATGTTAAAACTTTAGTTTATCCTTCACTTCTCTCATGCATTCCCTGAAGTATCTTTAAACTGTTAAAGTTTAAATTTTCATACTGCAGTGATGAACAAATGCGCCTATGCCATTAAGTAAATGCTTCTGTTATTAAGTATCCAATTATTCACATGATCTTGTTACTAAAACCAAAATTTTTATCTAAAACCCTCACCCTTCCTCCCATTTTAACTGTTTTATTTTTGAATAACATTCAGATGTTTTCTCTCTACTTTTTAAAAACTATGTATAAAAATTGAGTTTTGAATTTAAATATTGTTAATCATATTTTTTAAAACCATAGGAAAAACTAAATACTATCCATCAATGTCCCATTTATGGGCCTGTTATGTGTTATAAGTACTATAATTTTTCTTCTCATAGTTTTTATGTTTGAGTTTTAATTCAGTTTTTATCAATATATAGTTTGTGTGTTAGCTTGCAGTTATAGTGTAGCATTTAAGAGCTTAACTAAGAATGTGTTGTATTGATAATTTAATTTATTTTTCAGGTTCCAGGCCTTTTAAATGTCCCCACTGTGAGCTTTGTTTCAGAACATCTGGTCATCGAAAGAGTCATGTGGCTTCACATTTCAGAGAAAGCACTGGTCGAAAGAAGAAAAATCGAATATTGGATGCGCAATCTTTTGAGATTGAAAAAGATCCAGTCCAGGAACTTGAATCTCTACCTGTAGTTTCTCTTGCTGAAGAAGTAGTTAATATGGTTCAACCATCCATTCAGCTTTCTAATGGTAATCAAGCTAGCATCCAATTGCAACCAAATCTAATCAATCCTGGTATACAGCTTACTACTATGGATTCATCATTGATGTCAAAGCCTATACAAATTGATGCCTCTTTGTTACAGCAGCTGCAACAACATTTTAATTTTAATATAACAATTAATCCAAGCCTTACTGATCAATTGAGTAATAAAACCATTACTGATACTAATCAAACTACACAAATTCTAAATGTTGATAATACTGCTTCTACTATACCTACAAATTCTGGGACTTTTACTATTAATCCAAATATGATAATTCATCAGCTAGGTTTTACTATTAATCCTCAGCAGCAAACAGAACTTCAACCAACTGAGAATGTCACTTTAATTATACCAGAAACGTCCTTATCAAAAAATGGTGCAGATGAATTGTTTCATAATCCAGGTTTATTTGATTCCCAAATTCTTACACTAGATGGTAGTATTCACAAAGATTCAGATTTACTGGATACTAATAAAATAGGTGCACAGGAAATACTGATTGATACCTCCAATGTTGCTAGTTTTGCCGATATTAATTCTAGCCTGAATCAAGTTACATGTGAATCAATTTATGAATGTACTGTTTGTAACAAAGTTTTTAAAAGTGCTGCTCTTTTGAATAAACATTCAAAATCACATAAAGAAAAATCAAAAGCTATTTATCATTGTGAAACATGCAATAAAGACTTTAAGAAAAAGAATCAATTAACAAAGCATTTACAGACTCATCAGTGAATTCTATGCAACCATCATTTTATATAAATTGTAGTAAAAATGTGATTATCTTGCCTTGATCTCGAATTATATCCTATCCATAGGGTCCTTCAGGCTCAAATATATATATATATATGTATGTATTTTTTTAAAGATAAATTATGTTTGTATATATTTAGAATTTGTCATCAGGAGTGTACAGATTAATATATTGATACATATATAAATATATTTCTTTGGACATTAAAATTTATTTACATTGTTTTGTATATTTTTGGAGTGATTGTACATTGATTAAAATTTTTTTTAGATAATTGTGCACTTTTAAATATGTTGTTATTAATTACGAAAATGTTTTTTATGCATATATAAATTTTCAGGTTGGGGGGGGGGATTTTATGTCCATAAATTTAGATGAATTTCAAAACCTGTTAAAGATAAGAACAAGTCTAAAAAAACAGTTGGATATTCTTGCTTGAGTTGTGAGAGATGTAGAGCTTTTTAACAGAATTCTTTTAAATTTTTAAATGTTATTAGGCTTTATTTTCTTTAAAATATTAAATATTGACTTATTAATCATGTCTTTATCTCAAATATCTCTTTCTTTATAAAGCTCCTAAAAGTTAAACTTTAATGTAATCCTTTCAATTTAAAGTTTTTCAATAAATATAAAAGTTAAATTTTTTTTTATTATTTAAAGAATATAATTAACATTGGGTTATGGAACAATATTTACATTCATATTAAATGTCATGAATGGAGATTGGAATCTTACAGGATAAATTGCTCAGGGTTAGATATCCCTAGCAATATTTTGCACTAAGGGGTATGCAGTGCCTCACACAGTATTGTTCTGCAATTAAATTTGTGTTACTTATAGCTTCTCTCTTTACTGTAAGCCACTATAAAACATTGAACAAGTGACACAATAAGTTAAAAATCGTATCTTCCTATTTCTAGTAAATGACAGTTGAAGTATTTTCCTATCATGGAATTTTACTTTTAAGTTTCGAGTATATGGTAATCGGAAATCAAAGATTTTTATTTTCTTCTTTTTGTTAATTTTTTACGCTATTATTTTTCTTTCACTTTCTTGTAATAAGAGTTCCCTTTTGCTTGAAACAAATAATGATATGCTTACAAAATCCTTATTAAGTGTATAAAGTAATGAAAAGTGATATCTCTCAACATGTGAAAGAACAAATAAATGTAAATTCAATTTGATGGTGAAGAATTGAGAAAACTTAATTTTCATCTGCTTCATAAACAAATACGTCAATTTCCTTCTGCCATTTATCTTTTTTTATATTTGTAAAGCACCCTTAATACAGCTGTAATTTTTAAGCCACTGCCGTTTTAAAATAAAGCCATTGCTTAGCTGTGGTCTCCTTACTGCACATGTTCACAAAGTGTTTTTGTCTATTGGCTAGCTATTTTTGATACTTTTTTTTGTTTCCCCAGCAGTTAAAATAGCTGATTATGAGCCCACTGTCATTCATCTTTTAAATGCATGGAATGTTCAGCCTTCTGAAAATCATAGGCAGATAAGTGAAGTTTATAAACACATCACCATGAGTATTAAAAGATCGAGAAAGGGAATTAAAGTATTTAAAGATTTCTGTACAAACACGAAGAATGAAGTGGAGTACTGTCCAACCTTAATTTTAATCTGGTGCAGAAAGTTGAGGAAAATGTTTAAAAAAACTTAATATTTACCTTATAAAAAGTTTTAAAAAATATTCTCTATGAATGTGTGACAGAAGGTATATGTTGCCTCTGTAATGCAACACCATCTCTGACCTGCAGATCTCGAGTAGTTAATTGTGATTCTCTAGGGAAGTAAGTGATGCTCCAATGAGAATACTTATTTAAAAAATGAATAAAAGCCATAATATTTTTTACAGGAATAATATAGTCCTCGTTCCTTGGTTTTCTGATTTTATGACTATGAATTGAGCTATTGCGTACAATTTACATTTGTGGAAACTTTGCTTAAGCCAGTTTCCAAAAAATAAAATTTAAAAAAAACTGAATGAGTTGCTCGAAAGCAAACACTTAGGTAGTTTTGACTTTTTCTTTTGAAAGAGATGATAAGCCAAACTGTTTTGGGATAAACGAAGTGCTTTGGATGTCGAGTTTTTGCCACGAAGTGACACAGTAAATCCTGACATATGGTAGCGTTTGTCGTTTGTTCTTGTATTGAAATAATCATTTTGGGGGTCAGTGATGTGATGATAACGTTGGAGCTTCATAGATAAGCTGAACTGAAGGTAATGGCTATTGAAACTGAGCTGAGCTTCGTATTTCAATGTTTTCAACTGAAACGTGCATATTGATGTTTTAATCTTCACATACCAATTTTTGTTAAAATAAATATGTTTTTTAGGACATTCTGTTTTATTTCTCATTCATGATCACTGATATCTGGTGAATCGGGTCTATACATTGAACCACTAAATGTTTATCAATTCGCTTGGAACTTGTCGATTGAGAATTATGAGTGAGCTTCAATTGAATGTGAAGTCTTAAGTGATTGCATTTAAAGTTCCTACCTTCTGGAATGATGAAACAGAACTTTGGTTCACACAACTATAAAATCAATTTTCTATTGATTCTGTAACGTTTCATTATGTATTTGCAGTTGTGATGAATAATTATGATCTTTCTCGTATCTCCTATTTAATTCTTTCGAGGCCTGGGCTTCTGAAACAATTAAAATCCTTTAATATTTTAAAGTTCTGATTTAAAGTTTGAAACAGCTGCCGAAACAAAAATTCAGCACGACGTGTCGACTGAATCAGTCAGTTTTCAACAATTGTGTGACACATTTTTGGATCACAGATTCCCGTTGGCAACAATTGGTTTCGGATATTGACATTGAAATCGGGGACGTCTTAAGACTTGTTGAGGCTCTGGGCCCCGACGCACAGTGGTCGGTTTTCTCGATCTGGCGCTCGGAAACCCCGAAAATGAAATTGCACGGAAATAAAAAACAACCCGCAATTTATGGTCCTCTTGAGTTCCCTAGCCATGTGGTAAAAATTTTTTTGTCAGTACGCGAATGGGAATTTTCAACAACCATCGGTATTAATCGGGTTTGTTCTTTCTACAAGAAAAACTTGCGAGCCTCATTTTCCAGTCGGAAGTTCAATCATTTCGTCCAGAAAAAAAATTTGCAGATTTTAGCGGATTTTTTTTTTTTTTTTAAATATATGCCATGGATAAGTAATTTCTTGATTTGACTTTCAAATTAGGTTCAAGTTCGATTAAAAATTACAAAAACATAACATCTAGCACAGCATGCAAGTTTGAAAATTGTAAACATCTGGATTTTTTCGTATGTTAAGAATTCCTTTTCTTGGAACTACAGTTAAAAACTCAGATTTTTCGCAATAGTATTACATTTCCTCAATTCTCATATTTTTGAAATTTGAAAATACTCATAAGTTACTTGCTTGATTTTTTTAAATGAATTTGCTTTTTTTGCATCCCCCCACCCCCGATTCTGAAACACTTGGGCTGAATTTAATAAAATTTGAAATTTCAGCTTATAACGAAATTGTAGCCTATTTTAAGGGGGAGGGGGGGGAATACGCAAAAGAAAAGAAAAGGAAGGAATAATGCAAAGATCGTTCTCTTAGAAACGAATTAACACTATGCCAGTTGCAATGACTGATTAACTCTAGCATAGAGATGAACTATGGAACGCTGTACCCTGATCTGAGCCCAGTCATCTAAGCACAGTTTTGACCCGATGTCTAACCCAGTATGTATTGATGTCAGAAATACTGAATTCTGTTCTCTGCCTAATCTTACATTATTGTAAATTTAAATACGTCTTCCTCCTTTTGCACAGTGTTGCTCTTTTCTATTATGATTCTACTATTTCCTTTAGTATTTTTCATAATCAAAAGTGTACAAATAATTTGTTAGATTCAAGTTTAAATCTATTTAGTATCAAAAAGAAAATTTAAAGTTTAAAAAAAAAAGCCTGTTCCAATTCTTAAGTAAAACAAGTGAATAAAAAATATTATTTTGGCTGGGGGTGGGTTACAAAGGGGAGTTAGATATTTCCTCGGTTACACTGTTGGTTGATTAAGGATTGAAAAAGCAAATACCCCAAAAAACTTGGGAAAAAAACCTTTTATGTTTCAAATTGTACTTGCATCAGCCCTCAAGATGTGACAGTGGTTAACGACGACGACTGTTGTAACAAGGGATGGAGTTCAAATCGTGGAGAAGGTATGAAAGTTTGTAAAGACATAGAAACCTGGCAATATAAATATTCGAAAAGCAAAAAATCCTCTCGAGAGTTTGGTGGTAGGGGAAATAAAGTGAGAGACTTCCGGGTGTTCTCCCTCAAAATTAGGGTGAAATGGATCCAAAACATACTGTCACCTGCATGGGACATGAAAATGTGGCCAAAACAACAGACCTAGCCCCTTTTTGAAATAAATTTCGTGGGCCTGGATCTGACATCATCGATCGTAACATCACACAACACAAGCACACAAATTTGTACTATGACGTCAGAAGCATTTGGGTTTCTTTTAACACTTTAAATAATTTTCAAAAATGTAGAATTTTAGCTCTCCATAGTTTTAGATGTATAAAAATAATTTTTTTGAAGAGATGTATTGCTTTTGAAAAAATAGATAAATATTAAGTTTTTTGCTAACTGCATTTGTTTTCACAAGATGGCGTTTGTTTTGTTTATGTAGCAAAAAAATCGGAAAGAATGTCGGTTGTGAAATGTGAGATTCTTGAATTTATTACATAGTTAAATGTATTCCATCTAAATAATAATTTGTGTTCATTAATATGTTACGAGGTGTTGGTGTATTCGGCACTGGCAAAATAATTCGTGTTCTCGTTCCATGCCTACGTGCTAAGGACTTTAGAGTTGAAGCTATCTGGGGAAGAACGAAAGAAGCGGCTGAGAAAGTCGCTGCTGAACTTGACATTCCTTTTGCAACCGACAAAGTTGATGAAGTTCTTCTTCGAAAAGATGTTGACTTGGTATGTATTATATGTCCACCCCACCTTCATTCCCAGATAGCAGTGAAAGCTCTGGGAATAGGTAAACATGTTGTATGTGACAGACCAGCTGGTCTCTGTCAGGGTGAGGTATTGAAGATGGTACATGCTGCACAGTACTATCCCTCACTAATATCTATATTATTTCACACGTTACGCTTTCTTCCAGCATTTGTGCAGATGCAAAAAGTTGTTCGTGATGGTTACATTGGGGATTTGACAATCTGTGATGTGCAGGTTCAGTGTGGGAGTTTGCTTCATGACCGTTATGACTGGACTTGTGATGAACTTATGGGAGGAGGTCTTCTGACAAATGTGGGGAGTCACATAATTGATATTATAACTTACACAACAGGAAAACGAGCCTTACGTGTTCATGGTATGGTGAGAACATTCACAAAAACTTGCCATTTTAAGGGAATACGACAAATTACAAGTGATGACTTCTGCTCCTTTCAAATGGAGTTGGAAGGTGGGGGTTGTGCTACAGTTACATTAAACGAGCATCTACCTGGCCAGTTTAGTCAGGAGGTATTACTTTGTGGAAGCGAAGGACATGTTGTGGTTAGAGGTGGTGATCTTTACGGTCAAAAATTAACTGCTTTAAAAGAAGAAGTGTTATACCTTGATATTGAAGACTTAAAGCAATCTTCTGTAATACCTCACACCAATAGCATGCTTCCATCTGCTGTCGATGCAGCTCAAAATAATATTAATGCCCTTTTGCCAAAGCCTTACATGAAAGGATTGTTAAAAATGGTGGGTGCATTAAAAGATGCTTTTGCTTCTCAGGAAGATCTTCAAAGTTGGGTGAAAGAACCAGTTGCTATGGCAGCAACATTTGAAGATGGTCAGTATATTCAAGCTGTCATAGATGCTATTCGATTATCATCGAAAGGCAGAGAGTGGGTAAAGGTAGAATTGATTTCTGAAGATCCAGATACTCAACAACATTTGTCTTCAATGTCTTAATACAAATTAAAAATACATATTTCATATTGTAAATACTGTATCATTTGTCATATGTAGATGTATTAAAATTTATATTTATCATTTGAGGTATTAATTCATAATTTAATTCAATATAATTATTTTAAATTTTATAATTAATTTTATTAAGATTTTACCTTTTAGTATCATACTCAAAAGTTTTATAAATCATTTTTATATGTGTAGGTTACATCGTAATTTTTAAAAGTAGTGCTGGTGATTATTTTAAATTATCCTCAGAAAGCGGAAGTTATTGATTTATAGACATTTTCATACTTTTGTTGTACAAAGAATTGTTTTAATCAATTTCAGTCAATTTATATTTGGAGACTGAGTAATAAGTATAATTCATAGAATTTCTGACATGATTGTTCTTTTGACCACATATATTGAATGTACCTTTATTTTAAATTGAATATTACAACTGATAACTAAAATTTATTTCTTTTTTAGTGTAGAAGTAATTTTTTTTAAAAATCAAAATCATCTTGGCTTATTTTTAGTGACTTATATTTGTGAGATAGTGTGCACTCTACTTTATGTGCTGTTTAAGTATTTTAAATGTAATATTTTTGTTGATAATATCTGCTGAAAAAATTAATTTTATGAAAAAAATGTCTTAAAATTCCATTTTTGTCATTGAAGCGGTGTAATGTTTACATTACATTGAGATCAAGGTTTAATGGTTTTCACTAATATTCTCTTTTATTTCTTTGAAGAAATGAAACCTTAAACATTTTCTTTACTTAATTGTGTTGTAAATTCCTTCATATACAGAAAAGGTTGTATGAATTTGTTAGAATTTATGTGATGTTTTGAATGACTTTTTTTTAACTAGATAGTTTTGTTGCAGCATTATATCTTGTAGTGAGATTTATGTATTTGTAACTTATTTTAAATGCATTATTAACCGATAAATTTTCTTTTATTACTTAGATTTTATAGATTTATCCAGTGTGATATCCAATTTTTTTTTTTTTTTTTTTGCTTTCTTGGAAATAATGTAAGTAAAATGATTAGAAGACTAATTCTTAATTATGAAAGCTGGCTTGGAGCATTAACTTTTGAGTAATTGTTAAAATTTTGTAGATTTAGATTACAAAAACAATTGAATATTTGCATTTTTAACTTTGTTTATATTTTGTACTTTTCCATTAGCTTAGTTCTTACGATAAATTGCTGAGTATGATACAAAAAATTGTACTTTATTGGCATTCTTTACATCTTATATTTGTTGAAATACATTGGTTATGTTTTTATTTAACCTTCGAAAGGGGCTCTCAACTTTGATGCTGCTAAAGACCTGTCTTGTACTGGGGTTGATGAACATGAAATCTGTTGAGAATCAAAGTCCTTATGTTAGCGTAATTTGGAAGTTGGGAGTGTGTTGTCTCGTTTGGGTCCTTGTTACTTGATAGGGGTTCAAAATTACAAAATCTGTTGCCAGTGGCCCTTGGGTTGTTTGTTAGTGTAATGTTACTAAACAATAAATCATAATTAAAAACTGGTTAACTACAATTTTTCTAGTTGAAAGTAAAATAAACGTTGTCCATCTCAAATTTTTTTGTTATTGAAAAAAGTGACTTTAGTTTATGCATTTATGGAATATTTAGTACAATGTATTTTCTAAATCTGTGAAAGGTTAGGATACAATTAAGGAATACGGTAGTATTTTGTTTCATGAAAGGACATAATTTTGTTTAATGTTAAAAATTTACTAAAATTTTCTTTAGTGTAATGAGAATTTATTATATATAATAATGTCCACTTGCAAATATGAAAGAAATTAATGAATAATGGGCCATCCATTTATCATTTTGTAGTTAATGATTTATGGATGAATGAAAAAAATGAGATTCTCTCTCTCCCTCAGATCACTGCTTTGCTAAACCTTTTTGTTATAGCTTAATGTATCGTTTTAGCAATGCTAAATATTATAGGTTTTTTTTATTCTGATTTTCTTTCTTTGACAGTATTATAGGAGTATATATGTAACTAATGGAAAAGTACTTAAGCTTTTTAGTTATTTCATAAGAAAAAAAATTTCACCTAATTTTGATATTATACGATAAAAATACTATTAAAAAATCAAATTGGAGAATTTTTTTAAAAATAAAAGCTTTTTATTTGTAAAGCAGATAACTCTTTGAAATGTATTTTAATATGTGCACTTTTGATTGTAAATTTGAATTCTGTGATCTTTTATGCATTCATTTTTTTTTTGTATCTCATCCATTTGATGAAATATCAGATTTAAAAAAATTGCCTATCCAAGGGGCTACATGGGACCTTAAAGTTAGATTTTCTGCCGCTAGTCTGAAGAGGCTAGTATAGACATATTTTAATTTTTAAAAAAATAGTAGTATTAAAGCATATTCTCCATAAAACGGTACATTTGTGTTTGATAAGGAATATAATTTTTTTGACGAGGTTTACTGAAACTCCTTTCTTTTTGGAAAAGATATCCCTTTTCTACTACCTTGTATTAACTAACAGACAAAAAAAAATTCCTTTGTTAAGGTGTAATTTCAAGAAAAGGAGAATTTGGGTTAATATGTGGATGTTATAGGTATGCATAGGGGAGTAATCGCAGTTTTAAATTACTCAGATTGTATGAAAACCTGATAAAAATTCATTGTTTTTGGCAATTTATGTGTTTAATTCATATAAGTTCTCATGGGCTTTTTATGTTTGTTTAAATATTTTTTTTTATTATTTAAATACTGATACAGTGTCCATTAGGAAAGCTTAGCACAAAATTTGTGATCTTTATTAATTTTTTTTCACCTTCCATTTTGTACTGCTTCCTTTTAATTTATGTGTTGTATTTTTCTGTGTGTGATGATAATTAAGAATATATTTATATTTAATAATTTATATATATAAAGATTGCATTTGCATTTATTTATATTTTTATTCGCATATACTTCTGCATCTTAAAATTGCTTCTCATAAATTACATATCTTTTAGCTCATTTTTTTCTTGTTTTAATATTTTTGTGACTTATCATTCATTGTGAGTGTAGGTATAAACTATGTAGAATTGTGCTACAGTCGACTCTCGATAATTCAAACCTTCGATAATACAAACATCTCGGTAATTCGAAGCATGCTCTATGCTCAATCCCTAAAAAAACGATATTTTGATCTAAAACAATACATTTTGCTACACTCAATATTTCAAAGTAAAATATGGCTGGCCAGACTATAACACACAATAATTCGAAGTTATCTTATAAAACTCTCGACAATTCGAACACGTACTATCTAGAGTCCTATAACAAACAGGTTGGAGCTTATATGTTTTGTGTTGTATTGTCTCTATATGTCTCCTTGATGACCATCTGTCTGTTACCCCATTGTGTTTACTGGTTCCTCAGGCGAAAATACACTTTTATTGCTTTCCTTCTTCAAGGGAACATTTCTGGCCGCACCTGTTGTCAGCCATCCATATCTTTCGTTTAATACGTGGTCCTGTGTTTTCAGAAAAGATGGTCTGCTATTGTGATGTGCAGGCTTGTGCTTTTTGCGTTGGACTGACATAACTATTTATGGGCTCATCTGTGTGGCTTATAGCATGTGGCACTAAGTGGGGCATGGGTGGCACTGGACCCTACCTTTAAGAACTTATGGTTTACATATGTACAATTGTTGAGTTTAAAATTTAAATGTGTTAAAAAAAAATTCAGGAGCTTTTTCTTACCCTCTTGATAATTTGAAGTTTTTCATTGGTCCCTTCAACTTTGAAATATCACGAGTTGACTGTATGTATAAGATCTATTTGTTGCAATGAGTGCAAATTATATTAAGGGAAGATTGATTGAAATATTTTATCTGATGTGTGTTTCTTTAGAATTAAATTTAAGATGCTAGAAGTTTCATTTTGCAAATGATATTTTTGTTTAAGTACACTTAATCATGACTTATTTATCTATGTATATGTTGTATTTAAAATATACCCTGTTATATACTTTTTAAGTGAATTAGCATCTATTGGTTATCAGGAGAATAATTTAAATTTAAGTGTTTACATTGACTGTTATAAATAAAGATTTGAAGCTGTAAATAATTAAAATTTTACTATACATAGTCAAATTTATTTTCTTTTTTTTAAACATATGTATACTGTAAATATTTTAAAGTCAGTTTGAGTTTTTGCAGTGTATTGTAACTTCTGAACTAAGCTTACTTTTATGTTTCATTCAAATCTTTTAAAAAAAAATTGAATTTTTTTTTTCTTATGTGGATTAGATGATACAATTAATTCAAAAGAAAAAAAAAATACATACTATCCCAACCATAAAATTAAAAAAAAAATTAAACTTTTTTTTTTGTAAAAAATGCATGGGAAAATAGCAATATTTAAATAAATGAATTAGAAATTAAGCACAAGGAAAACAAATTTAAGAATGACATGGTAACACTCGTAACACTTAAATTTAAAAAAAAAAAATTTAATAGCATATTTTTCTCTTTTGGCTGATCTGTAATGTAGGGATCATATATTGCATTTGAAGTATTATAATGCAGGGTTTTTTTATTTTTATGCAACCATTTATTATTTTCTTACTTTTTCTTATAATAGGTCACACAAAACAATTATTATACATATATATTTCTGTTTACTACCAGTGTAAACTATATTAAATATTTTTTACATCTTATAAAATAGTTTATGACTCAAAATGATTTAAATTATACATTTATTACTTATCAAACTCTCGTATATATCACATTTGTCTTATATTTCTCCATATCTGTTCATATTAAATTCATGTGCAATAATTAAAATTATAAATCTTTTTCTTACTTAAGTTTGAAATCTTATTCGAATATTATGTAAGCAGACTTAAATTTTTACGTGCCAATTATTATATTAACTTAAATTTTCTGAAACTTTAAAAAAAAATTTAATTATAACTTTACTTCTCATATCAAATGTAGTGAGTTTTAGCATTTAACTAATTTTAAAACTATATTTATTACAAAAAAATTTAAGTTCTTTCTTATATTGATAATTTTTTCTGAAAATTAAAATATTTTTTCTTTTTGTAACACTTTTTTGTTGAAAGATATATATTTTGCAACATAAAATTTAAGGTTTTATGCTACTCGTGAAAAAAGTGTATCTAGATGATTGGAGTAAATTTTGATTTAATGCTGTTTCTAAAGTGCATGCAAGATTACATTTCCAGTATTGTGTTCAAAACCATCCACTCTTCATTATCCTATCATCCTTTTCCTGTGATCTGTGACATTACACACACTAAAGATTTTTGAATCTGAAAGTGACATTTTTGCAATTTATGAATTGATTTGTGTGTGTATTTGAACTTATTTTTGACTTTTAAATCCTAGTATTAACAATTTTGGATAATTTGGTAAAAAATAAAACCATCGTGTGTGAAAAATTCTTTTTATGTGTTGCAGTTGATAAAAATAAGATTATCTTTCCAAAATGTCTTGATACATCAAAATCCAAATTCAGAGAATAAAGATTTCAAACAAAAAATTCGAACAAGTTTTGCGAGGCTTGCAAGAATTTGGAAAATCTCAGCTCTCTGTAACCTGCTATGTTTGTTAGATATTGTCATAACTTGCTTTTATAAAAATGCAAAGTTTTCTTGGGAGAATATTAGTTGAAATTTCAAGTTGTCAGGCTCATAATGTTCTATAGAGGGGTAAAAATGGATTTATAAATGAAATTATTTAACTCTATTTGTTGTAATACAGGTTTTCAAACAGAATAATAAAATGATACTTATTAAAACTAATTGGATTTTAAGTTCTTACATTGCATAGAAATTTGAGAATATTGAACTGGTTCAAATATTTGTAATCCAGTTATTTGTAGCTTGCTATCAAGTAGCTCATTACAAATGTATAAAGTGGTGCTCGTTATAGAAAGCTTGATTTATTAGATTTTTTTCCAAATTGCTGATGAAAGTTCTCATTTTAATGTTTTAGTTTTCCAATACACCCAGATTCCATTCTATTCTTCCTTCTAAGTTGTCTGAAATTGTTAATATTAGTATTTAATAGCAACAGAGAGATAAACGTTTTTGAAGTTGTCGAATTGAAATGTCACTTAAGAGAAATAGATTTTTGCTTTACATACTGTAGCATAAAAAAGTACTTTAATAATTGTTTCATTTATTTATACTGTTGTGATTTTAATGTATGTAGAATTGCAAACATGTGTTTTTCAGTACTGTAGTGGAAAATGTATTTTCTGCATGCATTTTCAAAGTTGCTTTTACTGCTTTAATCATTTTGATAAGTCCTGTATTTAACATGTTTAAAGTGCATACGTTTTGAGCTTATTTTTATTTCAGTTTTATTCAACTCATTTATTTGCAATAATGTAACATTAATTTTTTTCAAAGATATATATATATATATATGTATTTGACAATAAAGTTGTAAATATTGTTCTTTCCAAAATCTGAAATTGTATGTATTTTTTTAGATGGACAAAATAAAAAGTTATTTAATTTTCCCTCATTTTGCTGTTTTTCTTTTTTATATTCATAAATTTTTTTGGTTAAGAATTCCTAAAATCAATTTAAATATAACTTTTTGCCTGACAAATTTTTTTAAAAGAGGAATTCACTCACTCACATGCACACAGTTAAAAAGTTTCTGTAGCACCCACCCACTATATTTAAAACAGTTTACTGTAATGCAATTAGTAAACAATTTCAGAAAGCAAAATAATTTCAGTGATGTTCATTATAATTAATCTTTCATTATAAGCTGTGTTTCAACAAGAAAATAAATTAAAACTGAGCAGTGGTATGTGTTACTTGAATCTCTACTTAGGTATCTTATAAATAGTTCCAATTTTTTCAACATGTACACTGTGTGATAAGACTGGGTCTATAAAAAAATAGAACAAAATGTTATTAATTTGTATTCACTGTAAGCAACTCTCTCAATACTCTTTTAGAGATTTAATAACGATTGGAATTCCTGTTCCATTTCACATTCCAGGATTGCTTCAAAGTTATTTTTGTGATCAAACTATCATCAAAATAATACCCTTTTAACTTTTATTTTAAGTTTTGCCAACAAAGAAAAGTAGCAGAGTGATAAATTGCAGAGAAATTAAGAAGTTGTAGGGTGAACGTGGTGGACGTTGCAACACATGGAGATTACATTTTTTGCGAAAAATCTAAGAACTAAAAAAAAAAGGGGATTTGTGGTTACCTAAGCGCCAGCCTTAAAAGTTCTTTGTCATTATATATACTGTTTTTGTGATTACCTATTTCATGAAAATTTGCTTTTTTATTATTAAAGCAGAATTTTTCATACTTTATTGTAAATTTTCCAAAAAAATTAAAGTATTAAAAAAAAATTCTCTTTCCGCTTACACAGCCGAACGAAACTTGTTTTATCAGTTCTCGACTATCCGTATAGAGCAGGGGTCGGCAACCTGCGGCTCTTTAGATGTGAAGCTGCAGCTCTTTAGTTCCCTTCGCAAATATTATTTATTTTATCAAAAAAAAGGAAACATTTAAAAATCGTTTTGAATCGATTAACGAGGATTAGACACTGTTTCTATCTCTCAGCCACTTGTACTCGCTTTCCACCAAACCATTCACAGATGGTGAGTCTGCCATATATTGCTTCATACGTGCATCTGAAGAACTGTTTCGTGATTTCAAAAACAAACCATAAATCTTGAAAAAAATCAAAGATTTGCCACTATCAACTAAAACAGTACGAGATAGAATAGCTAAAATGTCTTCAAATGTAACATATTTGCAGGTGGAAGATATTCAACTTTCTTCTGCCTTATCACTTGCTATAGATGAGTCTTGTGACATAAAAAAAGCAAGGCATAAGTTGCCTTTTTTGTCAGGAATATGTCTTCCCAAGGTCCAAAAGAACTAGGATTGCTACCGCTCTCGGGATAAACTAGAGGGGAGGTATGGCGAATTCCGTGCAAAAATGCCTTGAAGACAATAAGATTGATTTAAATAAAATCGTTTCAAAATAGAAACTGATGGAGCCAGAAGTATGACAGGGAAAAATAAAGGGGAAACAACGATTCTTCAGAGCAAAATAAACAACGAAATTCTTACGTTTCACTGCATAATACATCAAGAAGCGCTCTGTGCCTAAACATTTCCGGCCGAAAAAATCGAAGTCATGAATTTGGTAATCAAGATTGTTCATAGCATCTTGTCAAAAGCACTCTACCACCGTCAGTTTAAAGAATTTTTAAGCGAAATGGAGACTGAATATTCCGACCTCCTTCTTCATAATAAAATGCGATGGCTCTCCAAAGGTAAGGTGTTGAAACGTTTTGCTTTGTGCTTGAATAAAATAAATACATTCCTCAATGAAAAAGCCATTAATCACCCTGAATTAGAAGACGACAAATGGTTGCAAAGATTTTACTTTATGGTGGATATCACAGCGAAATTAAATTATCTGAATCTAAAACTGCAAGGAAAGGGAAACTCAGCCTATGTTTTGGTAGATGAATTCTCTCTCGTTTGTTTCGAAGAAAAATTAATTCTTTTTGCAGAAGATATTCAGAGCGGTAAACTACTTCATTTTCAATTTTTAAAGCAATATTGCGTTAAAACCAGTGCAACTTTTGACACGAATTACTTCAGTACAGTTATAAACAAATTAAAAATGAATTTGATGACAGATTTGAACAATTCAAAACCACAACAAAACCATTCATTACATTCATAGTAAATCCTCTCAACACAAATAGTAACGAAATCCACATTGAGCCATTTTGAATTTATACTGGATCCCTAAATATGCAATTGATCGATTAAAAAAGTTAAGCTTTGTGGAGTGGAAAATTTACAGAGTTGAAAAATACATATATTATCTAATTTGTTGTGAAAAATACTACTTATATATATTTTTAACATTTATAAACCCCGTGCACCACCGAACGTATAACACGGGGGTAAACAACACAGACAGAAGAGAAAGGATTACAACACAAACATCCATGCCTTCTCCGGGATTCGAACCCAGTCCCTGCGGCACCGCAGTCAGCTTCAACTACTTATATTTGAATAAATAGATATTTTTTCTTATGAATAAACTGTTTAGTTTTTATCAAAAAAACTATTTATGCAAGTACTATTTATTGTTGGCAAAAATTTTTTTGCGGCTCTTTTAAAAACTTTGAAATTTTGTAAATTGTAATTTTTGGCTCTTCCAATTCAAAAGGTTGCCGACCCCTGGTATAGAGGATACTGGCTCTATAGACTGTAATCTAGTTAGCATGTTTGATATATGTTCTTAGCTTCCTGAGCACGCTCTATAAAGTTTTGACCCATACTTATATTTTAAAGCCTGATTTTTCTTTTATGTAACTTCTATAGAACGATGTAAATTTAAATGCAATGTAGATACGATAAAATGTTAAATGCGTAATGACATATGATTCTGCCACGGAAACATTTTCAATCGGAAAAGAACGTGACAGTAGAATTTGACGTGACAGTGGAACTTCATTAATCAATACTTACTGGGGCTCTAGACCATCCAGATTAAACAAAATTTCCTATGGAATGACCCAAAGTACATAGCTGAACACTCTGTAAAGTAAGTAGAACATGTAATTGGAAAAAATGCAAAGCAAAATGGTAAATAGTTGCGGAAGAGAATTTAAATCCATACATAACTTACACCATATGTGTTTGATAGAAAAAGAACGGAAAGAAAAAGTTTGAAACATTATGGAGGGGGGGGGGGGTGTCAGAAGATCAAGCCAGCTCTGGACTAAGAGCGGATGTTACTAGGAGGTCCCAGTTTTCGAACGATAACAAAATAAAACAACTATTACAAATTTGTCTCGATTTAATGGAAAATTAAGAAATAATACTGGACAAATAAATTTATATATTTAAATAAATTACATTCAATGTTCATTAAGGTGGGGTTTATACATACACTCGCGTACATATATCTGTATACACCACATGACGAAAAAAATACATCACGAAGAACGTATCCATATCGTACTGTCTGTGGAAAAGATGATTAGAACAGGAAATATTGTAAGCCGGTTCGTTCAGAGCGATGCGTGGATTGACGCATACACTGACAGTCGGTGATGGCGCCACAAGCCACTTCTGCTACCGTTTTGCAGCATGTACAGAACCCCATCAATATTTTCGTATGGAGTAGAGCCATAACTCGTCGATTGGTTGCTAGTGGCCTGCATTCATGGCATCCGTTAAGAAGACGCTATTCATCCCACTGCACACACATCTCTATTTTCAATGATGCTGGACCAGAGTGATGTGGACAATGGAATTGCCCAAGGTCATATTCTCAGATGAATCATATTTCTGTCTGAGCCAAACTGACGCCGACGTAAAGATAGGTCTAATCCTACTGCATCTGTGGAGCACCCCACCGTATAACAATGGGGCATCATGGATTGAGGCACCATTGTGAATGATAGAAAGTCATTTCTTGTTGGTATACAGGGCGCTATGACAGTTGAATGATATGGAAGATGCGCTGCTGGCGTCAGAACTCCCCTTCTTTCGAGAGTGGTTCATGCTTTTATCGAAGAGATAACGCCTGACGGGTCCCTGGCCACCATTCTTTTCTGATTTTTCACCAATATAACATTATCTGCAATGGCGTATGGTGAATATTAGGGCGCTCCTGCAAAGTCAGGTTTTGGGCTCTAAGTCGGATCTTACAAAGGATTACAAAACCATAGTACTTGGCGTCAGTCAGGCTTTGGACCTTTTAGGACCCTGTCCCCCCACCCCGTGATGCGGGGGTATACGTTACGCCACTGATAATCTGAGATGTGATTGGAGGCCCCTTGCACGTTCTGCCGCCACCACATTCAGAAGAAATGTGACAAATGATTAACAGTGAATGAAGAACTATATCCCTTTTCTCAAGATGTCTAATTCTCTACCTAGATGTGCTGTTTCGTGTATCGTCGTCTGTGTGGTCCTACAGTTTTTTGAGCTGATGTTGTTTTCGCTGTGTATAATGAGTATCATTTTAAAATAAACACCATTTATTGTTCGTTGCTGTCTCATTCTATTTGCCGAGTATCTTCACTTTTTGTTTATTCCTTGACGTTGCCTTTTTAATATCAATTAGAATACATCTCAGAGAAATTTAATTTCGATGTAATAACCCCTGATTTGGGCATTTCAACTATTTCAATTATCAAATCGTAAGATAGATTATAATTATAGTATTCAAAAACAAATCGAAACATGCTATAGTTTTTTTTCTAAAATATGTGAAATTTAAATAACTCTCACACAGTGCCGGATTACTCATTAGGCGAAGTAGGCAATTGCCTATAGGGCCCACAAGAGCGTGTTCGGTTTTAATTTAGTGCTCCAAAAACAGGCTATAGGGCCCCGAGAATTCGACTGCCTAGGGGCCTCCATGTCGTTTAAAATCCAAAACTGCTCTCTCACACACAACAAACACATTATAATCAACATTTACAGTTGATTTAATATAAGAGTGTGACCAATTTTAAAAGCATATAATTATTTAAGGTAAATTTCAATCGCTTTATTGCCAATTTATATTTTAAAAATGAATTGCTTCAAATTCCAATCTATCTATTTTTAATAGTCGACTCCGGAATTAGATCCTCAAACCTGAAACCAAATTTTAAAGATTTTGAGGGATAGTTGCTCAAATTCTATTATAAGTAAAGTATTTAAAAATTAGAAAGTTCATTTTTCTTATGGATTACTATCTAAACTTCGAAAAGAAATAAAATTTGACTGGCAATTAAAACCTCCAGTAATAAAATGTGGACGAAAGAAAGTCTTGGTGAAAAAGAAAAAAGAAGCTGAAAAGACTTATCGCTATAGAAAATCCTGTGCCTCAAAGAACTTTAGCAAAGAAACTACAGATTTTACAATCAGTAATTTGTAGTCAGATAAAGAAAATTGGCTATAAAAAGTGAATAAACCAGTTTGTCATCAAATCTCATCAAAGCAGTAGAAAAACGAAGAAAACGGAGTTGGCCTTTTTACTTTATGTTACCCAAAGGTAAATACAAAACATGGATTACTTCGGAGGAAGCATTGTTCAATCTTCCAATTACAACTGGCAAAACGAAGATACAATATATTGCACACGAAAAGCGTCGCAAAGAAGCAACTGTTTTACAAAAGGCAAGTTAGTCGTCAGGTGTTATGGTATGGATGGAAATGTCATCTCAAGTCTTAACAAAACTTTTTTTGTAGAGCCAAAGGCTAAAATTGATGCTAAATACTACCAAAATAAAGTTTTGAAGCACACGATCAAAGAAAGTATAAGTCCTTACCCTCAAGGAAATTTTGTTTTTCACCTAGATTCTTCATCAAGTCATACTGCAAAATCAACTATAAAATGGCTGATAGATAAAATTTTTTTTCCTCCTGAGAAATGGCTATTACCCTCCCTTGACTGCGCTTCTTGCGATTATTTCTTATGGGGATGCTTAAAAAACAATTGAATAGACGTAATGTAAGAAGCAATGGAAGAGGAAGTAGGAAAAATACCTCCCAAAATGGCCAAAAAAGCTCTTGATTTGGTCTAAACGCTTAAGTAAAGTGTACTATGCTGAAGGAAACTGAAAATTTCATGTGTATATATAAATAACTTAATTCAATAAAAAAAAAAATTACGATACTTTGAAATTGGTCACATTATTCTTGAATACACCGTTAGATGAAATGCTACACTTTTAAAAGGACAACAGTTAGGAGTTAAGGTCTCCAGTTTATGTTACTTTCAATTTAAAGTTTTTATTTAAAATTTATGTCACCAAAATTGTGTGAATGACATATTCATTATACACTGCTCGCCATTAGATTTGCAACACCGGGAAGGAATAATCTGACGAACGTCAAAATCACATGACGGGAAGAAGAGGTTGGGATATACAATTGATTAGTATTTCAGCGCATTTAGATAATGCAGGAGGGAGAAACGACATCTGAAGCATCGTATAAAAGAAAAGTTGTGCATTAGATTTCTCATTCAAGGAAACGCTTTTTTAGGTCAGAGCTTTCTCAAAATATCGTGTTATGGGGGGGGGGGCAAGAAAGAGAAAAATAAATTCTTACCAGCAAGTGTCGAAATTCGGGAGAGGCAGGATTGTTGCCTATCCAAAGTGTGGATTATCGTTCCATGATATCACCTCTTGCACTGGTCGAAATCCAACCACTCTCATAGGAATATGGAATCAATAGGTTGCTGAGGGTCATATTGAACGGCCTGCAGGATCTTCACGTCCTTCCTTGATTAACGCACTAGAGGACAGACATATTGTGAGGTCGGCCCTGCAAATCCGTACAACCACATCACGGAACATTAGTCAGGAAACGTGCATGTTTGCATCACACCCAACATCCACTCATACGGTGCTACGTATTTGCAGCAGCGTGGACTGTCAGGACGGCGACCCTTGGCAATACAGCATTGGGGAAGACGGTGACTCTGGTGCGCTGAACGACAAAGCTGTTTTCATGAGTGACACCATGTCGTTTTTTCAGACAAATCACGGTTCTGCGTGGCCTCTGGACGCTCCAAGGTGATCGCTTGTTGCGTGCTTGTATCTGATATTGGAAGCACCTGGCATGATGATTTTGCAGTCATTGGGTACATGACATGATAAGCTCTAGTTCGGACCGACTGTAATTTAAACGCAGATCGGTACATTTCTGACATTTTACGTCCATTAGTTATGCCCTATCTTTCAGGCCAGTCAAACGCCATCTTCCAATAAGATAATGCAAGACCACACGTTGCACGTCGTGTTCTGACCTTCCTCGATACACAGGTATTCGATTGTTGCCCTGGCCTGCATGGTCATCCATTGAAAACATTTAGTCATGGGGGACGAAGAGACTGACCCTCCACCTCTCTCTAGTTAGTACAGTTGATGAAGTGGTGGATATAGATTTGAAATAGCATGGAATGGGATGCCCGTTTCTTTCATCCAAGCCCACTTGGACTCCATACCTAACCGGGTAAGGGCAGTTTTAGCTGTCAGGGCTGGCAGCTGTTTCTACTAATTTTGCATTCCCGTGAGCCCCCAAACTGCTTGTCAGTTTAGTCATTTTGTCTTCATGCAATACTGTTTACGTACAGTAAATATTATTTTTTTTTTGTGTATTTGCTTTTCTTCATGATGTTGCAATTTGAATGACCAGCAGTGTAAATTCTTTTAAAATTTTTTCTTTACAGCAGAAAACAAAATCGTTTTTAAAGAACTATTGTCTGTTGTTTATAATTCGGAAGATTTTTAAACCGAGTAACCTTACCTTACAATTGAAAGTTTATGGATGGTTACAATCAGTAACCTAAATGTATTAGACATCATTGCAAAGTATTTCTCTTTTTCCTTGCTCTAAGGAGCTTGAAATGTGCCAATCTTATACGGGAAATTTATTTTTCTTTTTCTGCTATTCGCTCACTCTTTCTCTCTCTCTCTCTCTATATATATATATTTATATACCTTTTCCAAATTTTCAGTCGTTAATAAAATACTTTCTATTCATTCAATCACATACACACAAGTTCAAATAAATTTTTTAAAACTTGTAGTGGATGACACTTGATATTAATACGGTTTTTCAAATATTAATTAATTAATTGCAGGTTAATTAATTAAATTAATTACCGTTTTTGATATCAACTTAGATATGTCTCCATTGTTGTAGCAATGTAACTGTTAAAACAATGACAAAAATTGACGTCGAAAACCGATTTTTCAGCCAAACTAGTTAAACCGGGAATGCATTGTTACAGCAATGCAGACAAATCATGCTCTTTTTTTAATTCCTCTACTATTAGTTCACTCTCTCCCTATATATATATATGTATGTCTTGTGTTCAGTTTTTCAATCGTTAATAAAATACTTTATATTCATCCATTCAAAGTAGGAATTGACTTAAATTTTTTTATATTACTTGTTTATTCAATTATTGTAGTCATTCAATTTTTGTGAATAAATTGATTTATCTCAATGTGTGTGTTATATAATATAAAAGAGTATTTCATACATGTATTTTTCAAAAATTAGAAATTGATGAAAACATTTTATAATTATTTATTTTTATAATTTTGATGAATTTTATGAATTTATTTTTATAATTTTGAAGCTTTTATTGTTCATATATTGAAGAAATGACAGTTCTTCAACGAAAAGTTACCGAAAAAGGAGATCCGTATTTTTTTAAAAAATTGTATTTAATAGTTAGCAAATTTTGCATTCAAGCTGAAAGATTTTTTTGCTGATTATTTTGCCTTTTTGGTTATTTCATTTCAAATTCCTTTTACCTTAGTCAACAGTTTCGTTAGATTAACTTTAGATCTAACTGTTTACTGATAACTTGGTCTTTATTAGTCCAGGATAAAAATGATACAGTTCAATGCATGTATCTGTAATTTTTGTTTAAAAGTATTTACTAAAAAAAATAGCTGTAGATTGACTTGAGAAATATTTAAAAACGTTAATCAATCAAAGATTTGTACTTTTTTTTTTAAAAGTAGTTTTTTACTTGATTATCAGAATTATAAAACTAAATTTCTACCTGATAGATTAAAAAGTCTCATTAAGAGGAATACTGATGTATATGTATAACTATAATTATTATAAAGTACAGTACATGTACACTTAACGGAACAGTACATGTACAGTTAAAAAATAGGATAATTTTAAAACCTTTCTTAACTTTTATCACTGCTGAATAAAACTGCTATGGCTGTTAATAAGTCAATAAAGCAAGATAATGGATTAATTGATAAACTTGACTAATACATATTTAATAATTTCTTAAAATAGAATGTTCACTTTACGGAATCTGATTTTCTATCGAATTAAGTGAAGAATAATCTAAATAGCATATGTTTCAAAGTTCAATTTAAATCCATTCATTAGTTTTAGGTATTCATGAAAAAAGTTATTTTATCAACAATTATTTCAATTAAATATTTTTAATTAGTTTTTTAAAAATGGTGCTACATTTCTTCCTGTTACACTCTGGTAAATTTGCTAAGAACGGTTAGAGTTGCTTGCTTGAGTTAATATAGTTATATAGTTTAATTTAGCTAACACATAATTGAAATTTAATTTTCAAACGACAAGCGTACATTTGATATTCATAATGAAAATTGTTATGCATTGTTCCAAGGAATTTCGATTATTTTGTTTACTGAAATAAACATTGTTGCGCATTAATTCATCGCTGGAAAAGCAAGAAGTAAAAGACAAAAAGAGATAAAAAATATTTTTGTACACGTATGTGATAAAACTTTGAAACACTGGAACTAATGCTCGCTTGAAAAAAAAAAGATAAAAATTGTTTATCTGAATTTAGAATTGAATCCAGTGCTGTGTTTTCATTACTTTTTTTTTCATTTATCAAGTGCATCCAAATTATCATTCAAAGATTATCGTATCTGACCGTTTGCAGATTGAAAAACTTCTAGAGATATTTTTTTTTAGGTTTGCCGAAATGTGTTCAGCCTTCAGATTATTAATGAACTTTATATTCCAAAGCAAATAAAAACGATAAGAGGTGCCTATATTAACAAAAGTAAGAATTTTTTTGTATTATGTGTGTGGGTACAAAGAAGGAAAGGGTTAGACGCGCAGATGCACGAAACTAGATACATTAAAACTGTGAGTGATAATGATGTCCACTAGGAAGTGATTTTTCGCCTTATAATTTAATTTAAAGTTGAAACGATTTGTACGTATACTTCGTGGCTGCCTAGTTCTCGAACGAAATATCACAGAACTGCAATTCTTACGCCATCTAAGAGATTCATGCTTTGTTTCGAATGTGAAAAAAAATCAGACGATTCTTGAAAGTAGAGCGTCAACAGTGTTGAATTTCCGATTTTTTTAGATCGTTCCATCCATCAGTCTATCGATTCAAACGATATTCAAACGATATTCAATCGATATACATTTAGTAAGGTTTAACTGCCCTTTTAAAAAAGAATGATGTTAAAGTAATTTTAGTGGATTTTTTGTGGATTTATTACAAGAGGATCAATTACAGGATTTTATACAAATTTTAATAACACATCATTCAGTGAACGAATTTTCTGTATTTTCTCTTTCTCCATTAAGGAGAGTTGGCGTTCCGCTGCGCATTGCTCAAGCGCATATTATATAAAGGTCTACGTTTGCCTTCGACTTATAGTGATTATTTTTTGGAGATCTTTTAATTATAAACTTTAATATCAAGCTTTTGTGCTTCTTAGGTGAATTGTTAAACCCATTCTCGCGTGCGTACGAAGAATGAGTGTTCCAATTAGTACTTCATATTAAAAAAAATATTGTTTTTTCATCTGAAAAAGCCCAAGATATACAAATACTTGCAAATTTACCTACATTGAGTTGCTTAATATATTTTAAAACATCGTACTAACACATGTAACTAACATACCATTATATTGCGGATTCATTTATCTGCACTTCAGGTATACGATAAGACATGTATAACCACGATAAGCTATTTGAAAGTAGACAGTAAGGAAAAAAATTAGAAATAAATAATAACTGAAAACATTTAGTTAAATTATTTTTATCTATGTAAGATCTAAATATGTATTTTTGAGAATATGGAATTGATACTTGTTTTAAAACGGCCCTCATTGTTCCATTTAAGTAGCTTCCATTTATGCACTGTCTTTTGTGGAATCAATTACCTTCTCAAATGAGATTATTGTATTCATATTCGAATTAATTATTAACAGAGAGCTCTCCAAAAATATCAAATCTGACTTAAATTAGAGTACTTGATTTGATATATTTTAACTTGGGTCTAATGTGTTGAAAAATATTATTCTTGTCCGAGACCGACCGCGAAATATTATTATATATGAATATAAAAAATACTTTCCAAATATATTCACAGGACTTTATAGTTCCATTAGGAGTTTGTTGTTCTTTCTTCAGTTGCTGTGTTACGTTACTTATGCCACCTGATCGACAGTGACATCAGATCAAATTAATCGCGGCAAGGGGCTAGATGTACGTCTGGCCTTAGTCGCAGTTTTGTGCACCATACAGGTGACAGTGCGATTTAGCTCGATCCCAACCCAATTTTGTGGAAGAACCCCTTGGGGGAGGTCAGGGGCCTCCTACCTCTCCTTCCCTTCCATCAACCTTACGAGAGAACTTGCGGCTCGACGGCTATTTAGAGTATACCCATGCCGCAAAAGCAGTCCCATCTGAACATCAAACGATGTCGGGTTTCTTCGATCTAGCCAGACAAGAAAAATTATGTATTAATATATATATATATTTTCAATGGTCCTTATATAAGGAAGTTTGTGTCTTCTGGAGTTTTATAGAGTGGGGAGCTAGCTCAGATGTCATGCTTGTCACTTGATTGTGGTTCGAAACTACGAAGTCTGTCGCCAACATCATACTTGAAGCTTTGAAATACGTCACCAATCAATCTATCCCGTTAGAAGAATATCTTACCTGCAATAAAAAATTATCTGTATTAGGTTACCTGTAATTTTACCGAACTATATATAATTTCTCTCAACGAGCATAGTTCTCCATCAACAAAATAACTATGTGAATAAGAATTAGGATGCTTAAAAAACTTCTCACTATAAACGCATAAAATATTGAATATTCTGTTACCTTAAGAATAAAATAAAGGAAACATATATTTACATTGCTTATTCTAGACTCGAAGTAAAAGGAGACCCATTTTGCATTTAGTGGAAATCAATCCTTATTATTTTTACCCGAATTCAATAGTTTTTGAATTCGATGTCGCGAGACATTCACACAATGCAAACTAAACACGAGATAGATCTTTTTACTGAACCAATTTCACATATTTTCAACTTAGGTGGTAATAAATTAAGTAAACATTTAAAACAACAGCGCCATTTTCTCGTTCTTTCCTTTTAATTATTTTTTCCATGCAGTAAAAACTGTTGCCAGCTACGATAAGACATTATTATGTTTAAACATGATTATTGTAAATGTCTGCATGATGACCTCACTGTTTTGGATTCAGGCGTACAACAGGTGGCATCACAAAAGCAAACCCCCAGCTTGAGGTAAATAGAGCAGAATTGGAAAGAACAAGAAAGAGTGTTGATACTAAAATCGTTTGCTTACAAGAAAATTACTTCAAGTTTAGATCCAACCTAAAAGTTAAATCATTGCCATCTTAGTATATCTGCATAAACAATCACGGGAAATAAACATGAACTCACTCGAAAGTATAGAATAAAAAAAAAATCCTTTTAAATGAAACAATAAAATCAAATCAAACTTCTTAGTTATATAGTTAAAAATTATCCTTTTTCCTTTATAAGATGATATATGTAATGTTAAACCCCTTGTAAGGAAATTGCACACGTGGATGAGTTTTTTGCAATCCCTTGAGTTTTCACGAATATTAATGAAGATGATGTACAAAAGCACCCTAAAATAGATATTGGATTTCTTTCTTCTAAATATATATATATATATATGTTTAGTTCATTCGCTTTCAGTGTGCAATAAATATACACGGCATTTGGCTAGCATAACGTGACCAGACGTCCCGTTTTGAACGGGACTGTCCCTTTTTATACATAGGAGTTCCGGTGTCCCCGAAATGAACCCTGGGACGCAAAATTGTCCCGTTTTTGGAAACCGCGCGAAGCTGTTCGGAACGCTGTATTGAAACTTGAAGGTCAGACTGTATCGCCAGTTGAAGCTGCAAAAGAAATCAATCAACTAAAAGACGATTTGACTCAAAAACAGACCAATCAGTCTCTTCTATTTACGGTCCGTTAATTAAAGGTGAAATCAAAAGATAATGGTACTTATATAGATGAAGAGTTTGTGAAAAAGACGGCTACAGAATTTTATAAATTAAGCCGTGAATATCTGGAGCAGTGAACTTGCTTTCTTACCAAAGTAATGGAGATATTTTATTGGGCAGATTTAAAAAAGGTCCCCGCATGGGAAGACGTTCAAAAATCTCTGGATGTATTAATTGAAAAGGAGTATATTGACTGTAATAAAGATACAGAAGTTTTTGACGAATTTTCATTAATTTCTAACTACATTACATCGCAAAAAAGTAACCGAATAAAAATGATCTAAATGTTTCAAAGAAAACTCGTTGGGTGGAAGTATTCAAACACTTTCACGCCAACAATCTACAGCATGAAAACTTTTCTATTTTATTTGAATATATTTTATTTTTGCTTGCTACAAATGCTCCAGTAGAAAGAGTATTTTCTATGATGAACAAATTGTAGACATCTGAGAAAACCCAGCTACTAATTTCAGTTCTAAAGGTGATGTTGATAATTAAGGGGAATATAAAAAAAAAAACGTTCCAGGAGTTTCATTCTTACTTAAAATCTTCACCAGCTATATTAAAGCAAATTTGTTCCTCTGATAAATATAAATATAACTAAACATTTTGGGTATATTTCTTTAATTCGTAACTTTTAAGCTAACTTTTTTTGAATAAATAACTTTAAAAAAGTGGGTTTTTTTTCAATGTATACTTGTTAATTGACCTAAACAAAATAATGTCCCGTTTTGAGTCAAAGAATAAATGGTCACGTTAGGCTAGCAATATGTTATGATTGTGCTGAATATATATAAATGTAATAAAATTAAATTTAAACTAACAATTTTTTTTTGGCTTCCTGGGTAAGTAAGCGGCGTGAATGTATATTTTTCACCTGGTGCCACAGATATCCTTTTAGAAATACTCGAATACTTACAAATAAAAAGAATCATAATTTTGAGAATGATATTAAGCTTCGACAGATATTAAAAAGTTCATGATATTAAAAATAATATGAATTATTGTGGAGCAACTCTGTATTTTTGAAAAACTGCATGTAAAGAAATCGCTATATTTTAATTAAAATTTTTGTTCTTTTAGCATTTCCAAATGTTTGGATATAAAAAAATTCTAATTACCCAGTAAGAACCAATCAAACAGAATAAAAGCTATAAAGTATCAAGCAACTCCTTCTCTTTGAAAAAAAAACTGCTCGAAGAACTGCGATATTTTAGAGAATCAGAGCTATTTTCTTTTAAACATTTTAATAACAAAATGAATCCCTAAAATAAAGTATAGATCTCATAAAATATTTTAACATTCTTTCCATCCACAGTTTAAATGAAATTAAAAGAAATGAGGTTCTGATGTATACATAGGTTTTGAAAACACATTTGAAATCTAAAAACAACAAGATTGAAATATCAAAAACCCAATTAAAAAAAAAGAGACGTTTTAAAATTTGCATGCTTTATTTTTATTAAATTAAAAACATACTGTATTGCAAACGTTTAATTAAATCACTATAACAATATTTACAAAGTGGTAAAGATATTTGAGCTTTAGAATTTTAATTAAGAAGAATAAACCAATGTTAAATGTACTTATTTAATTTTCCTTTCATCGCTTCATTATTTTTATTTTGCATGTGAATCAGGTTTTATTATTAAATTTAGAAGACTCGCAATTTAATCGAATACTTTTACTGCTAAGCTTAAGAGCTGTTCGAATGCAGAATTTGAAGTGCCTAAATTAGATTATTCGAGCAATTAGTTGATTTCTCATGTCTAGTTTTACACATTTGACGTTTTCACACACTTTAAATAAATCAGTATCCGATGCAAATTTATTTACATTAGTTTTAAATTTTAAATATAGTTTTGAGACTGAAACGATATCGGAAATCAAAGTCAATATATAATCAGTATACCTTTTAAATAAAATTTCTGATAAATTTGGGACAAATATACTATTACTATTTTCTTACTATTATACTATTTTCTTCTTAAAAACTTCAATTTTCAGAGATTATTAAACTATAAAACTGCCGTGATTTTCTTAAAAAAATTGTAGAATGTCATTTCTGTTTTTAAAATTAGAGTTCGGAGTTTGTTTTTAATCAATTGTTCACAGTCTTCTTAAGCTTAAACGGTACTTTCGTATTATCGCAACCTATTGGCGATACTATACGAAACGAAGCATCTGGTTGCCAATTCAGTGCGTATGACATATAGGAAATCGGGGTTGCCAACTTGGCGAGTTTTAATGGAGTTGGCGATTGTTGAGATAATACGTAAGTACCGCTTACACTTAATGATAGGAAAAAGAAAACAAGTGATTAAGATCTTTTCCCAGTTTAATGGAAATGAAGACTGCATTTTGTGCTTATTTCAACTCGAATGCGGCAATATGAAAATTTTAAATGTTAATAAAAAAATGGTTCCGAGTAATTTCCCTTCCGTCTGCAAAAATTTACTGATATAGAACATTTATCAATAGGTGTTTCAATGAAGCAATTATTCCACCCTCAAAAACTGACAGTCAATTATATTTATATACCTAATTTAAATATTTTGAAAATGCCAGTTCTTTTCTCATTGATTCGTCTTAAAATGTTTATGAAATAAGTACAATTGTTTTCTGAATGAATATTTCAGTCAACACGAAGTTGCATTTCTTAACTAATTCAATTATTTATTTTATTTTTCGGTTCAATATAATACGTGATTGATTATAAATAAATAATTATTTGTTACTAAGACTTAAACAATTTTCTTTAAAGTACTTAAGAATTTTAAATTTTTGATTATTTGTGACATTTAAATGAATATTTTACTTTGAACATTTGAAATTTGAAATAAAATTAATTTCAAATACTTGAATTTAAAATGTTTTATTTAATATTTGATTATTTGTTTGATCATTGAGATTTTTTCCCTTTAGTTAATTAAATCAGTTTTTAAATGGATATTTTGATGAAGAAGGAAATAACCTTGACTTCTGGCCTTATTTTTCAGAAATATGTGCAAAAAGAAATTTTATGTGAACAATAAATAAGAGTAGTACGTAAAAGGAATTAACGTCAAATATAACTTACCCGAATATTTTAATCGCCAGTTTTCCATCTCAAAGACATCTCAAAAAATTTCTGCTACGATGGCCATCAATAAGCCACCCAGATTAACATCTTTAAACCGTTTCGATATTTTGTAACAACTGATATTTCTGTAAAAATAATTTAGTATGAAATATTCCAAATATTTTTGATGGTTGTTAGGAAATTCATGACCAGCCAAATAATCATTATGAAGAGCTTTTGTTCAGATCTGGATATGTAGTCAAAATATTTGAGATATAGAAAGAAATTCGGTATTGTTTCAATCACATGTTTAATAATTTTCTAAAATGATATAATAATAAATCTGTATCATCTCCGAGATATGTATCCGTTTTTTCCCAAAAGTAAGTTGAACTTTTTTTTTTATAAAAAGAATTATGATTTTCTTATACATTACGACTAATAGATTAATTTAACAAGCACATTAGATAAATATTTCTCAACTTTTTTTGGTTGACAGCACTCTAAAAATGTTTGGTAACACACCTGAATACGAAACATGTAAAAGTTGTATGTAAAAAATAAATAGAAATAAAAATAAATAAAAATAAAATTACAAAATTTATTCGATAAGAGACTTAAGCCCGTTTTCTAGAACAAATAATATCAAAAGGAGTTTCCAAAGTCGTCAAACAAGTTCTAATTTCGTCTACTTTTGAAAGTGTTCTTGGACTTGATTCTGAAAATCTAAATTTCAGGAAGCCACTAAGGTGGAAAAGGCAGAAGAATTTTAATAGCTTTCAGGTTGATTGCAGATTACAAAACTTTTTTACAGAAAGCCAAAAGTCATCCAATTTTTTTCGAAGGATGTTGAATGGTAAAACTTATTATTTTTCTACTCAATAATCTATTTTTCAGTTTTGATAAATTTAGTGTCTTAAGAATTTAAAAAAATGAGTTGATTGATTAACTATTTATATTAGTCAAGTGAAAGCAGATTTTAAGTAAAGTTTGATGTCAATTAGAATCAACATTAATTACAATTGGTAAAAAGATAACAAATTAAAACATGGGAAAAGTAAATCTCTAAAAAGATTTTTTTTTAAAGTAAACTTTGAGATGATTGTACAATATTATTTCAAAGTTTTCAAGCCTATAAAATTTTAATTATTTGTCAAAAACTTTTGAAGCACATTTGACAATCTCTCGTAGTACATTGTTGTGCAACGGCACACATGTTTAAGAAAAACTGCATCAGATATATGAAACCAGATCTGAAAGTTTCTTAGATAATTCTATTTTATCTTAAATTTTTTCTGAAAAAGGGTTAAAAATGCATTGGCGAAAGTAATCTAAATGGCAAAACTAAAGAAAATCAAAACAATGCACTTATTTATTATTTTTTTGCCTTACTTGCGTCATAGTGTTATCAAACATTTCATAAATCTAAATTCTGCCATTCTTTTTTCCAAAATGGCTTCTATTGTGCTTAAGTGCATCTGTGAGTACTGATGCACCGACCAGCGCAAATTGTTGATAACCGGTGATATTTCCTCATTTAATGCGATGATCTTTTAAGGTCATTCGAACCCTAGACAAAATAATCCTGTTTTGGGATGACATCACACACACACTTATCTGATACAGTTACTTGAGTATAAATACAACAGAAAGAGTTAAATACATTTTACTCCTTGTGATGATAAAATAAATGATATTCTATTAAAGTTACAAATTTTTTTGGAAAAAAAATCGTATTATTGTTGCACAGAGTAAGTTGCATATATTTATTTATCATTACTGTTAATAAATTTATGTTTGTTGAATTTCTGCATTGAGTATTAGTGAGTAGATTGGGCTTTATAGATATTATCAATAACTGTGAAAAGTATTTTATCTACTTCTACAAAATATCTTATGGATGCTGTCGTAATAAATATTATAAAAGTTATATGTTAAATCCTTAGAAGTTTTAAAAATTTTTACGAGAGTATTTTTAAATGCATTTTCTTAAGTATTAACATAATTATTAAAAAAGGCACACTTTTATACATATGTAATTAATGATTGATTAAAATAAGTTAACCTCTGTCAGAACGGACGTAATAAATTGACGACTTCAATTTTAATGTTTCTTCTTTTCCTTTATGTCCTTTATACTTATTATATAAACATATAAAATATAAGTATAAATAACTACTAAACGTAACTATTTACATCACAATAAGTACTACATTAAAGTTCAATATTTTATAAATTTTATTAGTTTCCCAATGATACTTAGGACAGAATTATTTGAATGTAATTGTGAAACTGAGAATAAAATTTTAAAAAAAAGTTAATTAATTTGTAAAACATGAATTACTGTACAAATTTTTCTAAGAAATGATTATAAAAATCAATAATATTGTCTAATTCCTCCACGCGTGTTTATTCAGTGTATTATTTAAAAAAATCTTTATTTTATATAATACTTTTTATTAGTTAATTAATTATAATGAAAACTGTACTGATATGCTTTATTTCATAAAGTAAATAGATCGAGAAATTAAGTTTGCACACATATGATGGATTTTCTGCTTACATTGTTTTAAATGAATCTCAAATCCTACAATTTATAATAGCAATTTTTAATTTATTAAAACATGATAATTGAGATATTTGCATTATTTTATTATTAACAAAAATACTTTTGTTACTAGATTTTAAGAATATTTCACATCGTATAAAAATAGTTTAATTAGTTTTGAAAGGCTATTATTTTTTCTTTGATATTACTAAATCCGTTCATTGAATAAATATTTAAGATGTACTTGAGTTCTTGGAAAGAGAATACGAAATTAACTTATAATTAAAAAATATAATTTCAATTCCCATTAAATACAATTGTATTCAGAAATCCAATAATGCAGATATAAGTAATTCAGAAGTTTTGAGTGAGTGAGTGAATATTAACGTCACACTGTTCAGTTACACGAGAGCTTTTGGCGACGGACCGCCTAATTTTGAACCATGGTCAAGTGAAGCGGACGACACCTGAGCTGGCACCCCCTCTCCTAACTACCACACCACACCAACGGGAGGACGTTTGAGCTCTCGTCAGATTTAACGTGCATCGCTCCCGTACACGGCGGGTCTTCAGTGGTACTGGGCTCGAATTCATGACACGCAAGCCATGATCCGATACCTTGACCACTTGGCTACTGCGGCCAAATTCAGAAGTATTGATAATTGCTAATTAACTATTGAAATTTCACACATTTGCTTAGATTTCTTATTTATGTATTATTAAACTTTCTGCAAGTTTTGAATCAATGGTCACCAAACTGAAAGAAAATAATATCTATAAAATAAATATATAAAATAATTTGAAAATCATCATTATGAAATATTGGTATTGCTATGTAAAAAGTTTGAATTCATGCTAAGTATTACAGAATTTGAGAATAATTATGCTTTTCCTCTACTTGGAAGGAGTGACAAAAAGGCTACAAAATGGCCATTAAAAAAGAACAGTGTTATAGCTCTCGAAGAATTTTTACCCTTTTTTTAAAAGTAAAAGTAGGCTTAAGTTATTAACGAATCATTTCTATTTTTAATTATATTCTCGCAGCGCAATTAATATTAAAAAAAAAAAACGATCGTGATTTATCATTTTTTGAGGGACATTTTTGGTAGATCGTGTTAACGTTATTATAAAAAATAAGTACAGAAACAGACACACCGATTCTGTTGTATAACTGTATTCGAATGGCCCATGGATCGACAACCTTTTAGCTGTGGTGTACCAATCCAATCTACCAATACGGTTCTGCGTGCCAAACGGTAGGACATTTTTTTAAACAGTTCGATTCCCGTGATAATGCACGCAGAATTAGAGAATAGAAGTTAATAATTTGGATATTTACAGTTTTATTACATATTAATTTTGTTTCACTTAAAGATATTTCTTAACGAAAAATAAATAGCACAAAATATAGCTATTTATTCAACAAAAATAATAAAAATATATTATGTATTTTTAAACAAATTTATCAAAATAAGAAATAGACAACGTAAAATATAAGCATATTTCCCTTCTACAGCTAAAAAAAAAAAGATAAATAAAAAATTTAATGTGTACCTAGTGCTTGCCTCTCTCTACCTTCATATAGCAAAATCAGGGGTATAATGTGCGACTTTCAATTTGATACGATTCTGGTCATTCAGTAGCTATAAACGGTTTTTTTAAGGACTGAAAATATTTTCCATATGAGGAAAGATTTTTTTTTACTTAGTTATGTAGAATCAAAAGTGGAAAACAGGATACATGCAATTTTCACTCTTCAAAGAATTAAATTTCTTTAGCATTGACATTGAATAATTTATAAAATTGCTGTAAATTTATCTTCAAAGTTATCTTTCAGATTTTTTCGTCAGTAATTCTGAAGATGTTTGTCAACTAAGGTCCATTACAAATTAATAAACCCCCATCCAATCAAAAATCGAAAAATTTATAGATTAGTGCAGAGTGCCACTGAGAATTGTACAGCATGCCCCATGCGGCACGCGTGCCATAGGTTGCTGACTCCTGGTATAGCCACTATCTACACTGCTGGCCACCGTAAATGCAACACCCTGAAGGAAGAACGCAAATAACATGAAATTTAAAACATGCATTAGCGGAGGTGAGATATGCAAATGATTAGAATTTCAGCGCAGACACACATCACGCACGCCTGTGGCGCCACCTCAAAGCGCTATTTAAGGCTTGGAGATTTCGACGATTTAAAGTTCGGAAATTGTGTTTTTCTTGTGGTTTTTTTCAAAAAACGATCAGTTATGTCTCGTAGAAAACAGCGATCAGCTTTTGATCAAGTATCCGAGTTCGACAGAGGAGGGATAGAGTGGCCTACCGAGACTGTGGATTATCTTTCAGGGAATATGGTAGTCGTGTTGGACAAAAACCAAAACACTGTAATGCGGATATATGACGTTAGATGCAGGAGGGTAGGAAGGACCGACGTGGTCGATCGCATCCACCTCAGTGCACCACTTCACGCGAGGACGGGCAAATTTTGCGCATGGCAGTGACGGATCGCTCAGTCACATCACGATCCATAGCACAGCACATTGAGTCTGTAACACATCATTCAGTGTCTGCGCGTACCATTCGACGCCGTTTACAGCAGAGTGGTCTGTCCTCAAGACGTCCATTGCTTGGTCTACCCTTGACGCAGAACCACAGACGTCTCCGCCGCCAATGGTGCGATGAAAGAAGGATGTGGGCGGCAGAATGGAATGAAGTTGTCTTCACTGACGAGTCATGCATCTGTCTGCAACACCACGATGGTCGGATTCGAGTCTGGAGACACCGTTGAGAGAAGATGCTGAACAGCTGCGTTATGCACCGCCACACTGGTCCTGCACCGGGTATTATGGTATGGGGCCCTATTGAATATCACTCTCGCACTCCTCTAGCAAGCATTGCCGGTACTTTAAACAGCCAGTGCTACATCTCCGAGGTGTTGGAGCCATTTGTCCTTCCTTACCTTCAGGCCTCGGCCACATCCATATTTCAACAGGATAATACGCGACCACACGTGGCATGCATTGTCCAAAGGTTCTTCGTCAATCACCAGATTGAATTTCTTCCCTGGCCGGCTCGCTCTCCGTATCTTTCGTCGATAGAAAACATGTGTTCCATGGTTGCTCAACGATTGACCCAGATTACACCCCAGCTGCCACACCAGATCAACTTTGGCAACGTGTGGAAGCTGCTTGGTCTTCTGTACCCCAAGAATACCACCCAAGCCTCTTTGAATCAATGCCGAGGCGTGTGGCAGCGGTGATCTCCAACAATGGCGGCTATTCTGGCTACTGATTCTGGCAGGAACCACACTTCACAGAAGTCTATAAATTTAATCATTTGATACTTGGTCAACATGTTATCTACAAAATAAACTTTGTTGTGCTATCTCTTGTCTTTCTTGGTGTTGCATTTACAGTGGCCAACAGTGCATTTCCAGCATTAAAAAAACTATTTGATGACAAAAAAAAATGTTTTGTTCTTTTTACGAAAGTTAATAAGTCTGATAAAAAAACAAACTGTTATTACATTTGTTGTTTTTCACTAATTTTTCTTTTAATGTGTAATTCAATTTCGGTTCTTTTTTGTTTTATACAGTTAAACTAAAACTAGTTTCATATTCACTAGAAGTATAACTTTATAAGTAGCAAATGTAAGATTTTTTCTTAAAAAAATAGAAAATTCTTTTGATAAGTAGTTTACAGTAGGTACGGTAGCTCAGAATTTCATTAGTTTGGCTACCACTGGTGTAGACTAATCTCTTTATGCTTGAACATTTCTTGTACCAGAAATTACTGTTAGTATAGTTGTTTTGAAATAAACCCATTCTAGTCATATATCAAGATTAAATGGTAACATTATTCTTTTATATTAATTAAATAAGCGGCTTTATATTGAGAAAAAAACATGATTACTATGAAATTAAATAAAGAATGGTAAAACTATACTTAATCAAAAATATCTCATGTAATTGTATCAAACTTAATAATTCAAAGCAGAAATTTTTATGTTTCAACTGATATTATTTTTATTAATTAATTTTTGTATTGAGAGTTCAAGGATCTAGTAATGAAATAAGTATGCCTTCTTATTAATTTGGGTTCTATTTAACCAAACATTGTTTAATTCGTACAGTTATTTAAAAAAATCTTAATTAATAAACGCAAAACCGTTCTAAGCATTTTCCCCGGATCTAATGTCAATCATGTAAGAAATGTATTAATTTGAATTCTGTCGTGCAATTATTTACCATTTTGAATTGTCTTGTTTTAACATGCATGTTCTTCTTACTGTATAGGGTTTTTAGCTATGTATCCTGGGCCACTTTATAAATTTTCGTTAATCTAGACATCCAAGAGCTCCCATTAGTCTGGATTAAAGATCATTTAGAATCTTTGGGATTCATCCTAAAAGTAGTTTTAAATGAAATCCTTTTAATTAATTAAGTCATAAAATTTCAATATTACTTTAAGAGTATAAAATTTTCGAAGCTTTTTTTGTGTTAAAATTTCTTAGAACTCTTTAAGCCATCGTAATTGTTATTCCCGAAAGCAAAAACAGAATCAAAAATAATTTTAATAATCAGAAAATTGCTTTACTTATCTATGTAAGTTGAAATACTTTTTATCTTCAAAAAATATCAATGGAAATTATTTAGATGTAAGCAAAAAGAAAATCCATTATTTATCCCCATTTTTCATTGCCATAAGTATAATAATTTTATTGATAATGATAATTATCTGATAAAAACTGTGATTGTATTTTATATCTGATATGTTAGTCGAAAAATTTCAATTTTTTTTATACCTAAAAATAAATTGATTACCTTTTTTCAAAATTTTCAGCATAGATTATTTTTATATAACAGTTTGAAAATGAACTTTCAAGGAATGATTGATAGTTGTTAAGGTCGCACTTTGAAACAAATGAGCTTAGGATGAGTTACAGCCTAGACATACAGACTGTGCATAGTTTTTTGGATTAACATAAATTGAACATTTTTAAAAATCTTTAGACAAGTTCGTGATCGACCTAATTAGTTATTTGGAATCAAAGGCATAGAAGTAGTTTAGTATTTATTTAACATCATTGAATACTAAAAATGTAAAGGTTGAAATACTTCGATGGCTAACTAGGCTGAAGTGAAGAACATTTTAATAGTACATGCATACCTAATATTTAAAAAAAATATTTCTTATTCTTTTAGTTTTATCATGATTCTATTTTCTCTGAGAGGGAATAATTATAATCAAAAGTTTTGACTTTGATCAAGGATGAGCATTAAGTCGACCGCGATCGACTGGTGGACCGCTGAGACATTTTGGGGCGACCACCTTTACTAAAACCTAAGACATTCATACTAAAAGAAACATATTTATGGATCACCGATGCCAGCTAGACTGAAGAATCAGCTTTTTACAATCAATGCCACTATGATTACTTGGGTAAATAATTCGATAAATGTATAGAAGACACATGTGCCTACATTGGAAATGCACGATGATGCTTAACACGTTCACTGTCGCTGTAGGGGAAACAACAATCACTGCGATGCTTGCCGTACAAATGAATTTTTGCCCACTCGTCGACTGAAGGGGAGAACAAATGTTGATGATCAGCTCTTCCCGCGATAGCATGGGATTGGCTATTGAGACATCATCCCACATCCCGTGCTTCCACGGGATTGGATTCTCGTGTTGATGTCATGTCTCGGGGTGGTGCAGGACTCAGCAGCGATTCGTCGCAGGACGTCGGTTTCAGATGCATCGGTCCACGTGTGTTCTCTGCTCGCTGCATTCAATACGTCCCCGTTCCACGGTCTAGTAGTAATCTGTTATATTTTAAAATGCGGGTACAATTTTGAAAAAATGTGTGAAGAAAAAGTAATAAAGTTTTTAAAAAGAGGAGAAAGGAGAAAGTTTAATACAGAAGGGCCACGTCTACGCCACTGGGTTGACCGCAGCACCTTTAAAACTTTCGAAGTAGCCTGTACCCTAGAAAAGTCCATCCACCCCTAACTTATATAACGTACAAAAAAAAATTTTTTTTTTCGTAAATTTTTTTTAGCTATGTTTATTTACCTTTCAAAATACGAGTATAATGAAAAACTTTTTTAAATGATTTTTTACGAGCTATTTACCTTTCATAGAAAAATATTTTTATATTACAAATAGCCTCTACATTTTTTTTGATTTTAAATGTAGTAAAAGATGTCAATGAGATAGAATATTACATATCAGAAAATAACGCATACAGTTTTGTTTTTGTAGTGATGTCATCAAAAATAAAATTAAAATGTCATGTCATACATTACGGATTGCCCAATTAATCATAGATATTTTTATATAGAAAAGTAATGGTATTTTTTTTCTCATTTTTTGTATCGAATTTTCTATATTAATTTAATGTTATTTTAAAATATCCGAAGCTTTTTTTTTATATGTATAACATATAAGCTTCACACACGATATGTGTGAATCACACAGTGGGTTTTATTCTTATTGCATTGGAAGGTTTGAACCAATTTCGATTTATAGTCATATCCCCCCCCCCCCAAATCAGTTTTGTCGACAGCTAATAATTCGAAAAACAGCCAACTGGTGTTTAGTTACATAAAGAACACTTGAGTTTCTTACTTTATAAATAATGATAACTATTTTTATATTTGTAAAGTAAAAATAATTAGAAGGATTTGTTAAAAATATGTCAGACAAGCAGAAACAAAAAATAACTTGACATAGAAATTACTTTGGGTGAAGAAATAACAGTATATAAAAGATCTTATAAAAGGGTTCTATAAAACTTCAAATAGAATATATTATATCTAGGCACTATAAAAATCTGTATGTTACTTTGCTGTTTGTTTTAAGAGATTCGAACAGTTACAATGTTGCAAATATGTTTCTAGAAACGAAAAAGCCAAAAATACGAAAATGAGGATACCAACTAATATCCTTTTGAGGTGTCCTAAATTTGATCCTCTGGTAACAAGAAATGCCTGTCCGAAGGAATCTAGACCTCAGTCTACCCTTGTTGCTGAAGCAGTCTCTGCCGAAGCATTGGATAGAGCCAAACCATTTAAAGCGATTCCTGGTCCCAAGTCTTTACCGTTTATGGGTAATATACATAGATACATGCCTTTCATCGGTAAGTCAAAATTTTTCTTGTTACTTTTAAATCATCGCTTAAAATATTTTATTATAGTTAATTTTATAAAATAATCAAATTAATCCGCGCGTTCTGAAAAGGAATTCATTCTATAGAAATGTAATCGTCTTCTTGCAAAAAATAATTTCAATTTTTCCATAGATTGAAATTTTATACCAATGGGGCCATTCTCGAAGTAAATGATCCCAAAGTTCCTTAAAGAGGGTATAATTGAGAAATCTGAACTCAGAAAGTGAGAAAAATATAAATAAGAGAAGAACTTAATAGCTGAAGACAGAGGAACTTATTGATTAAAAAATTATCATCAATATTCTTCATTTCAAATGTACGAGCACAAAGCAAATTATTCGCGTAATATTATTTTTATAAATTAATTATAAAAATACGTAACCTTTTTTTTCCAGTCGTGTGCACATGTATTTTTATTTCTAGTTCTCAATTGTGTGCATGCTCGTGTGTATATACTTAAGGAATTAAAATTATTGAAATATGAATATATTTGATTTTCAGCTCTACGTTATCCCTTATATAATGTGAGGATATTAATATTGTTACGAATTTTGTATAAAATAATGTAAATAATTTGTATTTGGATGCGCAATGCGTTTATATTACTCTATGCTATATTTATTTCATGTTAAAATTGTAATATTCACAAGCAACGCCGTCCCTTACTGTATAATGGCGATTCAATGGGAACTTGGCGAAATATTGGCGATAGAGCCAAGTTGGCGATATTGGCGACCATGTTGGCGAGTTCGGGACCCTCTGGATTCTTCTAGAAATTAGTAGATAAATCCACTAATTTCACGATCTATGTCGCGAGCGCATCTCTCCGGAACTTTCGGCCCCGGCTATAAAGAGAGTGATACTCGCCGCAAGAGTCAGTCTGGCTTCAGCCAGCGAAAAGCGAGTCTGATTTCAACCAGCGAGTAGTGAGCACTGTTTTGATTAGCGATTACTAGACTTGCCTTGAACTTGATCAGCTCGGCTGTGTTTGTGAATAATCATTTACATACGTGTATTTTAGACACTGCTTATTGTGTCTGAGTGCTGTTGAAGGTGTGAAATCCTTCTGTTATTTATTCTGTGAATTTTGCTGCTGAATCCTGTATTTCAAGGATTGATTTTCGACAATAAATACTCATCGCTCCTAAAGAATTGCCTTGTTATTTACGACTGATTTTGCATAAAATCCTCGAACCCCGATCTACGTTACAATATAGTCTTGCATTAATGAAATTATTAGCCATTTAACATCCTAACTGGTTTGCCCATACACCGTACGGGTTACCGAAAGCTGGCACCAACCGGTTTGCCCGTATGCTGCACGGGAACTGAAACGTTCTTTCTGTCTTTGATTTGCACATATTTTTAATTCTTATGGTGAGATTATTAGTGCTAATGTTTTTAAGAGAATGCAGTTTGCTCATGGTACTGAAATACTTCTCATTTGGGATTTTCTTTGAGGAGAAGACGGAAATTTTTCATTGAAGTCATGAATTTAGATTGTTTAAAATATTCGATAAAAAAGAGGGATTAGGAAGATAATGTGCAATGTGTTGCTTGAGAGGAAATGAAAATGAAAAGGTAATGCAAATAGCCGATATTATCTCTGTCCCCGTTGTAATGTAATACTTAGTATTAGACCATGCTCCACATTGTGTGTGCATATATATACTGCTGTTTGTAAGAAATGCAACACCAAGAAGGAATCATCAGAATTAAATGAAATTGAATGCAAAAAACGACTTGTATTAGTGCAAATAAATAACGAAATTTTCAAAGCAAAAAACAATATTAAGTGTCCGAAATCAGTATTTGGTGTAGCCACCACGCGCTGCAATAAGTGCTGCTATACGACGTGTCATGGAGTCAAACAGAGTTTGAATGTCTGCTTGTGGAAGAGAGTTCCATATTGCTTGTATGCGCAGCAAAAGTTCGTCTTTTGAAGCTGCAGGACGCGGATACCGAGCGAGACGCCGACCAACCAAACCCCACACGTACTCAATAGGTGACATATCCGGCGAATAAGCAGGCCAAGGAAGAAGTTACATGTGTTGGGCTGAACAGAAGTCTCGAGCAGTCCTTGCAACATGTGGGCGTGCATTATCCTGTTGAAAGATAGCTCCAGGGATGCCTTGAAGGAAGGGAACAACTTCGGACTGTAGCACTTCACGGACGTACCTGTTGCTATTGAGATTACACTCAATTCGTTGCGCTTTGGATCGTCCATTAAAAGAAACCGCACCCCAAACCTAACTCCGGGTGTTAGGACACTATGTCGTTCGATAAAGCACTCTGGGAGGCAACGTTCACCGGAATAGTGTCTAACACGAATGCGGCCATCATGCTCCCACATATTGAAGCGTGATTCATCTGAAAAGACAACTTGGTGTCAATCAGCTTGTCAGGCGCTCTGTGCTCATGAGCCCATTGCAGACGCAGCCGCTGATAGTTTACCGTGCCTGTATAAAGGCACCTTTGCACGCAGTCCACGGCGCAGCAGACGTCAACGAATTGACGAAGCCGACATTAGTACACCTGTAGAAGTAGACCAACGTGCTGCCAACTGCCTGGAGGAAGCTGTACGGTCATTTACCGCCATGCGAAGCAGGTGTCGATCGTCACGCGCTGACGTCACCTTCCGTCGTTTACTGCCAGTTTTTCGAGTTGTTCAGTTCTCGTTGGTCCACTGCTTCTAAACTCGCATCACTGTGGAACTGTTCCGCTGCACACGAACTCCTATTGCGTGATAGGAAAATTCTCCTTCTCGATGGCCGACAACCCGCCCCCGTTCAAACTCCGTAAGTCGTTGGAATTTCTCCTTATTTCGTCATGGAGACATATTTAAGCCTTACTAAACGTTCGTTACTAACAAATAATCACTAACTATTTTCAACGTCCCGCTGCAGCCCTCTATTTATACGCTTTCAGCATCAGTTCAGAGGGCGCTGCTCTGAAACTTTACTATTAACGCAACATCCTATAATTGATATTTGCTGCAAAGTTCATTTAATTCTGATGATTTCTTCATGGTGTTGCCTTTTTTACAAACAGCAGTGTATATATATACACACACACAAAACCCTCAACCTTTTGAAAAGGAGGGACGGACATGAAATTTTTTTGTAAGTATGAGAGAAATTCTTAAGAGGGGTATATGAAACATTCTTCATAGCATGCAGACTGTACTTACAAATCAAACACTAGTGGGCACTTTTGTGTTCCATAATTATAAAATAAAAAATAGTGCGAAAACCTTAACACTGGAAAGAAAAAAATAAAACTCTTCTATTTTGCATTCTATTACGTATTATGCTTAGTTATATGCAATAAAAAATGTGCTTATTTTGAAACATTTTGGGCAACAAAATTGACCGCCTAAGGGTTTAAAGGCAATTGTTTTGGGCAATGTATGGCTTCTTTATTGGATCACTTTTTAGAATAGAATATTTGTTAAAATATCTTTTGATAAATTAATTCATATTTTCTTAAGAAATAATAAATCTTTTGGTAGTTAAAATTATATGATTGTTATATATTCGTTTAAATAAATCGTTTTGCTATTTTTGTCTAACCGATAACTGTTTCCATAACTTCTTTGCAAAATATAATTTGAGAAAAATAATAATTCCACAGTTTGAGTTTTGTCTTGAATTTTTTTATAATGCTGCATCATCTTGTTACAGTAATGTTTGTGTAATAAAATTGATGTTATGACTTTCACATTTGTAATAAAGTTCATGAAGTATTAAGAACCGAAATAAATATGCCTCGTAAGAAATTGACTCTTGAACGCGAATGATCAGAAATTTATTGAGAAAAAATTATATTGATTCGTAAGAAATATATATGCAGCAACAGTGAGAGGAAAATCCATTGATATGGCAAGAAATCGAATAAGATGTATGGATTCGAATAAATATAAGCGTGATAAGCAGTAGCGTCTTAAAACTACTATTGGCCCTGGGCAGTGTGCTGTACATTGTGTAACCCCGTAACAAATAAATGTGCATGACTCACAATCTCACAAACTTAGCCACAAACTGACTTGACTTAGGCTTAGATACAGACGACTGTCATAAAATAGTTATCCAGTCTTGTCACTGTTGCCAGTTAGCATATAGTTCGAAATTCCCTAATATTTAGAGCAGGGGTGGGCAGACTTTTCCAGGGTACGGGCTACTTCTAATTTTTCAAGGTGTTGCGGTCCACTCAGTATCAGTGGCACACACAAAAGGGGGGGGGAGGTTCAACGGTCCCGACCCTCCTCTATAGCCCATGATTTTTTTTATCTATTAGAATCCCGTGTATATAGTACATAAAACTTAATTATTTGTTATTAATAATTTTTTTATTAATTAATGCTAATTATTTATTCAATAATTTATTTCTTACTGTTCTTTGTTCGGAACAATCTACAAAATGAAATATATATATGTATATATATGTTTGGCAGCGTATTGGGGTAGAATATGAGAATGGCAGACTTTCGACCCTAGCCTACCGCGCTGCACCCCCTTTGAAAAGTTCACGAATGCGCCCACTGCCCAGGGTCATAGGTGTGGTGAGGTAAGGAAAAAGTCAACAATATTTATTATAACTTAATTATAAATACGGAATATGTACTTACCTCCACGTAAATAAAAAAACCTCACATTTTGAAACTGCGTTTAAAGCAAAGCGCAAAACACATCATAATAATAGCCACAAATATTATAGTATCAAATGATGCATTTATTATCAAACAATTCAAAACACATTAAAGAATAAAACATGTTCATCTAAATTTAGTTCTCATAATTATAGTCAGAAGAAGACTTAGTCTGCGTACTGTCAACCAATCTTGAATATTTCCGTGTACAATTACTAACGGCTAATCTTCAGGCGGTCACTCCAAATTGTCTTGGCGGCCCACCGGTCGATCGCGATCGACGTAATGCCCACCCCGGATTTAGAGAATATATTCGGAAATAGTATTTGACGATCAAAAATTTTAGATCATTAATTTAATTGAAGCCAAGTCGAGAACGAGGCCCTGGCCCATGTGTATGCGGATGCCTTAGAAAGTATATGGTGATTAATGAAAAAAAAAACCCTCTATATTTTCTCAAAAGTACATTGTGCTTACTTAAAGGTTAAAAAATCCATAAGTGTTTAAAACTATTCTTTATAACTCATTACCTAGAACAATTTTTTTGTTGGGTTTATTCTGAACTATGCTCTAAACACTATTTTTTAAAATCTTGTTACTTGTTTTCATCTTGTATTTTTATAAAAATAAAATTTCTAAGTTCTAATTAGAGTATGCGTTTATTTTAAAAAGGTAGCCCACAAGCCGTTTGGATAAACAAAGAATTTTTTGGTTCTAGAATCTGTTTTATTTTGTTAAAATTTGACGTGAATACAGGGAACTTACCTTTAAATTATGTATAAAGTGCTATTTAATTACATAGTACACACATTAAAACAATGTTCTTAACATTTTCATTTTTCAGTAAAACTTATTATGAAATATTTTGCTGTTAAGTTATTTGTTTTTTTTAGAAACTTTATAATAACTTAATATTAAATATAATAAAACTTATAATATAAAATTGTATAGTATTTTTTTAGAAACTTCATTATAAAACTTAAAACTTACCAAATTCTAATAACGTGTACTCTATAGAGTCGCTTAAAATTTATAATGAGCCACTTAAATCCGAAAGTTCTTCCGCTCGTGAAATATGACTTCCTCATACCAGAAAATACGAATCAAATTTTATCTTTCGTTCGATAATTAACTTAATTAATTTCCTAAAATAGTTTTTCATTCTAATAATAAAAGAAAATTTCTTGAGATTTTGAAGTTTGAAAATCCAAGGATTCTAATTTGGATATTACGTAGAAAAGAAATGAACTTGCTCTCATTATTTTTATTTACATTCTTTCTAATTTTTAATCATGCTATCAGGGAAAATGTATTAAAATATAATGAAGTTTATATTTTAGATTGAAAGTACCTTTTTTAACGATCAACAAAATTAAAATTATTTAGCTTAGTATCTTGAAAAGGTACATGTAAGAATGGGAATTGAAGATTTATTTAATTGGCTTGGAGAATATTATCAATATAATAAGAATAAAGAGTTAATTAAATAAATAAAAAAGACAAATAAGTTCTTTTATAGTGCTTAAATTAAATCCCATAAACTGGATTCCATCGTTAACTCAAAATCCAACTAATAATTCTTCCATTTGGCTCTTCCACCGTGCGTTTTATTTTGAATTTTTATAAAAATTTGAAGTTTTCTAAGCTTTTTTCTCATAACTCTATTGAAATTAGACGAATAGCATTTTGTTTGATTATAAACAACAGTTTCTTAAATATGGCTTTGATTTTTAATCTTTGCAAAATAATTCTTTCTATTTTATTTGAATTGATAATGCTACATTTAATTTTCTTGTTTTAATCGAATTGGAATCCCTTGAAGAAAATTTAAAACCTTATTGAAATGTGACGAATTTTATTCGGTTTCTTGTCTTTGTCTTCTACTGCTTTTTGACGTGAAAAGCTTCAATGTATTTTGTTGAAGAATAAGAAAGTCAGTCGAATACATTTCTGGGTATGACTTAAGCAAAAATGTAGTGAGTGTGAGTATTTATTAATATCGACCTATATAAAGCAACACGAGGGTTTTTGGCGATGGACTTGGCGTAATTTTGAACCCCACTGAAGTGATGAGGAGGACACCTGAATTGTCACCTCTTTCTCCAAACTACCGCATCGTATCAACAGGAGGACTTTGAGCCTTGATAGATTTAACATGCATTAGCCTCGACAAATTTAATGTACACTGAGGGTCTTCACTTTAGACTGCATGAATTCATGTCACGCAGCCTAGTTGGTGACCATAACCACTAGACTACCTTGGCCACAATGTGTCAAAAACCATGATCGTTAGGCTACCGTGGTCACAAGAAATGGCTGATTATTCTTCCAAAGTCTATGTCTGTATTGAAGGAAACCAAGGCACTGTGACTCGAATATGAAATCGATGAGTTTGGATCGACTAAATGGAAGGGGAAAATTACACCAACCTCTTCACACAACGGAGTGAAAGACATGTTATACGCTTAGGAATAACCGATTGAAGTGCAATATCGAGAGCCTTAGTGCAAGAATTAAAGTCTTTTGTATAACAATCTGTATTAGAACGTACCTCCGGCGTCGTCTGCTAAAGGATAGAATTTCAGTAAAGCGTAAGCATTGCTGGGATTACCTTTGCTATACATCTTAGGCTCATGCTACTGTAATGGAGAGTTGGGTACCGGATATGGACAAACAAATAGCATGCCATTATTTCCAAAGTTTTGCCTACAGCATCGCGATTGTCCAGATGGTGATTACATGACTTATGTATCACCATTTATCTGGCATCAGTGGCGTAACGTATACCACCGCATTGAGGGGAAGCCTAGCATTCTTGGGAGCCCAAAGCCCCAAAGAAAGTATTTAGCCAATTTAAAAAATATTACAGGCAGAATCTGACTTTGCAAAGCACCTAATATTCTTCGTTACGCCACTGTCTGGCATTATGGTTAGGAGTGGATTTTGCTTTGCCGGTGTATTCAATAACCATTGCTTTATTTCTGAAGTTATGGTCCTTATTGTCTCCTTCCTTCCAAGGATATACCTGTTACCGATCTTATCCTGTAACACGTACCCAGTTTATTATACTTAGACACCACGTTATAAACAATAGCTATTGTCATTTATTTAAGGTAAGGGAGTAGGAACATTTACGTGATCCTAATACATATATTTATTCATATAAGGTGTTCAACAAGGTTTTGATGAAATAAGAAGGATTTTTGTACTCATCAAGATGAAAAATGATTTCTAGGGAACTTAGAGTCACTTGTTCCACTTCGAGTAGCAGAAAAGAGTAAATCGAAATGTTGCGATCGAACTATTAACAGTGAAAAAGTAGAGAAATAATGACATCATACGTTGTGCAAACAAATCTGCTAACATCAGACAAAGACAAAGTAAATGCTCAAAGGAATGGAGAAGCATATCGTTTCACAATGTACGTTGCCAAAGGAAAGAGGGGAGCACCATCTCAAGAATTATTTGTGTTATGTTTATTCTGTCTGTTATAATAATGATTCTCAGAACTAGATCATATACGTTGTGTTAAGTGATTTTTATATCAATACTTTCTTGTGCTCAGATGGTGTCAAATACATTTAAATTAAATGAGATGGAAGCTAAGCCATAATTTCCCAAAATTCAGTAAATTATGTGGGCTGTGTAGCATTTGGAAAGCGCTAAGCCAGGGTAGTAAAACCGTTTGTACAATAATTTGACAAAGTATGCTATACATTGACCCTTTTAAAAGGTTGCGGGTAAACTGTACTTTTGTATAGGGTGGGATTAAAACCTCAATAAGTCTCGAGACGTCACTGAATTTTTATATCCTACCAATCGAGGGTTTTTAGATAGATTTAGCAGGTGTTAGTCTTCAGTGCTCCTTCCGACATATTTTTGACAGAATAAGAACTCAAACCTACTTCTCAACTTGAACTTTCCAGACTCCAAGCTGGCAACTTCAACACTTGACTACATCGTCCTTAATTTATATATGAATGTACAAAATTGCTGTTGCGTGTTGAGGTTATTAAGCTTCTATGTATTGTTTATTTTTTTGAAAATTATTAATTTCCTCTGTGTCTACAAAGTTGTATCAAGATATTTGTATTTTTTTTGTCATCATTCATGGTAAATGATTATTGTTTCACAGGTGAATACAATAAAAAAGCATGGCACGAGGCTCAGCGAAAAAAGTTTCATCAGTACGGGTCAATCGTACGAGAAGAAATTGCTCCTGGTTTCAACATGATTCATTTGTTCGATCCTAGGGATATGGAAGTTGTCAGTTGGAATGAAGGTACAGTATATCTCCATAAGTGTTGGAATAATTTTATTTTTCCCTCATAAAATTTTATCAATGTTCTAATTATTTCCATGTTCTTATAAATTGTTTGCTTTCGCTTTTTTAATTGCAGGGAAATTCCCTAAACGAGAGTTCTTTGTAGCAATGAGAATGATGCGAGAACAAAATCCCGAAGTATATTCGTCAGCAGGAGTAGCTGCTGCGTAAGTAAAATTCTCCACATTCTTCTCTCTTTATAATTCTATGTACGAGGGTATGTCAAAAAGTAAAGGGACTTTTGCAATTTCTATTTCCAAGGTTTGGCAACCGCGTTAGTGTCCAGTGCTGAATGAGGGATGGTCGGCAACACTTCTGTACAATGTGTCACTCGTCTTCCCTCGTAGTCATTGAGGTGTAGCAGACCGTTCAACATGTATGTCCCATTGTTGATCTGCACCAAGAAGGAAAGGAGGATAATGATTCGCTTTTTGTTTGAAGAAGGTGTGAAACCTTCGGAAACTATTCATCACATGCAATAGCAGTATGGTGACAGCTGTTTATAGCGAAACAAGATCTTCGAATGGATAGAGCGCTTCAAACAGAAAAGAATTTATTTATGTGACGATGAATGATCGGGTAGTCCATAGACGTCAACCCCTGGGGGGTAATCCTCTTTGAGAGTACAGGAATGGAATGGGTGGTTAGTATTCAGCGCAGGTGTCACACCTTCCACAAACAAAAAGCGAACCAATGACCTCCTTTCCTCCTTGGTGCAGATCGACAACAGAGTTACTATGTTGAACGGTCTCCTACACTCCAACTACTACAAGAAAAGACGAGTGACACATTGTATGGAAGTGTTACCGACTACTCCTTATTTAGTGCTGGATCCTAACGCTGTAGCAAAACCTTGGAAAGAGAAAATACAGAAGTCCCTTTACTTTTTGACTTACCCTCGTATACAGAATATAGTTATACTTGAATAGTTTATTTATTCAGATTTTTTTTACATTTAACTAAAATTTCAAATATTTCAATAACGTATTTTTAGCAGTAGTTATATGATATAAACTTAATTTGAAAGTGGATCACTTTATACACTGGCCTCCAAAAGTTAAGGAACAACCGGTTTTTTGGGGCTTATTTGCAAATGAATGAATGTAGAAACGCTAAATTTGGATGACATCTGCCCAAAACAGTTATATATTGACTGCAAGAAAGAAGTTTACATAACAAAAATTCAAAAAGGATTTACAACAAAAAAAAAAAAAAGGCAATCTCGCTGGAAAAGTCCATTTTTGGAAAAAAATAATAATCACAGCTTTATGTGGTAAAATGTCATAGAAACATAACAAAAATGGATTTTAAAAAGGGATATGCCCACCCCCTAGCTTGAATGCATTGGCGGCATCGAATTTCCAAGTGTCAATTAAATTGTTAGCTACCGAAATGGGAAGCGAAAATCAGACACAGTATAAGCTTTGTTCCAGGATAGTCTCAAAGATGCTCTATCGAATTTAAGTTTGGAGATCGAGCTGGCCATTTCATTCGCTCCAAACCAAGACCCTCAAGATATTCCTCAAAAATTACAGCTCGGTGAGGTCGTGCATTATCATCCATCAGAATGAAGCCATTGCCAATTGCACCGGCATACGGGCAGACATATGGATCAAGGATCTCATCCCTATATCTCACACCAGTGAGAGTTCCTCCTTGGAGCACATGCAGGTCAGTGTAACTACCGAGTGAGATCCCTGCCCAAACCATTATTCCACCACCTCGGTAACTGTGTCTTTCAATAGTGTTGGATTGATGATATCTGGTGCTTCGTTCCCTCCAGATGAGCAGACGTCCTGAATCGCTCTCCAGGGGGAATCTGGACTCGTCTGTAAAGAGTACAGAAGCCCATCGCTGTCTAGTCCAGGAAACGTGTTCTCTTATCCAAGATAAGCGGGCCCTTCTCTGTCGTCTGTTGAGGGGTACACACACAACTGGTTGCCTTGCATAGAGACCTGAATTGTGAAGACGCCTTCGCACCGTATAACGGATATTTTTCTCCCTGATGCGGCACAGAAATCCTTCTTCTCCTTCTGGACAAAAGAGTGATAATACGGTCTCCTGCAAGTGTTGGAGCTCGTGGTCGACCTAGAACATGTCTTCTGGACACAGATACTTCAGTTTGATATTTATTCCAGAGACGGTGGACCACACTACGAGACACATTAAGACGCCTAGCAGCATCAGCCTATGACAACCTCATTTCCATCCATCCGACCACCCTTCACCTTAACAAATCGGGTAAACGGCTTCTCTCAGACATTGCGAGACCCCACTACCTATTGTCAACAAATCTTCTAACAAAAGTTGTAAGTAAACAAAAGTTACACACGTAATTACGAAAGCCTAATATATGCATATTTTTCTCTCACTCACATATATGTATCTGTTCTGTCCTATTAAAAAAGTGGCAACTATTGTTTTGCATAAATTTCTATAAAGTTCGTTTTTATCATTTATGTAAACTATAAATATTATTGTTACTGTTAATTTTTTTACACTAAGCTTCGAAAAACATGTTGTTCCTTAACTTTTGGTGGCCAATGTATTCTCACAACATTTATAATAAAAATAATTTTTTTCTAAAAAAATTAAATTTAAGGAGAAAGACGATATACATAAATTTAATTTAGTGCTCTATATAACTCTAATTTAGTCATTAGTACTATATATTTATAATTTATAATTATTCTCCATAAGTGCTCATATTTTTCTTAAAGATATGAGCACATATAGAGAATCATTATATAATGCATGGCTCTCATTACAGTTACATGTTAATTCTCTAGGAATAAAAATTACATGTTAATTCTCTATGAATAAAAATGAATATTTTTAGACATTAGTAAACACACACACACACACACACACACACACACACACACACACACACACCACACACACACACACACACACACACACACACACACACACACACACACACACACACACACACACACACACACACACACACACACACACACACACACACACACACACACACACACACACACACACACACACACACACACACACACACACACAGATATTTAAGGGGATTAATTTATAGGATAAGAATGCAATGTATACGTGGAAATATTCATTTAAATAATTTTTAATATATTTTGTTAGTAATTGAAAAAGATTCATAATATTTATTAATTCTTTCTTTCAATAAAATGAGAATAATGTATTTTCGTGTTTCTAGTTGCTTTTATTCTTTCAAATTATGATGCAATTCCTATCTAAAATTTTAATGTGGTTTGATTTAAATAGATGTTTATATTTTTAAATAAAGTTACAATTAAGATAATTATCTTACCTCTCAGTCTCATTCTAATAATAATTAATAATTATAAAGAGACTAATTCAAAGCTTTGTTGTCAATCTCTTCGATTCAAGATTCTATCTTTCATGTAGAGTCTCCTTTCAAAAGAAAAAAAGCTGTTCTAGTCTTCTTTCAGGATTGGATTCTTATTTTGCATTATTTTATATTCATTGCCTCTCTTACACAATTTAAAGATATTTTTACTCCAACCAACAAATTCGGATATTTTAAAACTTAAGATACTGGATATAATAAATTCTTTCAAATATTCATTGTAATAATTGAATTTGTATTAAATTTCAATTTTCTGTTTTAAAATCAAGAAATTAGGAGCTTAATTTTTGCACAGTGTCAAACAATTACTTTTTATGTGAGAAAGATTAGATGCGAAGATTTTTTAACCCCCTCCCTTGAGTTCTGAAAACGCTTCAATTAGAAGCGTCTCTTCTCCTCCAAAAATATTTCTCCTGAATAAATGTTTAGATAATACAAGGCGATAAAAAAATTTATCTTCGAACAACCTAAAATGTTTTGATAACACGGGGCAAAGATTGAGTGAAGGAAATGTCAATGACAGTTCAGTTAAAAAAAATCTTTCGTGATTGTAAATTTATACTGCTTATAATAAATAAAGAAATCGTATAAATAATATCAATGTATATTTTTTCAGAAATGGAGAATCATGGCATCACATTAGGACTCGGTCTCAAGTTCCCATGTTGCGCCCGGAAATCATGAAGACCTATTTGCCCCAAATGAATGTCATAGCTGATGATTTAATTCGTCGAGTAAGGCTTCTTCGCTTACCGAATCATCAAGTTCCGCTGCTTATCAATGAGTTATTCAAATGGGCCCTTGAATGTAAGAATATACAATACACACATTTGTATTATAAATATTCAAATCCTTTTTCACACTGAATGTTAATTCACAACAAATCTAGGGGGAAAAAACCAGGAATGTTAGAAGTTTCAAAAAGTAGCTTAAATAAAAATATGGCGCGCTTCATTTTTTCCCCTGAAATTTTACTTGAAACATTTATAAAGCGTTTAAGCACAATTCTAAAAATGAGATTTTAATTGCTGTTTGGGGATATATAGTTAAGAAGTTTTTTTCAAAAAAGTTTTACCTTAACTATTCCTGTAGTGTTGTGTACTTATGTGAAAATGAGTTATTTTAAGCTTAGATAAATTAATAGTTTTTCTGAAAAATGAAATTTAAAAGAATTTATGGTGTAGCTTATTTTTTTAATTTTTTTAAAAAAAGGTTATTTTAAGTGAATTTTTATTTGGTTTGTGCATTATTAATTGTTTATAAATAAAAAAGCGTGGAATACATGTAATATATTTATTTACATGCTTTAAATGTTTGATTTTTTTGGGGTCTGATAACGTTTTTTAAAGAGTTTCCATTAATTTTCAAAAAATAGCAATAAGAATTAATTTACATTGTGGACACAGAAAAATGATATAAAAATTTCAGCAAATAAAACTTGAGTTTCATTTTAAACATAAGTAGAAAGAATAATAAATTTGTTGCAAAAGTTTAACATGGAATTAACTATAACTGTTCAAAAGACATTTTTGTGGGTTTTACTGTGTTTTCCCGAAAATATGACCCAGTCTTATATTAATTTTTAGTTATATATATATGTTACGGCCAAACCCCGAAGTCGGCCAGTTCCCGAATTGACCGGCCAAATCGCGAAACAGCCAACATCGCCTCACAATAACCGGCCAAAGTCCGATCTTTCCTTGATTTCGGGGTTTGGCCAGCCAGTTTGCGAAATGGCATGGGGTGATCGGCCAAAGTCAGAAGAAAAAGGTCGTGAGCAAATTTTGGGTGTTTGTATACCATAATGCTAATGATAATCACAGTATAGCTGCCACAGAGGAGTTTTCCGACGAATCCGCCCCTCTTAGGCGCCTAGGACCGTCCTTCGGAACATAGGCGAAGGAGGTACGGTGGCCCTAGGTGGGCTGCAGTCTGAAAGGAGAAGTTTTAGTGAGTAAGTATCTCACAGTACCAGAAACCTTCTGGTCTCTCATGAAAATTTCCTCTCCAAATGGAGAAGACAAACAAACAAACAAACAAACAAACAAAAAGATAATCACATTATCTACTGAATTAGTTTATTACAGAAAATTATCAGCATCATCACTTGTTACAACAAGATGAAATTTTATGACATTTCGAATTGCACAGCAGTTTGTTATTTTTACATTTTCGGCGATTTGTTGAGCACTTGGTAGTGCAACTGCAACGAGTGTAGCCTTGGCCGCCGGTCAGCGATTGTGAAGAGGCAACGGTTCGTAATGATTTTTCCTCTGTGTCCACGGATGCTAATGTAAGTAGTTTCTATTGCAAAATGGAAAACTCACTTCCGGAGTACAGTTGTTTAAGAACAGCATGTTCTGTTCCTATCTTGTAGGAAGCGCCCCTACCGAACAGTCATGCTTCAGCACATCGAACATTGGCCAGGGAGTTCCGGGCACTTCGGGAAGTGGCCGGCCAAAGTCGCATATACGCTATTCATTTCCAGTACATCGGACATTGGCCACACACCCCAGCCAATGTGCAATTTGGCCGGCCAATTCGGAAACTGGCCGAACTTTGGGCTTTGGCCGTAACATATATATACTCTAAGTAATTTTTGGTGCAAGATTAATCTATACTTGCGTACTATACCGTCGATTAATTTTGCCAAATCAAAAGATGTCACCAAATCATATTTGTGAACAGGATTAGGTTTGTACCAGCATGGCTGCATATCGCAACATTAGGGGGCAATATCTTTTTAAGGGCTTTCGGGTACTATACCGTCGACCAATTCTTCAGATAAAAAGATATTGCCCCTTAATGTTGTGATATGCAGCCATGATGGTACAAACCTAATCCTGTTCACACATATGATTTGATGACATCTTTTGATTTGGTGAAATTAATTGACGGTATAGTACGTAAGTACAGATTAATCTTGCACAAAAGATTACTTAGAGTTTTCAAATATAGAATATTTAATTTGTTAATTGTATTCAATACAACAATTTAGACGATTGTAGATGAATTATTAAAACCACTATGGGATATATATTACATTTTCAAATTTTAGGTGATGTGTTTGTGGAAACTTTACTTTTATTTTTAAACTGCTTATTTCTTCTTTATTTTCAATTGTTAATAGTCATACATTTCTACATAAAGATTTAAAATGCTTATTATATTTTTCTAGCCGTTACTTATATATTATTCAATGAGCGTATGGGTTGTTTGGATGACAACGTTTCACCGGATTCCATTTCACAGAGATATATCAAAGCAGTAAATGAATTTTTTCAGCTCTCGGCGAAAGTTGAACTTTCTTCGCTTCCCATTTGGCGAGTTTTCCCATCGTTATCACCATCTTATCAAAAGCTAAAAAAAGTTCATGATTTCTTTTTTGAGTAAGTATTGATTTTTTTCTTTGATATTTTACAAAAAAGATGGCTTAAATATATTATACAATACATTTTTCTGTAAACGATATGCTGCTAGTCACTAAACATAAATTTTTGTGAAACGGAAGAAATGCATAAGGATTTATAAGAACGTTTTTTACATTTATGTTTTTAAATTTTTTACTGAACTGCAATAAAAAACGAGTGCATGTAATAATTTCACTAATACAAAATTTATGTTCTTTTTAGAACTCATAAACGTTTCTAAATTTTCTCCCACTTTTATATAATCTTTGTTCTTATTTTAATCCAAAAATATGTAATTTTTTTATTTTTAAGATTTTATATCTAATACTACATATGTATGATGTTGAAAAAAAATTATATTTCAATTATCCCTCAACCTTTTCACTTAAATTTTTAATTATTCGTATACCTCTTACTTGAAATTACAGAATTTGGGACCAATAAATTAAAGCACAACAATATCAGTTGTTAAACACGTATGAATAATATGAAATAATATAAATATAAGTAATATGAAAGTTTTCAATTGAGGGAACAAACAATTAAAATATTCAATGAATATTAATTCTGAAATAATTTTTAAATTTTCTAAGTCTTTGAATTTGAATAGGATTTTAAAATTAAACACCATTATGAAAACATATATGAGAAAATAATTTAAATATCTTACAGAAAATTATATGTACTTTAAATGTAGTGAGAATACTTAATTTTTTCTTATTCGCGGGAGATTTATTTTGAAAGTAAAATTATCTTTCCTTAAAGGAGGGAGAGAGAGCATAAAGTTTGTGTGTGCCATTAGAGATTTAAAATTTATGAAAATCATTGTGAATTTCGATGAGTTGGTCCTTATACAATACTTTTATAAATTAAACAGTAAGTAAACATATTTAAGGATAAAAGTTTTCTTTTATATATATAAAATGCATTTAAACGGTTAATTGCTTTAGATTTAGAGTATGAAATATCCTTCGATATAAAATACCGCATATAAGATGTGAAAGTAAACGTAAAACTGACATGCAGGAATAATAATGATTGCGCAACTAAAATAAGAAAGGAATCGAGGATTTCAGCAAAATTAAGTTTGAAGAAAACGCAGAACGCGGTAAAGTGTGAGCTTTATCATGTAAATAAATTAATTATAATTTTTACAGCCTCGTTATTTATTTAAAGTTATTGCGACACTGGAAAGTTATTAGGTTCAGATTGAAATTACTTCCTATTTCATAGTAGTAAAGAACTCATAAAAATATAGTTAACTTCATTGCTCCTTTTGTTTTATAATATAGTTTATAAATAAATTAATAATAGATGAAAATAAAAGTATTACGTTCAATAAATATTTTATATATACGATACACTGCTGACCATTAAAATTGAAATGTTAGAAAGGAAAGAAAATATCATAGCTTTACTTATTGAACGTATATAGCATAGCAGGAAGAAAGCACGATTAAATTTATAGTTAATTTGGGGGCACACACACATCTAACACCTTAAGTAGCTAAAGTCGCTCTAATCCGATAAAGCCTCGAGTTGAACTGCGATTGGATAACAGATACAGACAATTCATTGCATGCTGCTTCAAGTATATGTCACACTTCTACAAAAGTAGGGACTGGGGTGCTGTGACGACTTAATCTCTCAGAAATCCATGAACAGATGTTTTTAATGGGTGAAAGATCTGGAGAACATGCTGGCCATGACAGCAGACGAACACCCTTTGTGTAGAGGTAGGTTAAAAAAGGACGGGAAGCATGCTGTCTTTCGTCGTTTTATTGAAAGATGACGTCTTCGAGGCCTCGAAAATAGGACAGAACCCTCGGTCTTAAGATTTGAGAAATGTAAAGTTGTTGGTTCTGATTGGTGTGCATGTTTTGATGTCAGGGGCACTGAATGCCTGACGATATCAAATGCAAGCAGGCCACATGATTTGATGCTTCTAAATGCGGATACGTCCATTATTTTGCTCGCTAAACTAGGACTGATTTGCAATCACGACGTGTTGCCACTCCTATATCCAGTCTTGTAGTTGGGCGCAACGCTGTTGCCAAGCGTCTGTACGTTGTAATGGCAAGTGAAGCATCAAATAATGATCGTCGTGTAGACAGTCCGTATAGTCCTGACTTCGCCACACTGCCAGTGCTGATACTTGTGCTGAAAATAAGCTTACTTCTTGAATCTAGATCCGCGTGATGTGCGCGGTTCGATCCTGCAACACCAACCTGACAACATGTCTGTCCTCTCGGGTGTTAATGGCGGGAGGCCGTTTCGATACTGTATGGAGTTCACTGTGATCTTACCGTATCCATCGATTCCATATTCGCATGACAGTCTTCGTTGGATTCCGACTAATGCTATTAGCACTATTGAGAAACGATAAATCGTACTCTCGATAGAGCACTATCCTGCCACTATCAAATTCCGACACGTGCTGTTAGACGTTTCTCCTAATTATACGTATCATAGTAGGATCTTCTCACAACTAACCTACATTCAAATGCGATTTTCTAAGGAGAAATCCCTTGCATAATTTTCCTTGAGATGTTGTTTCGCTCTTCTGTATCATTATACAGGTCTTAAATACCCATCCTTTTTATCTATCAACAGCTTCTTCCTTTCGTGGGAATTTTCAATTGTGTTATCCCTTCTTGATGGTGTTATAATTTTAATGACTTGCAGTGCATGTATTAAGAATCTCTTAATGTAGAGATTCTTTTATATACAGAACAAACAAACTTGTTGAAAATATAACACCAAAGAAGACACTCAAATTTTCAAATTTCCGCTTCCAATTGTTCATTTTCATTTCATGATTATGTGACAGAAGTAATTGAAGAAATTCAAATGACAAATTTATTTTATAATTAAATTCTGAAGCTAACACGCGCATTTCAGAAGGGAAAATGCTGAACTGGGAATAGTTGCCATAAAATCTCAAAAATGTACCCTCCCTAATATTTGTAAATTTAAGAGGAAGTACATGAAATCAATATTTAAATCCACTTCACTCTAAGATAGAAAACTATTTTATGATAAATGAATAAATTCATTTATATATTAAATTGGAACAAAATTTAGAAGCGTGAAACCTGTTTATAAAATCCATATATTTTAGATGAAAATACATATCTAGTAACAGAATAAATATTTTCTTTGAAAAAAGTAAGGAAAAAGAATTATGGGAAAATAGGGAATCTATATGCTGAAAAATATGTATTTTCAAGGGTAAATGCTTTATTAATGTCGCTATGCAAAGCAACACGTATGCTGTTGGTGATAGAACTCGGAATTTTTAACTTTGGTCAAGGGAAGACGGTGGCACCTGTGTGAGCTGGCTTCCCCTCTCCGAACTTTCACACCACGTCAATGGAAGGACTTTGGGCATGATCGATTTAATGTGCCTCAGCTCCCTTCACACGACAGGTCTTCAGTGGGACTAGGGCTTGAACTCATTACAAGCAGGTCAAGTTCGTGACCATAACCATTAGGTTACCACGAACTTCGATTTATTTTCAGGAATGAAGGAGGTACCAAATTAAGCTTAAATTAAGAGAAGGCGTATTATTCAAATTTTGCGGCAAAAATCCTTAATAAAACATTAAAACTAATTTGTTAATGTTAGTTAAAAAAGAAATGTAAAGTCTTCATCAAACAAACAGATCATATTCAATGCATACCCCATTTTTTATATCAAATACATTATATCAATATTTATTTTCCCGTTAAATGTTTTTGCCAAAAATATTTGACATAACTGGTCCAACTTGAGAACTATCGTTTCATCATTATTTTGTTCGCTTTTAATGTTTTGAAATGAAATGTATGTGTACATTAATTAGTGACACAAACCGTTTATTTCAGCGTTTCTCAAGCTGTGGGGTGCCCCCAGGGGGGTGAGCATATTGAAAAATCGAAAACAAAAGATTATTTTTTAAAAAAAAATTATTAATTTAAGGAAAGTGAATAAACAAAATACATTCTGGCGCAATCAAAAATAAAACACATTTATACTGATATAATTCACTTATACATGTATTAGTATTGCGCAATGTATTTAATAATTAATTTAATAAAGCTAAGTTAGGATCAAGTTTAATAATTACTGGTGACCCCATGAGCTTGTCATATATAAAATTATATTTAAAATGTAACACTTATCTTGATAATTTGCACGGTTTATAATTAATCCCTTAACTGCCGATTAAACGTTACACGATTCACTCCCCAATGCTATCGTTTTCCGTGTAGGTGCGCGTATGGTTTATTGGAGGGGAGGGGGGAAGAAAAGAAATAAATAAGCAAATCCTCTAAAATAAGTAAATCCTTTGTAAGTACTATCAGGGGCATTGTATTACATTCCAAAGCCTTCGGAATAATCTTACGAATAAGAGTGCTTAGAAAAGATCGTAATTCGGAAAGACGTATATATACGTTCGAAGCATTTAAGGCATTGGCTGAGCAAGATATTTATATACTCTGGTGTCACTTAAGAGGTTAAATGCGTATCGCAGCTTTAGCATCCAACTATAGTATTGCTAAATTCAAACACAGTGTTGTTGTGGGGGGGGGGTGATGATTGAATATTGGGTCGCAAATATTGAAAGTTTGAGAAGCACTGGTTTATTTACAGTCCAAAAATAGTAGTTTCATTAGAAGCGGAGGTAAGATATTAGCACCAAATTCAGACAACAATGAATTCCTTCTTATTTTAACGGTACAGGTTGCGTTGTAGATCGTAAAAGTTCTTGTACGCGAGTTCAGAATGAAAGAGCCTGATTAGAGATGAAGGTTCCTTTGAAACTGCCAAATAAGTTGTCGTGTCTCATTATGAGGTAATGATTGAAAAAGGAAGTAGAGAGCACACATTCTAATTTCCGTTAATCACATGCAAGTAATCAGTCGTCTTGTTCCAGAAACACTGGAATTCTGATCTTCAGAAGATTCGGTAAAAGTTTTCCCTATTACAATCCAGCATCTGACTTTGAATGGAAAAGAAATGAGAAATAATAAAGATAAATGAGAAAAGTTTCATTAATATTGTGGCAAAATGAGTTCTAAATTTTCTATTAAAAGTTCGCCTTTTCTTCCTCACCTTTTTAAGTAGCTTAATTTGTACAGCCGTATGTCTGTTTCTGTTTGTTGCATAGTGATTAAGTCTTCCTTTGATTATTAATATGAGTATATATTGGAAGATTTGGCTTAAGGACAGAAACTCTTTCCAAACAATATATTCTATAATTAAGTCTTTGTAAAATTTAATTAAGTAATATCATACTTCATTCTTTTGGTGGTCTTCTAATTTGTCTCTACTTAACATTTTAAAAACATTTCGTTCACGGCATTATGTAGCTTTCAAAGTATAACAATTCCTTAGAAATGCATCATAACAGTTGAAGATATTTGACTGTATATCTTGATAATTATTGTTTATCTGTCTTTCGGTATAAATTGTTGTATTTCTATCAAGTAATTCAAAAATCCGGGGTAGGGGGAGGGAGATTCATCACTTTGTGGTACTGAAGTATTATACCGCCGACAAATTTCTCCAAATGAAAAGACATTAGTTCAAAAAAATGTCGCCTATGACTGTAATCGTTATTATTATTACTGTATTATAACGCACGCGAAAACCGCTTCCAATAGACTAAATTCATGTGACGTCATAATCACATGATAATTTTAGACCACGTGTTTTTAGCCAATCAAGTTCAAAAACACATGTGACGTCATAGTCACGATAAATGCAATTTCTATTTTCAGCAAATCAGTTCATACACTTCGTTGTTGCCAAATTACGCTTTTTACAGAAATTTTTTTTTAAAAAAAATTAATATTTGTCACTTTATTTAAAAATACATGTATAAAACAAGACTTTTTTTCTTTAGTTTTAAAATCTTTTTGCAGAAATTTCTTTTTATAACTCTTGAGCATCTTTACCCAACTATGCAACTTGAAATTTTACCTAAGTTTTACAAATAGAATAAAAAGTACGAGCTAGTTTATTGTCCATTTAGAATTCAATGGAGAACACGTGTTTATATTATCATGTGACCGTCATGAATTTAGTCCATATTAGAATTATATTGTGGCACTCGATGATGTCTTTTGATTTGACGATATTGGTTGACGGTATAATACGTAAGGACTTATTTTGTTACTGACTGAGAAAATTATTTTGACTATAGGAGAAGAAATCTTTGTAGAAAAATGGTTCAAAATGTAAAAATGTAACAATTAAAAAAATTCAGTTAATATCATAAATTCTCGAAATTCCTTAATATGAATAATTTATGCTTCGAAATCTTCTACATATTTGCATTAGAACTTATGAATTTTGAAAAACCATGTCATTTTTATAAACATTTTTTTGCTTATTTAATTTCTTAATTAGAAGGTTATATTTTTAAGGTACTGTTATGTTTTTAGATATTTTGGAGCTATAATTTTCAATTCCTACAGTTAACTCACTCTCTCTCTATATGTTTTTTTTTATATATATATTTAACTTGTTCAAATTTTCAATCGTTAATAAAATACTTTCTATTCATCCAGTCAAGTTCAAATAAATTTTTTAAAACTTGTAGTGGATGACACTTGATGTTAATACAGTTTTTTCAAATATTGATTAATTAATTACCGGTTTTCTTCACCAGCTTAGAATCGTCTCCATTGTTGTAACAATGTAACTGTTAAAACAATGACAAAAGTTAGAGTCGAAAACCTGTTTTCAGCCAAACCTTATTTGCATTGTTACAACTTTGCAGACAAATCATGCTCTTTTTTCAACTCCTACTATTAGTTCACTCTCTACCTATATATATATATATATATATATCTTGTTAAAAATTTTCAATCGTTAATAAAATACTTTCTATTCACCCATTCAATGTAGAAATTTACTTAAAAAATTGTTTTTATATTACTTGTTTTTAATATTATTTCCTGAGTTAACATTTTGATATCTTTTAAGTATCAAATATCTAGCGGGAGATTTTATCCAAATGGATTATTTGTTTTGGCAAATTTTACGTTTAGAGTTCTCTAAAACAGGAATTTAAAAATGTTTTAGGGAAAACTTAAGAGTATTATTTTAACTCACGAATGTTATTTTAAAAATTTAAAAACAATGAATTCTTTTTAATTTAAAATAATTTCAAATTTTATTTACATTCTGTTATTAATGTAACGTTTCTGTTTAGACATGCTATGAAATATGTTCAATCCAAAGTGAAAGACCTAGATAAAATTGATCCAGATGACACTTCCAACTTATCTCTCATGGAAAAATTAATACTTAGAGGTTCGCCAAGAGATGCTAGTATAATGGCCGTGGATGCTATGGCAGCTGGTATAGATACAGTAAGTAAATTACAAATTATTTCTGGTTTATGTTTGTTATAGATTTGAGTTTATTATAAAATATTTATAGGAAAGGAAACTTAGAATTGATTTAATATGATCAATGTAAGAATTTAGCAAGGAAAAACTTTGTTTCGTATTAAAAATTGTAGAATAATTTGATTTCACTTTGTTTAGAGTTATTAGGTTTATGAGAAGAGTATATCAGATTTTTGCTTAAAATAATTATCATTCCTATTACCATTGTTTTCTGTCGATCAGCGTCAAGATACTTCTCACAACATAATTTATTGAGAATAATTTTCTTTGAAAAACTTTATTAGGTATATTTATTGATTTTGAAAACGAAGCGCATTTCTTTAATGCTCACTTTTTCAAAGTAAATAAAAAAAAATTTAATAAATTAATTGAGAAACTTAATTATGGAAGAGCATTGAGGCATCTATCTTGCTCATCACCATGTTTATTGATGATAATCAAATGTTTTACTATTAAAAGGGTTTAATAGTAATGTAAAAAAGGGGTTAATTATTTATACCTGTCTGCCTACCTGTCTTTTATTCCATTAAAAAATGTGAAATAAAATTCGTTTACGGAAAGTCGTCTCCAGACTTGAATGCATAGGCAATGGATGAGGATGAATACGTATGCGCGTGGTTAAAGCTAGAGACTTATTAATAAAGAATAAACACAAATAAAGAGAGAGAGAATAGTTAACATCACACATATCTTCACTCTTCGTTTCAACTAATAGCATGTTTAACTAGGACTAGAAGTAGGCTTTAAATAACAAAGTAAGAAAAAATTACAGTGGTTAAGTGTAGGATATAGGAGTATTATTGCGGAATAGCTTTAACTCTGTCGATGTAACTTGGTATTCGATTTCTTACTATATTTTATCTTCCTATTAACGTAACGGTTTAAAAGTTTGAAAGATTGTACTGTTAAGTATGATTTTGTCTTTTTTATTAAAGTCATAAAAATCAAAACTCTCGCTCATCCGATAAATAGGAATAATAACAATACAAAAAGTCAAAGTTTCATTATCATCTTTTGAGAAGGAACTAAATTGACTATAGGGAAAGTCCAATTTCTCCCTGTAATGAAAAGAACTCGCTTGTCGAAAATGATGGAGTCAGGCTTGTTCTAGTCGTAGAATATTTATATCCTACTCAAATAATATGTCGAATTCCTTTGAAATAATTTTTCAAATAAACAGATGAATACAGAAATAAAGAAAAATGAGTTTATATATTTCATCAGATGAAAATTATACTTTTCAAATGATGGATTTTATTTTATGAATTATATATGGTTGATTTTATTAAATAAAGTGCAAACTCTTGTATAAGATATCATTTTTATCAAATTGGAATAATAATATTTTTCAGCTACTAAATGAAAACTTAGCGTTCCTATTCAAAGGAGTTTTCGTGAGTACGAAAAAATTTAACTGGAATATGGAATGTGGTTTTGAACAGCATTTTCAATTAGCACCGGCCATGCAATCGTACAATTTAAGTTGCAGCAAACATAATTTATAGTTACATTCTAGATTCTGACAATGAGCATGCGTGGTAAAAACCATTCCCAGAAAAAGGGAATGCTAAAGAAGTTAGGACGGAAAAAAATATATGCTCTTTTCAAAAGTTGCTTGGTTCTGGAAAAGTTAAATTTATACTGTAAACTTAAAGAATCAAAGTTTGTTCGTATTAACAAAATATATTTTTTCAACAACCTAGTTCCAACGACTCACCATCGTAATTATGCTCTTACGTGCAGATAAATGCAATTTCTTTTTATTCCTGTCCCAATTATTAACTTTTAGATCTACTATTGATTATTGAACCAATAGTGAAACCTGAAGGTTAAGAAACTGGTATGGAAGTTAACGTGCTGTTAGTTGCGTGCTATTAGAAAAAAAATAAAATTATTTAAGCGTATATGCACGCAATCAAAAGAAAGATAAACAACATTTTACTGTTTGTTGCAAAACATTTTGGCGTAGGTACTCTCACACTGAAAAATTGGTGTTCATTAACGTAAACAAATTAAGAAAAATGATAAAAAAATGAAGATATATAAATTTGAAAATTATATTTATTTCATAAGGCAGTATAAATGAATGTGACAATTACATTTAAGCAAGTAATAACATGGAATTAGTACACTTTAATTTTTTAAATTTAAAATATAAGAAGTTTTCATCTCTATTTACTTTTTAAATCCCAATAATATTGAAAATGTCTGCATAGTTTTTACCTATTTGCCTTTCTTAATTTGAATTACTTTATTGGAATTTTGATGCGATCTATTTAAAAATATTAATACTTTTAGGGGATAGTTTGGGATTACAATCAGTGTCATTTGACAAATTATAAAGCCTTTCCTTCATTGAAAAATGTATTACCTAATTTAAAGTTTCTACTTTATTATTTTGTGTATATATCTTTGATTAAGTTTTAATTACATTATTGTTTCATTTTCAATTAGTACGAATTCGAATTATTCCTTTGCTGAAGGAAGAAAATTTCTGAGATCTCAATAGTGAAATAATTTAAGATATTAGCATTTAGAAAATAAAATATCAAACTAATCAAAAAAAGATATTGAATAATTTAAAAAAAAAAAGAATTATAAATATTTTTTAAAACAGAGTATAAGTACATTGAATTCATTATTATATTTTCCAAAAGGTTCGTTTAATAATGTAATATACACTTAAAATTTGTTATAACTATATGGTAACTTATATTTACATTAATTATTTAGTTAAATTTGTTTATTTCTCTGCTTGTATGAATTTATAAATGTTCGTTCGATCGGAATAATTTAATGCTTTTCTAGACATCTTTGACTCTCGCCTACGTTTTAAGAAATTTGGCAGCGAATCCGGAAAAACAGGAGAAACTTCAAGAAGAAATTGATCGTGTTCTTCCTAATAATAAGCCACTAGAAATAGATGACATAGACAAAATACCATACCTCAAAGCATGCATTAAAGAAAGTATGAGGTAAGAAAAATCAAAGATTGCTATATTACTAAATGATCTGTATTTTTAAATATCTATATGCACTTTAAATTTTTGAGAATATGTTCTGAGTATACTGAATCACTATAATAAACGGGCTAAAGTGAGTAATGTGTAAAATGATGGGTTAAATGATGCGTAAAACGATGTGTAAAATAGGTCACATGATAAAGGCAATTACGTGTTATCCATTGAATTTTAAACTGAAATTGGACTTATACCTGGTGTTCTATTTGTAAAATTTAGATGAAATTTCAAATTTTATAATTGGGTAAATATGTTCAAGTATTAAGAGAAAAAAGGTTTTAAAATTAAAACAAAATCTTATATTATCCGCGCATTTTTTTAAAATAAGGTTTATTTTGTTTACTTATGTGCATTATCATTGTTGTCGAATACGCACTGTTTTAAAAGAAAGTTACTGTAAAAGCAAAAGTTGGCAGCATCTAAGCTCATAAACTGATTGGCTGGAAACACATTATTGCTTTCTCATGTGACTATGACGTCACATAAATTTATGAACTGATTGGCTGGAAGCACGTATTGTAGTTAACATGAGACTATGACGTCACAGAAATTGATTCCTCTCCGATATATAATTATACGGTTAATTATGATAAAAGTTAACACGGTAAACTTTATAGTTAATTAAGAAATGCCCTAATTTGGATTTTATTTACCTTTTTCCTTTGAAGAACCTATCTAGATTTATACAGGGTGGTCCCGAATTCATGGTACAAATTTTAAGGGTAGACACAGGACATTGTAGCAATCATTTATTGTATAGGAATGTGTAGGCGCAAGTGCGACACGGTGAGGCGCAAACAGGGGACATAAAAGAGAAGAGGAAATGGAGTTATTGGTTGGTTGCGTTGCTGGTAGAAAGCAGTAGATGTCTAGCCACTGTTCAGCATGATGCATCTCAGTAGGGGAAAGCTCCATTCGAATTGCGCTGAAGTCTACGATGGAAGAATTTACGCATGCCGAAAAAGAAGACATGCATTACATGTACGACCGAGCAAATGGTAACGACAGGGCTGTGCTATGAATGTATCACGCGCAGTTTCCTGATCGACATGTGCCATTCGTAACCGCATGTGGTTTCAGCATGATGGGGTGTCAGATTACTTCAGCCCTGATGTACGTACGTACTTACCTGAATGTCACCGTTTAGGCACTGGTGGACTAGTCTCTTGGCCACCTCGATCTTCTGATTTATCGAGCCTCGATTACTTTGTATGGGGATATCCAAAAAATCTCGTTTATGGGACTCCACTTGACTCATATAAGGATTTCGTTGCATGAATATCCGAAGCTTCTGCATGTGTGCGTGAAGTACTCGGTATCTTTGAACGTGTGTACCAATCGCTCCACCGTCGCTGTCAGGCATGTATCACTACTGGTGGACGCAGTTTTAAAACAGTTATTGTAAACATTACATTTGTCAACGACGCTTTCTATAAACACTTTGTATATTCTTTCGTTTCTTATTTTTTGTGTTTCTGACTCACCGCGTCATTTACGCCCATACATTCCTATATAATAAATGATTGTTGCAATGTCCTGTATTTACCCTTAAAGTTTGTACTATGAATTCGGGACCATCCTGTATTGAGGTATCTCAAAGAACTCGAGGGAGATTTCCCTAGAAAACTATTTCGTTATTGAATTGTATTAGCTGATGAAATATCTGGTTGTACTGAAAGTTTCCCATTATCGTTAATACCGTCTGCTCAAACAATATTGGCGTGTTTGCTCATATATTGTCAGACTGTTTTTGGCATTTGGAAAAAAGAGATTCGTGCTTTAGAATGCTGTATTATGAAATCTGTAAAAAATATCGTCATCAGTAAGTACAAAGCGTCTGAAATTAAATTTTCACTCAACCAGATTAGAATCATTATTTATTTCCAGTTCTGTTGTAAAAAATCAGCTACAGAATGTCATTGAATCATGTGTACAGCTTTAGATACTTCTGTTGTATCGTATGATACTGTGAATATTTAGTACCAAACGTTCAAAAACAAGGACTGGACATGCAAGTACGAGTTGGCAGGCTTACTGACTGGTGGAAAACTTTCGTTACCACCCTATATTAAATGCGCTAATATCATGAAAAGTCTTGAAGTTAACTATTCTGAAAGATCACAAGAGTTTTCGAGTCTTCAAAATCAGTTGTGTGATGCAACATGGTTTAAGTGGCATAAATTAAGGAAGTATAATATTAAATTATTCTAGGTTGTTTCTTTTTCTAATGGCTCTTTTTCTCTCTCCATTTCATTTTATAAAAATAACGATAATGAGAGGAAGAGTTTTTTTAAGTCACACAACTGATGTGTGACCGAAAGCTATTGACGACATATCGAGTAATTTTGTACCAGGGCCCCGTCTCTATACGGCTGGTCTTCAGAAGTACAATGTTCGAACTCATGACACGCCTTCCACAAGTCTGTTACCTACACCGCATGGCTATCGTGGTCCCATAACGATAGTTAGAAAATTATTAAGAGATTTATATATTAACTCACGTTGTAAAATAGAATGACCTCTTAAAATACAGGGTGCCCCAAAAAATGTATACACACTTTAAATAATTGTAAATTTGGGGTTTATTGTAATTCGAATAATTTTCAACATGTAAAAGATTCTACAAATATCATTCTATTGTCTTGTTATCGCATGTTCTCAAACTGATATCCGTTCTGCTCCAGACACTGCTGACAACGCGAAGCGATGGAATAGCTCACATGATGGAACAATTCCCTTGGGATATTCGTACATTCATGTTCAATGGTTGCCCTCAATTGAACAACTGTTGCAGGTTTCTGTGTGTAGACTTTGTCCTTTAGGTATCCCCATAAAAAGAAGTCTAGTGGTGTGAGGTCTGGTGAACGTGGAGAGTATTCGACAAAACCTCTCCGTCCAATTCACCTGTTTGGCAAGATCCCACCAAGAAAGGATTTAACATCACGATGGTAGTGTGGAGGTACCCTATCTTGCTGGAAATAAAACTCTTCCTGTTCAAAGTCCTCTCTAATGCTCTCTAAGTCTATCAGCTGCTAAAATGTGTATACATTTTTTTGGGACACCCTGTATAATAATCTCTTTTTGTGATTTTTATTTACTTTTCTTCAGTACCTTATCATTTTGACAATAAATGAATCGATTGCGGTTTAGAATAGCAAAGTACAAATTACACGGAGTCGGAAAAAACTACGTGCCACTAGCTCTAATTGTGTGATATTGCTTAAGAGAGAGATAAAAGATTAAAAATTTTGAACCGAATTTGATAAAGAACAGACTGTGGTTTTAAATGAATGTTTGCTAGCATTTGCGAACAAGAAGAACCTTTATCTTGTTTCGAAGAGAGAGAGTTCATATTTAAATTGATTAGTTTAATTGGTCTTTGAATTCGTAATGAGGGACTATCACAAGAGAATTTTATTTTTATTTTACTTAATTAAAATATTTACAATTCTGCATTTTAGGATAAAACAAAAGTAAGCTTTACCTTGAAGTAAACACATAACGGTAATAATTATCTTAAATGAAAATAAAAATGAAGTCGCAAATTTAGAAAAATTGCACTTTTACTAAACTCTATCACTTCCATGTTTAATCTGCGTCAGCTGCAATAATAGGGGGTGATATTTTCATTAAAGGAGAAAGGGTACGAACGATACACAGAACCGAGATCTTTCTTTCAAATTTAATATGTTCTAAGAACATATTAAATTTGAAACCAGAAAATCAAGTTCAGTCTCCAGCATAATTTTATTTTAGAATAATATATAATTAATCCTGTCGCGGAGAGACACACTATGGGAAACATTTCATCCATTTTAAAATTAGTGATAATCGTATTTAATTACGACCTTATGCGCATTTTTTTTATAAGAATAGTGTCAAAATAGAAAGTATGACGAACGCAATTACATGACGGGAACGTTTAAAGGGGAAAAAATCTACCAAGTTAATTGGCGCCAATGATAACACACACATTCGCGGGTTGTATTATATTAATATTTCAGTGAATTTTGTGTGTCATGTAATAATATATTACTGAGCTTTGTCACAACTTTTATGTTATTCGCTAAGTATAATTTTGTACAATAATAAATATATTCGAACAAATGAAAAAAAGGTGCTTGCTAATGACAAATAATTCTACGGGAATAATTCCATTCTTATTCTGTTCTTATATAACACTCCTAAAAATAAGTATATAAAACAAAAAAGTGAAGAAAAACTGTTCTCTAAATTAGAGTTCTCGAGATTGACTGCAAAATCTTACCTGGGGTGTCACCAATTCGAAATGTGAATCAATGAGAAGTACAGTGAAGTACGTTTAACGCGAAAACGCTTAAAGTATCCGACAACTTGCAACAACTTTTTCAAAAAAAATATGAAGATATGGGATTATTTTTTGTGGTTTTTAGATTTGTTTAGTACATTTAGAGAAAAATGTGCTAAAATTAAGAAGAAACAAGAAATTATTACTACTAAAATGGAAAAAAAATGGGTAAAAATTTGCAAAAATAACATAAACGGGGCCCATTGTGTGCCAAAAGTTTAAGAACAAATTTTCAATTTTTCAATTCTGATGATTGTTGCAATGTTATTCATTTTTGAAATGACCTTCAGGGTAAGATATATTTTAATTTTTACAAAAACTAGAGCCCTTTATCTTAGTTGTTATATGAAATTGCTTAAAATAACAATGATTATATTAACATAAGGGACTGTAAATTTTGTAATAAAACACTAATTGATAAATCTGAAGATTAAGACACTTCTACTATTATACAGAACATACGCAAAAAAATTACAGTTAATTATTTTCAAAACTGTTTGAGCAATCGCTGTCTTTGTTTGAGCATTTAAAAAAACACATTTCGAGTAAAAAACGCGTTCTAAAGTATGACATCTTGCTTAAAGTAATGGCATCTGCTTTGACTAAAACACTTGTAGTTTTTGTTCTAGTAAACGGAAAAGAATAAACTTGGCATTTTTTAAAGCTAATATAAGAGGGCCTATAAAATAAAGTCATAAAAAAATTGTCAATTTTTGGCAAAATTCACAATTTTAGGGTAGTTGGATACCTTAAGACGGAATATCGGTTAGTACGAAAGAGTCCAATGGTCCCGACAAACTACTATGGATTTTCTTGCATTTTTTTCTCTTAACGCGAAACTAAAATCGCTTAGCACGAAAAGATTTTTTCTTTCTAAGATTGAACGAAATACGAAAAACACCAGTGAGATTGAACTGTCCTATTGAGTTATTGGAAGAATTCATTGTAGTAGATGATGATAACGTGTGTTCAGCCTCAATTATGGCAGACAAAGACTTTTTGGAGATTGTTGAAAGCTAAAAAAATATCATTGATGCAGATTCCGTCGATGAAAATGAAATTAATAATGCAGCTCCTGTTCCCACATCATCCGAAATGGGGAATGTCATGAAAAGTATGAGTAGTTATTTAGACACACATTCCAATGGTGAAATGAATAAAAAATGGATGACATCGAACAATTTTTTTACAATTTGAGGCAAAAAAAAAAAAAAAAAAACAGAACAAAAAAAAACAATACAAAGAAAATATCAGATTATTTTCCAAAAACTCAAATAAATGTTTTGTTTTTCAAAAAAATTGAAAATTTTGCATTAAATTTCTTTAAGTTCTTGTGAATGTTTTTGCCCCATTGTTTTTGTTAAATGCATGCATAGATACATACCTATGTTTATGTATGTTTTCTTTTTGCAATATCCTTTAACACGAAAAAATAATTCAGTCCCTTCAGTTTCTTGTTAAGCGATTTTCACTGTAGTTAAGTGAAATAACTGGAGGTGCTTGGCTTCAGCCAACTAATTCTCAAATTTTTTTTGTAACGCTAATGTGTTAGCTTGTTGCTAAGTTGTTTTAATATGTTGGATTTAAGTGTGAAATTCTATTTGGATTTTATCTATTTCGCCAAAGAGGGGGGGGGGGGTAAGACCCAGAAAACTATTAAAAATTCTATTTTATTAGTTGGGTGGTTCTAAATTGACATACATAAATGAAACATTATTAAGTTACGTTCCTGCGTTGACGAGACCTGAATATTTCTCAGAGGTGTAAACATATTGTAGTATCTTTCAATTATTCCAGACACAGTACGTCGAGCCAAAAGAACAGAACTCTATCTTTCTAAATACAGCAAAACAAAATCACCGCTCTAAACACAAAATCGGAGAAACTACGAGTATCTCTTGGTACAGCAAATCAAGCTTTGTGCGTTAGGCTAAAACAAAGTATCTTTCCTTCAAACAAAATTCAGTCCAGTGCCTTCGCGCACCAAAACCAAGGGACTATCCTTTCACCTGACCGCCTTGTCTGAAAATCAACCACCTTCTTTTTTATGAAAAATAGTAACCTCCCCCGCGTTTGTTGAGAATGTCGCCAAAAAATCTACCGCCTCAGACACTACACATATTACTTTCTTTGAGGTTTGTACCGGGTAATATTTCCAGTAAAGTAAAGTGTTTACATGAACCGAACCTATCTTTAAATAGTTTTTGTTAGATGATTTTTCAGCAGATTAATTAATAAATTAATTGTTTTTTTATTTCTGTCAGATTGAATCCAACTGTCCAGGGAACGTCACGAACGTTAGATAAAGACATAGTATTATCTGGTTATAGAATACCTGCCGATGTAAGTTTTCGTAAAGTCATTTTATTATTTGTGATTTTATTTATTGAATAAATTGCATCGTTGACTTAAATTTATGAATAGAAATAAAATATTTAATCTTTATTTGTTATTTAAAATAATTAGTAAGTTAAAGGAAAATGTGTTTTCGTTTGCCTATTTTGAGAGGAAAATGAAATATATTCTCTGAGTTATTTTACTTCAGTTTCATTTTTAAGTAAATATCATTTTATGAAGTCTGATAAGTGTTTAATTTCAGTAATCTCTGTATTAATGCTGTATTTTTCCATTAAATCTTGTTGAAAATATGATACAAAATGTATCTTATGGAATATATATTTTATTTTTCAAGTAAAGTAATACATTTGATAATGGGGTCTCAGAATCAAATTTTTGTTGAATTCAAAATAGTATTGTTAAGGTAAATTTCTCAAAACTACTTTAATGAATTTATTTTCTTTATTGCATCACATTAGCTTTTTTATATTTCATTACTGTTAAATAATTTGATGCCGTAAGAAAAAAAATATTATATAAATACCCTCTTGAGCAACAAGGTTATTTATATGCATTAAAAAATTCTTATTAATAGTTCGTTAGGAACAATTACTCATTTGCATTCAAACTAATTAGTTCGCGATGAATTTTAATACTGTGAATAATGATGCTTAAAATCTATAATGGTGACGTTTTAGTTGATGGTAATTAATTATTTTAAAATAGCTAGTGATAAAAACTGTATTTGACAACATAATTATTAATATTTTTTAATGAAGAGTTTTTTTAAATTTAATTTTATAATGTTTTATGACTTTTGATAATTTTTGAAAGGAAACATTTAAATTTATATTAATAAAAAGTTAGATGAAAATAAGCTGAAATCTAAGAGTATAAAATATCAAATTTTATATCTCTCCTGTATGATAGTGTTTTAAGAGCTTTAAAACGTTGATTAGTTGTGAAGAGGGTTCTAAAATATGTTGACATTCTTTTGTTTAAAAAACTACTGAAAAGGTCAAAAATATTTCCTAATTTTTTGCAATGTGTTTTATATGTTTTACATTATGGTTGTAGTAGCAAATCATCCAATATTTACGCTTTGTACTTTCTTCATTGTTTTAAAAATATTCTCTCTTTAAATTTTTATTGCATTAAGAAAACATTTAACCCTCCCCTCTTCCCTCAAATACGTTTTCGAACTGACTTAAAACTTTAGTCTAAAAATCTGAAGATTACTTCAAAATTTTTCACATAGAATTTTCATTAAAACTCTAATATTAAATTCTAAATATATAAAGTCATTTTCCTAATTCATATTAATTCATATATTTCATAATAATGGATTTCAATTCTTGACTCCTTTTTTTCCAGACATTAATTACTCTGAATTACAATGTATCCAGTACTCAAGAAAAGTATTTCAGGGATGCAGATAAGTACATTCCTGAAAGATGGCTGAGATCCTCAAAGAATACAGAAAAGAATGATGTTTTCGCTTTTGTGCCTTTCGGATTCGGACCACGAATGTGTATAGGAAGAAGAATAGCAGAGTTGGAAATGTTTACGCTACTATCTAAGGTGAATATGTGTGTGGGCTATTTTTACTATTGAATCTGTTTGACAGTATTATTTTCGACCTATATTCAACGATATCATAGTAATTTTTCATGTTAAAATTTATTATCTCATGAATGAACATTTTATCACAAACGCATTCGTATAATTATTATGTGAATTCAATTTTGAAAGAAAGATGGAGGGAAGTTACATATTTATCTCTCTTCTCTCTCTCTTTCTCTTTCTTACTAGTTATCTTTTATTGATAGTTCTTAAAATGTTATAAATACTGTAAGAGAAAGCGGTGGAGAAAGAAAAATGGGATTACGATATTTCGGCTTCTTTCCTTCTACTTTAAATATAAAGGAATTTTCTGATATATACGTCGAACATTGATTTTGTTTGTACTTTGAATTTTAGCAATAAGCTTTGACTAATCATCATTATATTCTATGTAAGAAACTGACCATTATAGTCATATTATATACAGAGAATTAATTCATGAAATAAGGGTTTAAACAAAGAGTTCATTAGCTCAGAAATTAGTTTGGTACTTTCGTATCATCGCAACCTTATTGGTGACATTACATGAAATAAAATATATGGTTGCTAATTCAGCACGTACGACACATGCGAAATTGGGGTTGCCGAATTGGAGAGTTTTCTTGAACTTTGACATTGTTGAGATCGTACGTAAGTACGTTTAGTTTTAACTTGAATACTATTATTTTTTTAAAAAAAAA
>BMAO01018791.1:0-29040 GCA_019973975.1 Trichonephila clavata | reverse complement strand
AACCGTACAAATCCGCACGATCGTACGAGTTGGTCTTAAAAGGATAAAGAAATAATGGAATTCGGAAGCACCACATATATAATTAGTATTTCTTTTTGATTTGAGGACAACTTTATAAATGCGGATATTTTTTTAAACTCTTAAAATTTTTGCAAATCTTGCTTGTTGAAACTATCCTTTTCTGAGACATATTTTGTAAAATTTTTTAATAATAATTTATCTATTAGAAAGTTTTTGTTTTGTTTCGTTGCTGGTGTTTGTTAGTGCAGTAAATTAAACCAAATAATTCTAACCAAAGAATAAAATTCTAAGACAAAATTGTTAATTATATTACAATGCCACAAGGCAATTTCTTCTCATACGATCTCGATTCAACTTCTCCAGGAACGAGTTATCGCTGTCGTTAGCTTCCTCCATCATGACAACATCCGAAGACAGCGAAAGCTTTTAAAGCAATTTTGCTGAACAAATAAGAGGACTGTGCCATCCGTTTAAAATTCTCTTGATAGATATTAAACGGTCCCTCCCCCCAATGTAACAAGAATTATTTTTATAGCAGCTTTAGAGTTAATTTTTAAGCTTGCATACTTATAGAAGTACTTTAAAAACATTGAGAATCTATTTCGATAATAAATTGCAAAAATAACTGAAATTTGTATTTGTGAACTGTTTATTGAATATGAAAAATCTTTCATACTAAGATCTATTTTTATATAAAAAGGAAACCCTACTTTGATATTTTGCATTACAGAATTCCCGATATATATATAAAAAAAATTTAATTACTGAAAGATTTTTGCTTACATGTTTAAAACTTTTTTTTTAAAACCAAAACTCAACTTTTATAAGTTAAATTAATTGCAATGTGTAGTTTTTTGGTGCAAATATCTACAAAAGTAACATGCAGAATTTCATATTTCATGTAAAGAATAATATTGCATTACGAACTAAGAGTGAATTACAAAATACATTTTTAGTGCACTTTGCTGTATTATATTGCAATTATTTGATTCCTTTAATAGCTTAAAAATATCTTAAAATCCTCTTAAATTATAAATTTTTTTTATTTCAATTTTAAAAACGAAAACATGTATTTCATGTGCTTAACATAATGACAAGACACAGTATTCCTTAAGCTAATATTAACGTTAATAAAATAACGTTAGAATTTCAAAAATATATCTTAGTCAAAATGTCAAAGGTTATATCATTGTCTTACAAAATTTGGAGTTTACATTAAATTTATGCATGGGCATTAATTGTAGAGAATGGGAAATCATGCGATGTTAATATTCATTACAAATTAATAATAAGTTTTCCATTTTCTATACTTACAGTTGAATCTTAAGGATTACTGGTGAAATAATAAGCATAGATGGTGTGATTATTATATTTAATATTTTTACCGGAGGACTTACAAGAAATGAACTCGGAAAAATTATTTGGAAAAATAAACCTCTTCCAGGCTCATTTTATTTCTAGATTTTGGATAAAAAAGATGTCAATTTTTAATGCTTATTTTCAAATACACATATCTTTTAAAATATAATAGCACCATTCACATACAAAGTTTCCTAAAAATAATTGTAAAATATTTTATTTAAATAAATGAATAATTTACCTGTAAAGTTGGCTTTCTATATGGCAGAAATTATTACATTTTGGACTAACTTCACTCTAACTATAAATAAACTGCTGTTTGCATAAAATGCAGCACCATGAAGGAATCATCAGAATTAAATGAAATTTAATGCACAAACGACTTACGAATAAATGCACAAACGACGTACAAATAAATGTGACGAAATTTTCAAAGCAAAAAAAAAAAAAAAAATATATTAAGTGAACGAAATCAGTATTTGGTGTAGCCACCACGCGCTGCAATAAGTGCTGCTATACGAAGTGGCATGGAGTCAAACAAATTTTGAATGTCTGCTCGTGGAAGAGAATTCCATATTGCTTGTATGCGCAGCAAAAGTTCGTCTTTTGAAGCTGCAGGACGCGGATGCCGAGCGAGACGCCGACCAACCAAACCCCACACGTACTCAATAGATGACATATCCGACGAATAAGCAGGCCAAGGAAAAAGTTACATGTGTTGGGGTTAACAGAAGTCTCGAGCAGTCCTTGCAACATGTGGGCGTGCATTATCCTGTTGAAAGACAGCTCCAGGGATGCCTTGAAGGAAGGGAACGACTTCGGGCTGTAGCACTTCACGGACGTACTTGTTGATATTGAGATTGCCCTAAATTCGTAGCAAATTGGATCATCCATTAAATGAAATCGCACCGCAAACCATAACTCCAGGTGTTAGGCCATTATGTCGTTCGGCAACGCACTCTGGAAGGCAGCGTTCACCGCCATAGCGTCTAACACCAATGCGGTCATCATGCTCCCACAAATTGAAGCGTGATTCATCTGAAAAGACAACTTGGTGTCAATCAGCTTGTCAGGCTCTGTGCCCACGAGCCCATAGCAGACGCAGCCGTCGATGGTTTGCCGTGGGGGGTTCCTGAATAAAGGCACCCTTGCGCGCAATCCACGTTGCAGCAGGCGTCGAAGAATTGACAAAGCCGATATTAGTACAACTGTAGCAGTAGACCAACGTGCTGCCTGGAGGAAGCTGTACGGTCATTTACCGCCATGCGGAGCAGGTGTCGATTGCTGCGCGCTGACGTCATCTTTCGCCATCCACTGCCAGTTTTTCGAGTTGTTCGGTGCTCGTTGGTTCCCCTGCTTCCAAACTCGCCTCACTGTGGAACTGTTCCGCTGCACACGAGCTCCTACTACGCGATAGGAAAATACTCCTTCTCGAAGGCCGATAATCTTACCCCGTACAAACTCCGTAAGTTGTTGGATTTTCTCCTTATTTCGTCGTGAAGGCATACTTAGGTCTTACTAAACGTTCGTTACTAACAATTAATCTTTAACTATTTTCAATGTCCTGCTACAGCCCTCTATTTATACGCTTTTAGCATCAGTTCAAAGGGCGTTGTGCATGCCAGGCATGTGCGGTGCTTTGAAACTTTACTATTTTACGTTACATCCTATCATTGATATTTGCTGCACAGTTCATATAATTCCGATGATTCCTTCATGGTGTTGCATTTTTTACAAACAGCAGTGTGAAAAACTCAGGATACCCATCTTTTATAATGAATTATAAATCTTATTTAGATCTTTTGCATTTACAGGAATGATTATGAAATTAGTAATCAAAATTTGATCGTGTATGCTAAATTCGAAAACACGGTACTGCACATAACCCAATATCGCAATCTGGACAATAGAACTTTTTTTCCTCTTCTTACTTTCTTCCCTTTACTGTCTCCCTTTTAGTAGCAAATAATACACTGCCGTGTTGGATTAGATTTCTCCTCTGTTCGGGAGAATGTAGTCAACATAGTGTCTTTCAGACAAGCGTGAAGGGAGGTGATCAGCAGAAGGATGTCCTTTTTTTACAGAAAATACCACTCCCAGTGGTACTTTTCAATTATTTGACTAGCACATGAAAGACCAATGCACGTGAAACACATTCGAAGCACATGAAAGACTGATTGCACAGTGTAAATTTTCTCAGTGCCCGAGCTACACTCTAGATGAGCCTGGATGGCACGTTTTGCCTACCAGAGCTCAGCTCGGGAAAAGCCGGGAATTGGTTAATTTTATTTATGAACTGTTTTTCCTTTGAGTATTAGCTCTAAGCTTGTTTTAATGTTAAATATATGCGATACATAAAATTATTATTAGATGAAAAATGTTTTTTTAGATGATGCAGCACTTTTGGATCGAAAACAAAAACAATGAGCTTGAAATTAGATTCCAGTTGGTTTTGATGATCAGTAATCCTTTGACATACGAGTTTCATGAAAGGAAAAAACATTAAGGTAAAGAGGTAAAAAGTTATACTCTATAAAAGTAAAATTTTGTATTATTTAGAAATAAATACACTGATTACATTTTCTGTTGATTTTTAAACGATAAATGTTATTTAATATGTTTTTTTTCAAATATATCCAACTCTCGCCTAGCTTTACAATAAAATATTAATTTTTAAGTTAAAACTATATATTGACATTCAGACTATCATGAAAGTTTTATTTAAATATCTAAAAACATAATACGTACTAATTCAGTCAAATTTAGTGCGGTAATATATTAGTAAATTTTATGAACTTAGTTGAAACAATTTAAGTAAAAGGACTATGGAGGTTTTTCGATTTAATTTATTAGAGCAGCACTTCTCAAACTTTCAATATTTGCGACCCAATATTCATTCATAATTTTCATTGCGCCCCCTCCATACAAATAACAATGTATTGAATTCAATAATACTATCCTTTGAAGCTAAAATTACAATACGACTCAACCTTTTAAGTACCACCGGCGTAAAAATACGCCTCGTTCAAGGGGTGCGTTAAATGCCCCGGACGTTTATATACGTCTTTACGAAGTACAATCTTTTCTGTGCACTGCTATCCCTAAAGTTATTCGGAAGGCTTTGGACGTTGACAGTGTTTTCGAGAGAAGGGTTTCCTTATATATACTTTTTCCTTTTCTCCCCCCCTCTCAATATATGCCTACGTTGACAAAGGAGGCATTAAGAACGGAATCGCGTAACTTTTATTCGGCAGTTCAGGGATTATTTATAAATCGTACAAATTAGCAAGATAAGTGTTATATAATTTTTGTATACAATTTTATATATGACAAGCCCATGGGATCACTGGTAATTATTAATTTTGTTCTTAACTTAAATTTGTTAAATTAAGTATAAAATACATTGAGCAGTGCCGATACATTTATAAGTGTATTATATCAGTGTAAATGTTGATTTTATTATGTCAGAATGTATTTTTGGCTACTTTAAGTAAATTAATAATTTTTTAAAAATAATCTTTTGTTTTTGAATTTCAACATGCTCGCACCCCACTCGTAGAGTTATCACGTTCCACAGTTTGAAAAACGCTGTATTAGTGGGAAAAAACGAAGAATTCAAATCTTTATTGCTATCAGTTTTCCTGTAAAAAGTAAGAAAACAGAGATGGTGTCCGATTAGAAAATGTGACACAATTATTGTCATTAATATTATTAACGATGAGAAACAGTTTTCCAGTATTGTCCATAAAATCATTCATTTAATAATGTTGTGAAAAAAATAATGAATATATTTATAATTTGTAACAGTTTCTTAAAACAAATACTTTTTCTCTAAATGGAAGAAAATGAGTCATGCAAATAGAAACGTACATTTGAGAGAAATGTAGGAAATCACATGTTTATTAATTCAAATCTCCAGGGAAGTTAATGAAAAAGCTCTTCGTACATTTACTTAAAATATTTTTTGTTCGCATTGAAATATAAAAAAAAAGGAACTTGATGTGATTTAAATTTTTCAAAATACTATACATTAAAGGTTATCTTTACATTTAAGTTAAGTAATGTAAAAAATTCAAATACTGTTTTTACATAAAAGTAAACTATTACTGCTACAGAATATAAAGTAATATTTAGCAGTATTTTAAAGATAGTTTCGTAATTTAGATGTACAAATATTAGCTGATTAAGATTATTTTAATGACTGTTAGAGTATTCAATTTAGAATCAAAGCTATTTTTTGCAATGTATGAAAAATATTTAACAGCTTTTTTTTAACTTTATGTATGCAGTAACACTAATCATGTTTCATTTTAAACGAAAATGATACTGAATTATAATAAATTCTTGTAATATAATTAAATTATTTTTTAATTAAAATATTTTGAAATTTATTTTTTGTTTTATTTCAGAATTTAGAGGGTCCGGAAGACTCACCTGATAAAGAATTTTGTAAATAATGTGTATATATTTTAAAGTTATTTTTAAGAATGAAGTCAGTTAAGCTATAGAATGGAAATGCAATTAGCTTATGAATGTAATTGCAAATCACTTAGCTGAAGTCTAATGGAATTGATACTCTAATAACATATACAGGAACGATATATTTGTGTTATTTAAAAAGAGACAAGAATTATTTATTTGAACCTTTTTTATTTAAAAAATATTTTGTGTCGAAAAATATTCAAATAAGTGATTTTAAAACTCAGGTTTATTCAAATTATGCATAAAATTTTACATTTTTCTTGGAATTTCCTTAAACATATTTATTCTTCTTCATTTCGAAGTATTATGTAGAGTTTAGTTACTTTTGAATTTGTCATTTTAATCATCTAACCAGACAACGCATAATGAAGTTTTAAAATAATCTCCTGAGTTTTCTCGTTATAATTATTTCCTGTTCTAAAAACATGATTATTTTATGATGTTTTGTGTTATTAATGTAACTATTTTACTTTGTATTTGAGCTTTTTGTTATATTTTATTAAAGTTTTGTTTTTATTCTCTGATGTCTCTTTTCCATTGGGAAATCTAGAAGAGTTTAATCTCAAGCAACATTCTCTCTCTTTCTCGAAATTAACGCTTTCATCTCGCAACATTAAAAAATATTTTTCATTCTAATTTATTATCAGTACAGTGACATTATTACGCAAAGTCAGAAATTTAAAATAGCTCTCTGTAAATGATATTTGCATATATTCTCTTTATATACGGAAAGAAATATAAAAGAAAAAAATGAAATATTAAGTTTTTAGTCATAAATCATTTAATTCATTAGGGAAAAAAGTAAAATTAATTTCAAGAAAAAGAGGTGATCTTTTATTTTTTTTTATCAATAATCTTTGCAATCTTAATTTTGAATGAAATGAATATAATGAAGCCTGAAAAAATGGTTTATTAAGTACTAATAGAATTCTTTTTTCTGCATCATAAAGCAATTTACTTCTTTTCAGAGACTTGTTTTATTAATGTGAATTGTATTTAAAAATAGAATTTATCGGCTATTTCTTTTACACTCATTTTATACTTGGTGATATTAAGACACCTTTATGTGTAATATTTTTGAAATTCATGAAGAAGATTATATTTAAAAAAATTTCAATGATATATTAATTTTATTTTTCCTTCTGCCAAAATATTAAAAGTAAAACAAGGTAAATTCAATAAAAGAATTATTTCAGAATATATTTTTAGAGGGAAAAATAAGTTAATTTCACAAATTTATTTCACATATTTATAACGTATTTTAAAAGACTTTTCGTCAGCAAATCTCTCTCTCTCTCTATATATATATATATTTCAAAAATATACACAAAATAGTTATAAACCTAAGATAACTATAGTCATGATGGAATAAAGTCTTAGCCACAATAGTACTATATATATATATACACAGAAATGTAAACCAAGAAATTTAATATGTAATCAGGAAAATATGATCACAAGTAAATAAATGTAATGTACAAAAAGACACACAAAAATTACCATAACACAAGAGGAACACCAAAAACAAAAAAGCATGGCAATACAATAAACACTGCAAGCTAAGGATTGACTTCAGCTTGATCAAACCAGATTCAAACAACTTTTTGTCGGGTCAGATCTTCCCCGAGTGCCGCTGGTGTTATTCCGATCTGGTCTCACCTGCCGTCATCATGGCTTGTTCGGGTTTTACAAGATACGAGGTCCTTTAATATACCGTCTTCTGTTTTTAGACTTTCTAGAGATCTTTGGATTCGTGGAAACTGTCTATCATTGCTAGACAATTTGGGATTATTAACAACGACAACAACAGATTTTAACAACTACATAACCTTTCCTTATATATAATCAATAATCATATACCAATTTACCATAAATCTAATAAAGTAGGAAGTAAGATTGTAGGGTTAAATATAGTTCTAAGAAAAGCCAAGCCTCCCCTGTATTAGCCTATATCATTGGCTGCAAGAAATAGAAAATAGTGTAAGAATAAGATTTTATAAAAATTAAAGTTAAGGTGTATCCGACTACCCTAAAATTGTGAATTCTGCCAAAAGTTGACGAATTTTTTTAAAAAAATTTTATAGGCTATCTTATTAAATTTTACAAAATACCAAATTTATTATTTTTCATTCACTAGAAAAAAAACTACAAGTGTTTTAGTAAAGGCAGATGCCACTACTTTAAGCAAGATGTCATACTTTAAAATGCGTTTTACTCGAAATATGTTTTTTTGAAAATGCTCAAATGGAAGCAGGGATTGCTCAAAAAAGTTTTGAAAATAATTAACTGAAATTTTTGTGTATGTTCTGTATAATAGTATAAGTGTTTTAACCTTCAGATTTATCAATCACTGTTTTATTACAAAATTTACAGTCCCTTATGTGGATATAATCACTGTTTTTTTAAGCAATTTCATATAATAACTAAGATAAAGTGCTCTAATTTTTGTAAAAATTAAAATAACTCTTATCCTGAAGGTTATTTCAAAAGTGAATAGCAAAGCAATACATCAAAATTGAAAATTTGTTTATAAACTTTTTGTACAGAATGAACCCCGTTTATGTAATGTTTTTGTAAATTTTACCATTTTTTTTCATTTTAATAATAATAATTTCTTTTTCTCTTCTTAATTTTAGCATATTTTTCTTAAAAGGCACTAAATAAATCTGAAAACTACACATACACTCACAAAAATCCTCATATCTCCATTTTTTAAAAAAAAAAGTTGTCATAAGTAGTCGGATGCCTTAATATAATATGAATAAAATTAGAAGAATAATACCAAAATACTAAAACGAAAATACCAAAGCCCCTCCCACAAAAAAACACACTATACCCTCCCTCACACACACTTGGCGAATTCTTAATGATTTATTTAAACAAGGTATTTTTAAAGTATAAGAATTAATACGTTTAACATTTAAAAAAAGTTATGTTTGTTCGACAAGTCGACATATCTATTACCAATTGGCAAAGTATATTATAGATCTATATCGATTGTCAATATTTAAACTATAATATGTACAAATTTTGAGTCAATGCGCTGTCTGTAGCCCCATAAAGAATAAAGTAGACATATATTTTATATTCATGTATTCAGTCATCCTGTGTTATTCCGTTTCCCAAATCACCAAGATTTCATTAAGTCAGCAGATATGTTATTGTGATGTTAGGTTTATTAACTTTCCTCGTATCGTCGAGGTTGTGATTTCTATACTTTTCTCTTTTTCTCTATACAGTTCTTTTCACTAACACTTCAGAACTTATACAACCAGATGTATTAGCCAATTCTTAAGCTCTTTCCTTATTTGTTTCTCAAATTTGACTTTTACAGGGAATATTCTTCTTGTCTTTTGAATATTAATTTTGGTTTCTTCATCAGATCCAGATGCCAAAATTTTCGAATAATGGAATTCGCCAGATTTTTGATTGTGATCTTCACTTTTATGGCACGATCTTTATATTTTTCAGAATTATTAAATCGCGTTCTTCATGCATGATATTTGTGATAATTCTATTTCTTTTTACTTACGATGTTCTGTTGTTCTACGATGCAAAAAATTTCTATTAAAAGTACATTCGCATAGAGCATAGGTTCTCAACGTGGGCGATAACGCCCCCTTGTGGGCGTTTGAAGCTTTCAGGGGGGCAGTAAAAGACCCAGAGAAAATTAGGGGGTGTTGAGATGGCGCGGAAGGGCTTGGGCAGATTAACCAAATATAGTCTAAAAAAGACTTTAAAAAAGTCCCCAGCTGATTATGTACTAACAAAAGTAAACTTTAATACTGTTTACTATGTTGATTGTATGTATTTAAATAATTTCTATCAAATATATGAAAATTCACATATGTTGGTAGTGCGGGAAGGGATGAAAAACTTAAAGATTACATTCAGACCTACATTAAATTGAATGATATAGTACATTTTAATTTCTGTAGTGCACGTGTTGTCTTTGTCTGTGAGCAGTTGGAAACATTTTCATCCACTGCATTTCATTACGTATATTATCCAAGAAACATAATTAAATAAGTTAACCAGGAATTAACGTGTGATTTTTTAAAGGTTGAAGCTGTCAATTTATATATTTATTTTGAAAGCAATAGTTTATTAGGAATTACTTCGTATAATCAAAACCCCTGCCTGTCTTTATAACAGGCAAGCCAAAACCTATATTCCATTCTTTTAAGTGAAGAAGAAATTCAGTAGCGCGTTTCAAATCCAAAAATATCCTATTTGTGACTAAAATATATATTATGCATTTAAATATATTTGTAGCAATAGCTATTTCAGATTCGCAAGTAAAAAAATTGGGGCTTTAGAAAAAAAGTTTAATTAAAAAATATATTCTATTAGTAATAGAATATTCTTTAAAATTTAAATCTTGTTTTCACCATGTATTATGTACAGTCTAATTTCTCTAGAGTTGGAGGGGGCGGTATCGAAATATTTACTAGAAAAGGGGTTGGGGGCAGTTTAAAAAAGGTTGGGAACCTATGGCATAGAGTGACCTAATTTCCTGACTTGTGATCTGATTTTTTCCTGTCTTACAGAAGGTTATCTGATTTTTCCTATCTTCTTTATCATCTGAATTATCTCTCCCCCTTTCCCAAGAATAGTTAGTATTTTTCAATTTCATGCAAAGGACATTACTTCTAAGGATACTTCTAATGGAGTCTTTGTACTGAGTAATATTAAGTGCCACTCCTCATATTGAGTCTCACTGGACTTCAAAGTTCTTATGTGACGGGCAATAAAATTTAAGCTAGTAAGATATCGATGTAGACAGTTTCTTAATCTTCATCTTCTGCATTACGATGTCTGTCAACGATGGCCCATAAGCAACTTCACAGAGCAGCATTAGTTCAAATTAACTAAGAAATAATCCCCCTGCAGAATTTTAGAGAGGTAGAGAAGATATCATAAATACTTTTTACATTGCTAGAATAATAACATGGGAGGAAAAGAAAATTTAATGTGAATAAATATTAAAATTGATTCTTACTATTTAGTTGAAAGTTAGTTAATACTGCTTTGTCAATGAATCAAAACATCAAAAATATAAATGTTGATGAAACAGAAATATTTCTTCAAGGAAATAAATATGGTCAAAGATTCCTACAGTCACTTTATACCATAAATAAAGGATTTTTATTTAAAACTTTTTACTATTTGTTAAGATTTCAAACTCCTTATTTTTGATTCAGAAATCCGTTTAGCGTAATAAGCTTTTTTCTTCCCACTGAATCGTGGTTAAATAACAATATGTATATATATTTGAATTACTTCTTTTTTCCTTATATAACATACCGAATTGCGAACTTAGAAGCGCGTACATATTTGCACAAGCTACCTCCCACAATTTTTGAATATATATATAGGCTTTTCACTAAGTTCAAGTTAATAGTTAATAATGATGGCAGTGATAATTTACCTCGAAACTAATTTCGCATACTTTAATGAAGTTGAAAATTATAACATTTAGATAGTTGTGTGTATGCCATCTTTATCTTAAACTTTAATTATATTTAATTTAATTGAAGCTGAATGTGAATTCTATGCCTTTTGTTTTTTTAAAAGCAGATTTGATTATTATAGATTAGATGGTATTTAGTAGGAATTGAACTAATTTGTGTCTTATTTGAAAAAATTCTCACAAAAATCTAACATCATTAAAATATCCCGAGTGAGTGAGTGAGTATTAACGTCCCACTGTTCAGCTACACGAGGGCTTTCGGGGACGGTTCGCGTAATTTTGAACCACGGTCAAGTGACAGGGACGACACCCTTCCTCTCCTAACTTCCACACCACACTAACGGGAGGACGTTTGAGCTTTCGACAGATTTTACGTGCATCGCTCCCCAACACGGCGGGTCTTCAGTGGTACTGGGATCGAACTCATGACATGCTAGCCACGATCCCATGCCTAGACCACTCGGCTACCGCGGCCACTAAAATATCCCGAATGAATAATTTAATATTAACCTAAAAATCAATTTACTTAAAAATGGTATTATTGTGCATTGTAAAATTCCTCTTGTATTTTTTATTTCTACTTATTATCAATCAGATACTTAGGTAGTTTTTCATTTTTTTTTGTGAAGATAAGGTAAAATTAATGGTAATAGAAACACATATTCAATTGCAATTTGCATTACGGTATATACACTGCTGGCCACCGTAAATGCAACACCAAGAAAGACAAGAGATAGCACAACAAAACCTATTTTGTAGATAACATGTTAACCAAGTATCAAATGATTAAATTTATAGACTTCTGTGAAGTGTGGTTCCTGCCAGAATCAGTAGCCAGAGTAGCCGCCATTGTTGGAGATCACCGCTGCCACACGCCTCGGCATTGATTCAAAGAGGCTTGGGTTGTGTTCTTGGGGTACAGGAGACCAAGCAGCTTCCACACGTAGTCAAAGTTGATCTGGTGTGTCAGCTGGGGGTGTAATCTGGGTCATCGTTGAGCAACCATGGACCCCATGTTTTCTATCGGCGAAAGATCCGAAAAGCGAGCCGGCCAGGGAAGCAATTCAATCTGGTGATTGACGAAGAACCTTTGGACAATGCGTGCCACGTGTGGTTGCGCATTATCCTGTTGAAATACAGCTGTAACCAAGCCCTGAAGGTAAGGAAGGACAACCGACTCCAACACCTCGGAGATGTAGCGCTGGCTGTTTAAAGTACCGGCAATGCGTACTAGAGGAGTGCGAGAGTGATATCCAATACCGCCCCATACCATAATACCCGATGCAGGACCAGTGTGGCGGTGCATAACGCAGCTGTTCAGCATCTTCTCTCCACGGTGTCTCCAGACTCGAATCCGACCATCGTGGTGTTGCAGACAGATGCGTGACTCGTCAGTAAAGAGAACTTCATTCCATTCTGTCGCCCACATCCTTCTTTCATCGCACCGTTGGCGGTGGAGACGTCTGTGGTTCTGCGTCAAGGGTAGACCAAGCAATGGACGTCTTGCGGACAGACCACTCTGCTGTAAACGGCGTCGAATGGTACGCGAAGACACTGAATGATGCGTTACAGACTCAATGTGCTGTGCTATGGTTCGTGATGTGACTGAGCGATCCGTCACTGCCATGCGCACAATTTGCTGTCCTCACGTGAAGTGGTGCACTGAGGTGGATGCGATCGACCACGTCGGTCCTCGTACCCTCCTGCATCCAACGGTCACATATCCGCATTACAGTTGTTTGTTTCGTCCAACACGACTACCGATTTCCTGAAGATAATCAAAATCTCGGTTGGCCACTATCCTTCCTCTATCGAACTCGGATACTTGATCAAAAGCTGTCGCTGTTTTCTACGAGACATAACTGATCGTTTTTTGAAAAAAACCACAAGAAAAACACATTGCGAACTTGAAATCGTCGAAATCTCCAAGCCTTAAATAGCGCTTTGAGGTGGCGCACAGGGTGCGTGATGTGTGTCTGCGCTGAATTCTAATCATTTGCATATCTCACCTCCGCTAATGTATGTTGTAAATTTCATGTGATTTGCATGCTTCCTTCAGGGGGTTGCATTTACTGTGGGCAGCAGTGTATATGTATATGTACGGTTTATGTAACTTATGTTCATGACAAAATTTCTTAATTCAGTTTCAGTTAGAATTTACTCTAAATATTAGATAATAGTTCTAATAATTAAAGAAACACAGCGAGAAAAAATATAATGGTGACTTATCTTTAGAATTAGAATTTATCAAAAATACTGAATGAATTCAGGATTATTAAGGAAAATAATAAAAAAAAATTATCTAAATCAGAGAAGAGATTTCCATTCAATTTGTAGGAAAAAGAGAAAAATTTAATTAAAACTTGAAAAAAAATTAAATTTTGGTTTTAAATAAATATTTTTGAAATATTACTTCTAGTAATCTTATTTTTTCAAAAAAAAACTATTAGAAAGTTTTATGAAATTCGAGTCAGTGGCTCGAAAAACCATCCAAAGTCTACATTATTTACTGATATAATAACATGATAAGAAATAATTAGTAATTATCTTAAGAGATATTCAGTATTTTCCATTGTCTACGGTGAAGAAAGAAAGCAGTCTTAACAATTAAGTAAATTTCAAAGCAGTAAAAATGAAACACAAGTAATTCCATTTATAATACGAACAATAGGAACTTGGAAATAATAGCCTCTCTATTCTCGAGTCACAAAACAAAATGAATAAGCTCTGAAAGAATAATAATGTTAAGAATAGTAAAGTTGTTCCAAAAGTTTAACTTTTGTTCCAAATGAGTAATGAATTTTCAAGTATCACAGTACATGTTTTCAAGACCAGACAGTTGACTATTGTGCCGTGATGGAATGATGAGGGTACTTAAAAATATTTATGGCAAAATGCATTTTTTTATAACTAAAGCTTGAATTACGAATTTTTACTTTGCTTCAAGTTGCACGCTAGCGTGTGTGAAGTAGAAAAACAATTAGAACACATAAGAATTCTATTTTTATTTAAAATTTAGGGAACATATAAATATGCCATTAAATTTTTTAAGATTATGAATTTTTTTTATTTGATAAAAATTATGTCGAAGTAAATTAAAAAAATTTATACTATAACAATACAAAATTCTCATGATAAGTATATTAAAATTATTTTTTCCCTGTGTGATATTTTATAATATTTTCTTACACTGCCTTTTAGACATGCATGGAATATTAAATAATGTATATTTATGAGTCATTCTTTAATTTTCTATCTATTGAATTTTACATACTTGATATCTTTAAAGAATTTATTATGAAAAAAAAGGATAAATTATATATAAAAGCGATAACAAGTATTTTTAAACGCATCTCTGATAGCTGCTACAAAAATATCGATGCAAATTTAAAATATTTAATTTATATGCTATGAAATATTTTACAAACATGATTAAATTCCTTTTTAATAATTCAAAGGAAAAACCTTTTCTCAAGTTTGCATAAAGGCAAACAATTATAAATGATGGCATAAATGTAAATAAAGTTATTCGTTATGTACAGTATTTAGAATGAGAATAATCAAATGAGCAAACGTTTTATACTTTAATAAATTTTGTACAATGAGATGTGGAAGCAATGAGATAAAGGTTTTACTAACAGATTAAAAATTTGGATATACCTTATCTTTTATTGAAACAATTTTCGTTTTATTGTTAAGGTTGAATTTTAAAATACACACCAATGTAAGAATATACGGCCACATGAAGTGAATCGAACTAATTTAATTTTTAATTTCTTTGTTGTCATCTGGCAACACTTATTATCATTCTATATTGTTTACCTTTCTGAAGAACATCGTATTACATTACAATGTGTCTCATATGTTTTGTCTAGTAACAAGCAACACAAATTAAAGTCTGTTTGCTTTTTATGATTTGTGGAACATCATTTTAATCAATAGCAAAAATATTCTGAACACGTATTATAGAAATTTTATGTCCTTCTCTAACCCATCATCATACTTTTACAAAAATATTTATCAAATCAGATAGCTATGAACAAAACTAATACTTCTGAAAATTTCTAGAACTTTCCATTAAGTTTTAATGTTTCATCACGTCTAAAATAAAATTTCCCTTACGCGTGAAATATAACTATTTAAATTTATGAACGAACCATTAATAAATGAAAGTTAATAAATTATGAATTAAAAACATAATATTTCCATCATACTTGAAATCATATTAAACCTGTGCTTCAAGTTAATTTTAATAAGTTCTTAAGTTTTCATAAAATCCATTAAGTTGTTTTTACCTTTTATTTAAAATTTCCCTGACTATTGCAATTATATTTCAAACAATTTTAATTAACATATCTGTCAACATAAAATGTTTGAAAGTAATCAGAATTTCTGAATTACATAAAGAATTTAATTATTCGTTCCATTGCACACAGAAGATCGTTCTTTTTTTCCCTCCATTAGTTTCATGCAGTTAAATCGTCTTCTTTTTCTTTTAGGAATTTTTCACGGAGAAAAATGTACTTTATTTTAATTGCCACTTCGTTTGTTGGAGTGGCTCATTACAATATTTAACTCTTCCTGCATTTCTCTTTCTTATTCCTCATTTGCTTCAGTTTTTATTTCCACATTATTTGTACATTCAAGTTAACATACTTAATGAACCTTAAAGTTTAACGTAGATGTGAGCACTCGAAGTATTCAAATGGCAATCTGGCGGAAATCTTTAAGAAAAAACATGAACATTAAAAGCTTAAGCTGTTCCTGACTGAAAGAAATAAAAGTTGAAAAAAGGAGTAGAGATATTTCGATAACTAAGCAAAAAGCAGAACTCGATATCACTTACAGCGAAACTTTGAAGAGTTTGATAAAAGAAATGATTATTTGAAGTATAATTTTACTTCGGAATTGTTTGTATTTTGAAATTAGATTTTTCAGTCTTTTCTAATATAATATCAAACTGAAATGCTGTAAGCATTTACTTTTTACGTTTTATTAGAAAGAAAGGCGATATTTTATTTCTCAAAAGTGAGCAAACAATGATAAAAGGTTTAGGTTTTATTAAAACTTTCGCTCTTATAAACGTGTTCTTAGAAATAATAACGTATCAGTTATGTTGATTTCTTGAAGTTTTGAGACTGATGTAAATCGTAAAAGTGTTCGTATAGGAGTTTTATTTCCCCATCAACTTTTTTCATCACTTATGTCAGAAACATATGAGAAATTTTATTAACATAAGGCCTGTTTTTAATAAAAACTTAAGGTCCTGAGTTTCGGCATTACAATCATTCTTATTTTGATGTCTTTTGTATATTCCACATGTAAACCTTTTTTTACTTAATACTTGATTTAAATCAAAATCTTGCTGCTGCCATTGAAAATATTATTTCTTTGAGCTTGTACTTAGACTTAAATGGATTTGACAAAATAAGTAATGGTTAAATTTCATAATCATCTGGAATAGAGTGATTCATAAGGTATTTCTCTGTTAATTGATTTAAATGAAGAATTTAAAGAAAATATAGTTGAATTTTAAATTATGTTTATAGTAAAACACATCTCATTTGAAATATTGAAAACATGACCTTTTAAAATGGTCATATTTTGATTTTTTTTTATTTAAAATGAAAATAAGTACCCTATAAAACAATAGATTTAGACTCAGTTGTATTACTTATAATGTTCATAAAATCAGCACTTATTAAAATGTTTTCATCTTGGAATGTGTTTATTGACGTCGCACTATAAAGCAACACGATGGATATCGGTGATGGACATCGTAATTTTGAACAATAATGAGGAAAATCTCTGAGCTGGCATCCTTTCTCCAAACTACTACACCAGGGGTGGCCAACCCGCTCCACGCGTGCCACAGTGTGGCACGGTGGAGTTGTTATAGTGTCACGCGAAAACTTACTGAAAAATTAAAAGTTTTGAAAAGATTATAATAAATAATAACTTTTTACAATCTTATTGAAATAGGGTTGTCTCAGTTAAAATCCTCAAAATCTGGATCCAAATATGCTTGTGAATAACTTTTTTCAGTTATAAACATACACTAGAACGTCGTTTATCCGAATCATTGGGATCGGACACCGTTCGGATACGCGATTGTTCGGATAACCGAAAACTAATGCGATCCTAGAAGAAAAAGCACAACAGGTTCACTGTACCATTGTACACCTTCGTTTTTTCGCTGCAAGGTCTCTGATTCTTTTGAGCAGCAATAGTAGAATAGGACGGCACTCTGATTGTTGTTCGTACCACTCTATAGCTGTCTCTAACGCAGAAACGCGCCAGCTTTTGATGGACCTTTGCTACTTTTGTTGTTGTTATTGTCCTCGTCTTCATCCGTTTCATCGTCGACCGGGTCGGATTCTTTTTGCACCGAAGTCACATTCTCGTCAACATTTATCATTAGAAATGGTTTCTCGGCTTTTTTTATGTCAGAAATTGTTGACTTTTCAACATTATAAAACTGTGCTAGACACGCTCCACTTTCTCCCTTCGCGAGACGGTTCAATAGTTGAAGTTTTGTCTCTATGCTCAAGACGTTGCGCCTTCGTTTTGAATTTGAAGCCATAGCATTTCACAACTTAACAAACGAGCACGTATACACCCCCTCATTTGAAACAAACTGACCTAATATTCCACGCAGATGTTTACTAAATCATACAACTGAAATCTCCCAAATATCCCTCACCTTGTGTTTTCCCGTCACTTCTAGCCTCACGCGTAACAACTGTTGAGCTTTGCATGTTCGAAAACGTATTCATATACGGTAGGGAAAAAAAAACTGGTCCGGATATTTGACGCTTCGGATAATAAACGTTCGGATAAACGACGTTCTATAATAAAATAAATTATGCTCCAAATTAACTGACATGCACTTAAAATAACCTAATTTTGTAAGCATCTTCAAGAGGATCCTAATACAGATGACTTATTAAAAAAAAGTAGAAATTTCAAAAGCTGCATGAAGTTACTGACTCAATAATCCAAGTTAATAATTTTTAATTTATACCTAACCTAACTAATTGAATTTGTAAAAAGTCTATTAACAATAAATCCGAAATTTGTACTTTTGTCTTATTTATTACATTATTTTTAAATTTCGACTACATAGACTTGAATTAAAACCTGTGCTATTTGCACAAACATCTCGTAATAGCCTACATATGTAAAAAAATTTTCACTTTTTTTTGTTGAAAAAGCTAGAAGTGGCACGCATAGCTTGTTTTTTTATCTCTCACATAGTAGCACACATAATTTTTTTAATCAAACAGTGGCACTCTTAACAAAAAACACTCTTCACAGACTGTTACTAGCTTATATAGATACCATTACGACAAAATCATGAACTCCTATATCTTTTTTATTTCTCGATCGTGTAAGCTTATAAACGATTGTGTAGTCTAATGTACTATGTATTAAGTATTGTGCTGCTGTCCTATGTAATATGATAAAACTATATGAGAATGATGAGTGCTGATGTTAACATGGTGTAACGGTATTAATTAATTGATTGAGATAAAGTCAGGAATTCAAATATGTATAAGAATCAAATTCAAAATTAGCAAGGAAAATATAAAGAGGCGACGAGATTAATTTAGATTATATTGTACAAATTTATCCTTGAGAAAATATCACCAATGACAATGCTAGACTGGATTAATTATTTAGGTCATCAACATCAACAGTCGAAAGAGAGGAAGATTACTTCAACGAGAATGATTTCGATTAAGTACGCCAAATTATGAAAATAAAATAGTTGCATAAAAAATGCGTTTTTTTGTTGGTTTTTCGGAACTGTTTTAAAAGCTTCTAGTTAAAACTTTTCTGTCCTAATAAGAATTAAATATATATTTGAGAATGTGAAATTTGCTCTTTCCTTTTTTACAACAGCATTTTATGCTTAATTTTTTAAGCGCAAATTTCGTGGACCTAGTCACTGGCTAAACTAAAAAAATGTTTTGGACTCCTTAGTTTTTTATTTACCACGTATACACTTTTATTCTACGAATCCACAAAATTTGAAATTTAAAATTACAGATATACCTCAGAAACTTTATCGATGTGATTCAAGCCATCTTAATTTTTCTCGAGAAAAAATTGCTGACTTTACAAAATAAATATATCAAAAACATAAAAATATTACAAAATATTGATTTTAATCAAATTGACATTATATCGTTAAAGATAAGAATTTTATGAGGTAGACGATGCAACATTTTATTAAATGGTTTTGAATGATGTTTGAAATATTTTATCTAATAATTGATCGTATTCTCCTAAAAAAGTATTATAGACCCATCAACTATAGATTTTTAGTTGATACTGATATTTATTCCTAAGGAAAGAATAGGAACACAGTAATTAAACAATTAAACATACATTTAGGGTTGATATTTATTTAGAATTTATTTAAGGTTGATATTTTAAGGTTGATTTTTATTAGATATTTATTCAAATAGAAGGAAAAGAATTTAATTTTTTAAAGCCAATATTGATTTAATAGTTTACTAGGGATAGATAAATCTATTGTACAAACTATACAACTCTGCTCATTCTCCTTTCTCAAATTGTAAAACTATAATTTGTATGTATAACGTAGTTCTATTTATTTGTTCTTTTTTTCGCAAAATTCGTTCTTGGCCCTCCTCTTCAGTTAAATTTATTACAGAAGTTGCATCGTCCAATACTTAATTGATAAAGTCCTTATATTTTGATGAACTTGCAGCTCTTGCAGCTTCCTGGAAAGCTGAATATTTATTTCCGCTGATTGTTAATAAGTCTTCGCATGAGACAACGCCTTTCTTCTCACGCAACGATTCCAGTCAAGGAAATCTTTCGATATTTTCCTGCAAGAGCTTGCATTAATGTACTATCGCAATCGTATTGGCGACTTTATATGAAACAAAGCACATGGTTGCCAATTCAGTGCATATGACAACGCGATTTCGGGGTTGCCAACTTGTTGAGTTATCTTGAACGTTGGCATTGTTGCGATAATACGTAATACATTTATTACAGCATTAAGACAAACTTTTTTTTTTACACAGAGAGAGAAAAATAGTTAAAAGAATATTGAATTAAAGTTTAAATAGAAAAAAAAATCCCTTGACTTTCTGAAAAAAATATCTTTTTTTATGACAATTCTAATGTTGACAATATTGGATAAAAAATAATAATGAATATAAAAAATTTCTAAATTAAAAAAGAATTTTTTTTCATATTAATTTTAATGGAAAACAATTCCTTCAGCAAATCTAACTAATTAATCAAACAAAGATTTTCTAAGTCACTACTTTTTTTTATTAAATGTGCTTTGAAAATTTCATTTAAAGTTTTTACTGATTTAACATAATTCCCTTAAAATAAATTAGTTTTTTTTATCTTATCGCTTCATATTTTATTTTGATATAAATGCAACAAAAAAGTTCTAAAACACGTGCTGAGTTTAATAATTAATTTAATCAATTTTGCCATATCTTTACCAATACCTCCTGACAATTTTGTCATTTAATTTATCTTCTTTCTTCGCTTATTTTTCCTTTTCTACGTAACTCTTCTTCTTTTGTTATGCGTTTTTTTTCATTTAAAAAAAGTAAAAGGTTTAAAAAATTTTGGATTGCGTGCGTGCACACACACACACACACACACACACACACACACACACACACACACACACACACACACACACACACACACACACACACACACACACACACACACACACACCACACACACACACACACACACACACACACACACACACACACACACACACACACACACACACACACACACACACACAAAACAAAAGAATCCAAAAAAGAGTTAGCATTTTTCAAGATTCAAACAAACAGCTGAATAGAAAGAGCAGCCGATCCCGAGTTTACGATCATAATTATCTGGTACTGCATGATCTAATCTACTACTACTTCGGGTTAGTAATAAAAACATAATCTGAGGAAATTGTTATAGCTATCAATTTAGCAAGAAATGACTATATTTATATAACTTGAAAATAAATTAAGAAGACTTTTCAAAGACTGAATTCTAAAGAAATACTAGCTTCTTGTACATTATAAAATGAATAAGACATTTCATTTCATGGATATTTTTACAAAAGATTTTATTGAATTAGATACTATTGTAACGTTATCAAAAAGCTAAAGATAATTTAAAGGATGGAGTCTTAATTTCTCTCTACAACCGACCAATTTTAATTAGTTTCTTTTGAAATCTCATGCCATATGTGTTTCACTAATAGTTAATTGCCAGCTAAATAGATATATGTTGATTTCTTTTTTAAAATTCCTTTTATCGTGCAAAATGTGAGGGTAAAAGCTTTGTAGAAGCTTTTAGAAAAGCACGTATTTATTGAAATTGATTATTCTCTTTTTTTTGTTGTAAGATTTGTATGGAGGCTCAAGTTAATAATTACATGAATAGCATTAACGCGTGTCGATTAATAGACACAATTTAAACCTTTTATTTACTGTTTGAAAAGTACCTTAATTTAATGTTTATTAAACTTAGTATTATTTTCCTTTTCAAATAAAATTCACGTGGAATTATTACAAATCATCGTATGAATATTTTTAATGTGCTGAATGAAAATCTGAACATATATTCCTTCCATTTATCTTGGTTTCTTAGATGTCTAGCTTAGCTTGGTATTTATAACTGATATCGCATAAGAGTCCCAGAGTGGATTTTAAATCGAGATGAATTCGTTTGAAGCGGTCAGTTGATGCACAAACTTATTAAGATAGGAACAGAGCGTGGGCGATCTTTGTTGGGCTGATTCCTACTTCATGAAATTAATGGATTCTCAAGAGGAATTTCTGCTGCGTCCGTATTAAATGCCCCAAGGAATGCGTAAACATTTCAACACAAATTCCCATGCCTTATCAGGATTTGGAACTAGCTTTAGTGACTCTATAGTCAGTATTGAACATTCCCAGATACCGTAGAAATAAATCGTTGGCTCGGAAATCAGTTGCAAAACATCTAAATAAGCATAGAAGTTAATGTAAAGACTCTTATACATGAATATGGGAATATATATGATACTACACAATGAGATGAGGTTTTGTAGTTATTTCTTTTTCTATTAGTGGCACCCCCATAAAATCAGAGTAAGGGGCCTGTTCTTTGAAATAAGTGCAAAATTTTGAAAAAGAATGTTTTTTTAAACGACGTGTTTGATCGAAATTGTATTTTAGAAATTAGGAAAACCAATGAATTCTTTGAAAAAGCGAAACAATTACTGAGGTCTTGTAGAAATTTTTTTTCAAATAAATAAATAAAATTCGAAAGTATGCTTGTTGTAATATCTTTCACATGAAGAAATTGATCCATGGATGAGTCTTACGCTTTTAAAATAAAATAAACTTGAATATTTGTTAATTTTTATTTAAATTTCTTAATTTAAATATCTTATATTAAAAATATCCGGGGGTGGGGAGGGGAGTCGTTAAAATAAAACTTTATTCGATATTTATTTTGCTCTGAGTAATTAATAGCTTTATCGACAAAAACATTCTTTCTTGTAAGTAAAAATAGAACGAAACGGAAAAAATTGACTCCGTTCTCTCAAAAAATGAGCTCACTCCATCATAGGGAAACACGGAATAGTCAAAGAGAAGAAAAAAGTTACAGTGTAATATGTGCCAATCTACTATAAACCAATATGCTTACCGAAAATGAGGTAACAGAAAAACCAATGCCACATGAGATGGACAGAGGGAAAGTTCATTTCATGGTAGTCAATCTGTAGATATGAGTTAGTTCTTATATCCTATAATTATAATTTAAGTACATATTTATACAATCATTCCTAAATAAGAAAATGTTGCAGAAGTCGATAAATTAGTTAACTAGATTAATTCTCTTCAATTTTTCATGAATATTAATGATTAAACAATTGGATAAAAACGAAAACGCTTAAAGGGATAAATAATTTAATTAAATATTAATGTGAAATCTAATGTTTTGAAAACATAATAAATAACACTCATCAAGTAAATTATTCATGAATTCTTGCACGCTACTTATAAACCTTCATGTTTTCTGCAATAGGCAAATAAAATTTCAGCCACTTATGTTATATTGCTTTGATCGTCTTGCGTATTAAAAATCAATAACAGCGAATGCATTAATATTTCTAATTCTTTACTGCATAACTGGATAAGCAGATAAATGGCACAAGAGAGACATTATATATTTAGTCCTAAGGATATTTACCGATATCCTTTGAAATCATATTTATAGGGCGTTATAGTTAATTTTCCTCGTAAAAGCATCTTGAAGCTAAGACGACTGACCAAATGGTCATCAAGTTTGGCATGTAGACTATACATGTGATGCGATTAATGAATTTTGGAGAACAACAGGAAGTGTTCAAAAATTTCCACCAGGTAGCACTTGTCATGAAAAAAAAAAATGGGAAATTAAACTTAGAAAATGAGCCACATGGAATGCACAAACAAATTGAACAAACCGGAATAATATCAATAGGCAGTGAAATGCAGAACCGAGAAAGTCACAACATGTCCATTTGTTCTTAAAAAAAGAATCCCGGAATTTTGTTCCGTTCGATTTTTGATTATGGGGCCATTTGAAGAATTTGATTTATCGTACAGGTGGGACAATAAATTGGATATATTTGAAGAACTTTATAACGCTCAATGTGCGAAACATCGCTTGATATCCAGTTTCGAGGGGCTGTTGAATACACTGCCCATTGTCTTGGAAATTCACTGGTGCACAACAGTCGAACCGAAGAGAACTTTGCTTACATCGTCCCCCTGATCAAGAAAAACATTATTCCACTTGTTACATATTTGCTTATAATCTGTACCTTTTCTTGCTAATGGAAATTTTTTTTTCAGCGCGTGCTGTTATTAATTTCATTTTTTATATTTCAAGTAGTTTGTTGACATTGTGATCGAAAAGTAATTAATAAATGCTCAAACACACTGCCTATGCATTCATTCCATGTGAGGTAGGTGATTTTCCTTTTTATATTTGCCGTATTTTCCTGTAAAGTACCACCTAGTGGTCATTCAGTGACGTTTTAAGAATTATTGAGGCTCTATACCTCAATGCAAAAGTAAGCCCTACCTGTGACCTTTTTAAGTAGACAATACATAGCATACATTGTCAAACACTAGAAAAAAAAACGGTTACTCGTAACTAGGGTAATATTAGACCAAAAGTTCAATACAGAAATTCTGTATTTTTTAGATCTTTAAGAAAACTTAATATAAAACTTGATCAAATTTGAATTGGTTAGACTCTTTTCTTCTTTTTCATTTTCATTTTAAAATTTTTAAAACTGGCGTAAATACCGTAAGACATTTTCTATTTCAATGCAATTGGTATGCAAATACAATGTGATTAACAAACTCACCAATTAAAAAAATATCCAAATATTACGTACTTTCTTCACAACTACAACCTTGTTTTCACAGATACGAATATCATACTACGAATCCTGCGAGTGTGCAGTATCGCTCTGAGCTGTAATATAATAGTTTTGGCCCACCTCCTTGAATAATTCACATATTTTATCACATCTCTTGATTGTACGATGTAACTTTATGTTCACAGTTTAGTTAATTTCCTCCGTTCGGGAGACATAAAAACAAAAATGTAAACTATTTTGCTATATTGGCGAACCCTGACCATACAGTGGAGACAATTTAAAAATATTTCTAGTAAATACCGAAAAAACGGTATTTAAACTTTTGAATACCGGTATTACAAAATTGTGCAAATGGCTTAAAATACCGGTATTCGGTATCTCAGTATTGTAATCCCTACTCGTAACAAAAAAATATGAGACTCAGAATCTCACAAAACTTGGCACAAACCTGCTTGACTGACTGCCGCCTTAAAATTAACTGAGTAATGATAGTGTATGGTGACAGGCCTAGACACAGACACAGACGATGAACATGACATATTAACGCAATCTTGTTACTGTTTCTAATTAGCATATAGCTCGAAATTCCCAATTTTTTTCGGATTATGTCCAGGAAAAATATTGTGACCGATTTATTAGCGACCTTATCATTAATCCTCTTGGGGAAACTTTGGGGCTAGCTTTCGCATTAATTCACAGCCATCCCTCAAGAAGAAACCTTGATATTTAAATTAGTTTGGCTATATAAAGTCAAAGTTTTGTGAATGTAAGATAGAAGGAGCAGGAGAACTGTTGCGGTGATCGTAAGTGAGATTTATTTCATTATCACAGCGTGAGTTTAAGAAGGAGTTTATCACTATAATAAATTAGTGGATTAAGGTTTAAGAAACTAAGATAGATTGAATTAGATTAAATTAAACAGATCACTTGCGCTTGTTTACTTAGAGTTGTTCACTTGGAATATATTGCTCTCTTTGTATATTACTCCCAGGGTCTCCTCTTGTAGTTTCACTTATGGTTGATTAGTGTGTTTGAATAGTAATAAAATAACAATTATTATGGAAGTTTCTGGTGATGCTTTATTTTCCTCCATACCCTTATGTAGACAAGACGGTGAAGGAGCGACTTCAAGTAGGTCGCGCTCACAACATTTGATAAATAAATTATTCGGATCATGATTTTATTGTGGGCGAGCCGAGACCCTGGGTGCGGGTCTAGTTGGCTATGCCTTAAGAAATCCCCGTGGACGTTTTAAACTTTTTATTTTTAATGAGGCTGCGGATTGGTCTTTCCCCATTGCAGACGTAGTACATTCCCCGGAAGCTGGCATCTCTTTTTTTAGTGCGGCACCATATAGGTGGAATACCACTCATCATAAGTAATTATGACGCCCAGTTTCCTCCCCTACAGGTAGACATCCGAGTTCTGACAATGCAAAACCGTACTTCGGAATTCAATTTTGCCTAGAGCACTCAAGACAAACAATCATTAAAGGGATCTTTTACATACCGCATAATCATTCGACATGGACGCTGTCAATTTTCTGCATCAGAAAAAATCCACCATCGAACCCGCAACTTTAGGCGTACAAGGTCAGCGACAAACCCAACTACGCCAACCAGCCGGCGGATACATTTTAAACTAAATTTAAAAAAACTCCTTGTGTGAATTTCGTGAAAAATCCATGTATCAGATTTAGTGGCAATCTGCAAACCCGTTTTAGCTCTAGAATGTTATTTATAGGGTATGTGCATATGATAAAAACAAGCCTTTTCTTTAAAAATTATCGTTTGTTCGTAGTTTCGAAGTAGATGTACATTCATATATTCACTTTAAAACTATTTTGAAACAATCTTCTGAAATAAAAATTAAATATTTAAGGAACATTAAGAATTACTAAAAATTCATTTTCATTACATTGGATAAATGTTTCAATTTTTTCATTAAATATATGTAGGAATGAAATTAAATGCAAAAATAACTTGCAAATATAAACAACTTAAAATTATAAAAATTCTTATTGAAAAGTAGAAAGTAAAATTTAAAGTATTTAAATGAGATTTTTCGTTTTGTTAGGAAAGAATAGAATATTTTATGCAGGTGAATAAGCAAATGAAATGTATAGATTGAAATGGAATCTGAATATCTATTCAATATCTTTCAGTGAAATAAAAATTGGCATATTAAATTGCAAGTTTTATGATTAAAAGTTTTATGATTGTAATATTATTCTGTTTCTCTAAAACTCTTGAATAACGAATAGACCATATAAGTAGTTTAAAATTTTATTTTAAATTCAATTTCAGTAATTCTGACGCTTTCTTTATTCAAAGAAAATATTTTTAACAAAATAAAATAACCAGCGAAGAGGATAATTGATAGGCTAAGCAATTATAATAATTTAAATTTAATGGAAGAATTAATGTATAAAACTTCTCAGATAATTAGTATTCATGAATTTTACGATAATGAGAGTGCTTATAGTAATTAGGATAGCTGTAAAGTTAAAAATTTGAAAGCACTATTTCTTTCCGGGTGAATTGAATCTAATTATTAAGCAAGACTGGAATAATGAGTTTTAATATTTGTAGTAGTGAATCCTTAAAATTTATTTGTATTTCTTTAAAAAGTCAATATATATATATATATATATATATATATTAAAAAGTCAATATATATATGTATATATACATATATTAAAAGTCAATATATATATATATATATTAAAAAGTCAATATATATATATATATATATAAAAGTCAATATATATATATATATATATCATTAGAATATTCATGAGAATAATTCATTAGTTTAAATTTAGTTATACATATACATTAACATTTCAATTACGCTAATGGCGTTAAAAAATTAGATTGCAATTTAAAAGTTAAATTCGAAATAGCAATACAAAACAATCGTACATAATTAATTAAGCACATAGGTACAGATATACAGCATAAATTTAAAAAAAATCCATTTGATATTAAGCGTATTACACCTTCCCTTCGAGTCATTCAATTTAACAAAAGGATTAATAAACACTGGAAAATTGCCCATGAGAATTTTTTTTCTTTTTGAGGATGTTATTTCCTTTTGAAATGATTTAAAGGAATTTAACTGCGATTCAAAAAGACATTTATATGTTCGCAAAAGTAGAAACTGAAATTTATTTAGGAATCTTGAACCAGATGGCGCAAGTGACTGCGCGCAATGAGTTTCTAAATTGCTATAAAATGTACTTTTTCAGAGTAGATAAAACCAAAAAAATTAATTCCCTGTATATAATGGGAATTTCTTGGGAAATTTTTGATCCTAAATTTAAGATACTTAAATCTTATTTTACTTTGTTTTCAAAGAAAATTTAAAGATGAATTAACCGGATTTAAAGGAGAGTTAACCAAATTTATGAAGACTTAATTTCTTTCGATTTGTGTGAAGGATTTTTTCTTTCTCTTTCTTAGAGATCATGAAGTTATCACACAAGAGCGAAATAAATTTAAAAGAAAAATAATATATACTCCCCTTTTTCAGCATTAACGTCAAGTAGCGTTCTCTAAACTCAAAAGATGCTATAATTATCACATAAATGTTGTCAATTTAATTTCTTGTGTAATAATTATGGAATTTGGGAACTGATTTAAGAAATTTTCACTGACGAATTAAATAAATCGCATGGCATTAAGTAGTATGTTCACAAGTGAAGAGAGAGAATGAGAGAAATGAATATAAATATCACGATAATTAAAAAAAAAATGGCAAAAAGAAATAAACTTTCAAGATTGCTTTATCAACATCGCGCTTCATATTTTCTGTTTTTATTTATCCCTTAGTTAAAATGAAGAAATTTAAGTTGTGTTTGTAATACATTCAATACGAAACAAATTACGATTTTTTAAAATTTCTATTGCATTTGCTTCATAAGAGAGCTTAATACGATCTAAGATGTTTATCTATCTGATAGTGATTGAAAATTATCAGGTGTATTTGTTGTGGTTTCTTGGAATTTACTCCATACAGAAATTAACCGCCGGAAGTGTTCAATCGCACAATAAAATGCATAATAGCCCTTGTAACTCAATTAATGAATAACAGTAAAATATTGAAGATTTATAAACTTATTTTTTGAATTTTTATCATATTTGTAAAAATTGTATGCTGCAGAATGGCTTGGCTTGTGATTGTGAGTCAAATAACAAATAAAAGGGAATAAGTAAATTTAATATTTTTGTGTACTTTCACGATTTTTTTGTGAAATTCTTTTATA
>BMAO01018790.1:0-72738 GCA_019973975.1 Trichonephila clavata | reverse complement strand
TTTAGCAATCTAGCCTTTTTTTTTTTTTTTTTTTTGTATCTGAAGATGCTTTTGTTGGGCTACACGAATCCTACGTGCATCTAATTTTTTAAAGCATGACACACAATTAAAACCTGGTTCAATACCACAATGTTTTAAAATGATTAATTTGGCTACATGCCCATATTGAATTGTGCAATTGCCCTATTTACCCCTAATTTTTAGAGTTTTTTAACACAAACGTAGATATTGGAATGATGACCAATATGGTATTATTAACTGATTGGGGTTTTGAATCTTTCCACGTAGACATTTTTTAATAACTAGGTCAGCTAATCTCTAAAAATTGGCTTAGTTTGATTCATGAGGAAAGATGACCTATGGATATGTTTTTTATGATCATAATGCTTTTCGTTAAGTTCAGCTTTTGCGTTCTTTTGCTTTTCTTCGAAGAGCACCTGTCACGCGTCAAGGAAAGTGGCTTCCTTTTAAAAAATAAATGAAAATTCTTCTAATTATTGTATTTCCATATATCATATATCAATTTAAGCAGAAATGTTTGAACTTTTTAAAAATATAAAAATGTCAAAATCGATCATTTTTCAAAAATTCATGTGCCGGACCCCCTTAAATCAACAGACGATAACTATAAGAATGTTTTTAAATACAATCTAAAGCTTAATGCTTTGATTTCATTTGTACTGAAATATCAATACATTTTTTAAAAAACAATATATAATCATACAACATTATGGAACACACAGCAAAGAGGTAGGGTAAAGGCTAGTATGAATGTATATATAAGAACTCTTACATTATTTTTAATGCTACTGGGGGGGGGCTATCCATCCTAACTCCCATTGTACAAATTATACGTTTGTTTTATACAGTGCATTCTGTTGTAAAGATGTAGTTGCTGTTATTAACTATTCTTATGTATATATAAATTTATTGCAGCGTCACGAAAAACTTTTTTATACATAGAGAGACAAGTATTACTTAAGTACATAAAAATAAATCTAAGACTGTCAGTATTCATGTAAATAAAATATAAAAATTAAATTTGCAAAAAAAGATTTTTATACATTTTATGTGATATTATTACAGTGTTTGTAATAATATCAAATAAGATAAAGATAATAATAGTTTTGTAAGTTGGAAAATTTATTATAGTTTAAATGCAAGAATCTCAGTTCCAAGGGAACTTCTTGTTTGCAGTAGAAAATATTTCTGAAAAGGGTACAAAAGAGACCGAAATTATTAAAATTATAAATCTTAATGCATGTGATGACACAATTTTAACTATACCCAGAATGAACGTAACATGAATAAAGTGTACTTCAAATTCATAATGATTAAATAAGTGTATATATTTAATTTATGTTAATAAAAGGGAAAAAAACTATGGGCTGCGTAGAAAGAGTATAAAGGAAAGACCCAAATGCCCTAAATTTGTTCCCCTGAAACTAAGGATGATAATTATAAATTCATTGTTAAAGATATTTCAGGAACACTTGTTGCAGTATTAAGGTTCTTGCACCATCTGAGACTTTGTTATGAGCGTGTAGATTAATTAGCCTTATTTTTGGAAAAATTTTCAAAATATTTAGAACAGGTGTTCATTTTTATTTTTTAAAGCTTTTCCATTCGACAAATTTAAGAATCCAAATGACGTGGTATTCGTAAGAAAGAGCGTATTTACCGCCATATCAATGATACACGCCCCCCTCCAGCTTCAGAGGCCCCAAAATGTGTAAGAAAAAATCGTAAAATATTGAGAGCCCGCCAAAAAAAAAACTTCCAAGAATTTTGATACGGGGCCTAATCTGAACTAGCTACATCAGTGTTCGTAAGGAACACGTAACGACGTTTTGGGACTTTTTGAGGCGTTGGGCACCTATATAAAATTAGGCCCCGCCTGCAGCCCTTTTAAGTAAATAGTACACGTTGTCAAATATTCAAGTAAATAGAAACCAGTAACAAATAAATATGCTTGACTCACGAGCTTACAAACCTAAGATTCGACCGACTGCTGCCTTTCGAATAAATGAGTAATAATGGTGTATGGGGGTCGGCCTAGGCCTGACACGGACGTTAGACACCACATAATAACGCAGTTTCGTCATTGTTGACATTTGGCCTACAGTTCAAAAATTCCGTTTTTAGGAGAATATGTTCAATAATAATATTTGACGATTAAAATTATCCAGTTCATGCGTTTACTGAGACCCTGTTGAAAACGAGACGAGACCCTGGGCCCAGGCCTAACTGACTCATGCTTTAAAATGTCCCTGGATATACGGAATAAGCATTAGGATGTCTTTAAAAAAAGAACGGGAAAACACATCAATAAATGGATACCAAAAGCTGTGACAAGCTTTTTTCTCCTCCGATTAGCGCTCTAATACTCATAGCTTTGGAGCATGTTGCATCGCACGACGTCTTGAACTATTTTTATTTCCGTCAGTGGTGTTACTTCATGGAGTTCTTTTATAGATTGCCATATAAATTGCTAACATGGAAAGCTCCTATCCTATGGTGGCTAAATGGATTGTTGAATATTATTTTAAAAATTATTCATGCAAAGGATGGGGACTACAGTTAGTAAGTTATACAAAAAAGGGATAATTGTGTTCTTAAAGAAAACAGTATTTTTAAACAAAAATTTGAAAATGCAATAACATTAAAGAAAAAAAAAAAAAAAAAAAAATAAAAACATTTTTTTTTTTTTTTTTTTTTTTTTTTTTTAAATGCCATCTTAAAGAAATAAACTAGATCAGGGGTCGACAGCCCCTTTTTAGCTGTGACGTGCCAAACCAATCTACCAATAGGATTCAGCATACCCCACCGTAGGACATTTTTGAAACAATTCGATTCCCGCGATAATGCATGCAGAAAATAGAGACCAATAATATACGTAGGTTTACATTTTTATTATATATTAATTTTGCATCATTTATCAGATATTTCTTGACAGAAAAAATAAACAGCATAAAATAGAACTATTTCTTCAACAAAAATAAAATTGTACATATTTTTAATAAGAAACAGACAACATAAAATGAAAGTATTTTCCTTCATTAGGGTTAAATAAAAATTTTCATGCGAACCTAGTGCTTGCACCTCTCTACTTTCATAACGCAAAATCAGGGGTATAATGCGTGACCTTAATTTGACACGATTCTGGACATTCAGTTGTTAAACAATTTTTGACGGACTCGAAATATTTTTCATCATAGGAAAGAATTGTTCCCATATAGATATGTAGAACCAAAAGCGGAAAGCAGAGTACATGCAATTTTCTCTCTTCCAGCAATGATATTCAATAATTTGCAAAACAGATGTAAATTTACCTTTAGAGTTATCTTTCAGATTTTTTCATAATTTCGTAAATATCCATAATTCTGAAGATATTTTCCAAGAAGCTCCATTATAAATTTATCAAATTCCAATCACTCAAAAACTGACATATTTGTAGAGTAGTGCAGAGTACCACTGAGAAATGTACCGCGTGCCATAGGTTGCCGCTCGCGATTCCTGATCTAGATACTTAAACACTTACAAGTGTATTTATACACATGTTTTTAGCTCTAAAATTTTAATCAAGCTATTATCTTAAATCGCTTAACTCTTTTGAAAAAATTTGCATGGACATTAAATACCAGTCTAACATAGCAATTACAACCTCGCGAATTAAATATTCTTTACGACGCAATTTTATTTTATCTTTTGCGTTCAAAAGTAACTTTAAAAATTGATATTTTCCACTTGATTTCGAGTTCAAATCAATTTATTTAAATCAACTGCAGAAAGGCGACGCTACTGACATGTTTTGAAAATATTGTATTTATCACTGCAGCTCCAGAATTTCTACTATCAAAACAGGAAATCAACTCATTGAATACTTCAAGCACTGTTTGGAAAAAAATTGTATATGTGGACGCATACATCTGACTTTTTTTTTACTCCAAGACTTCTGGGCCATTCTTTATGATTTGTTTTTCACAAAACAGACTGTGAGACGCGACAGTGTTTCTTCTTTAAATACAAATTTAAATGCTGACGATGTGCCGTGTAGAGATGATATTCTCGATAAATAATTCAAAAGATCATGTTGGGAGATAGCTCTATTTCATTTCTTTTCCACTCTGTTTTTATTATTTCCTCTCCTGATGACAAATAGCGCTATTTTTATCATCTCAAGCTGGAGGAAGAAAACACTGCATAATTGATTTTAACGAGTTATGAATTTATAATGAGATTATGAGTAAAAACAGAAAGAGTTGATGAGAACAGCGGTAGGATAAATCAGCCTCTAAATCACGTGATTATGGCGTGCTATGATCAGGATAAACTTGGGCACTAACTCTAAGAGCAGAAATTTTGTATAAATAGGAATGTGAACTTATATTACACTAAGAAATAATATTTTTAAAACGTTTAAACTAATAATAATATAGAACTCAAGGCCAGCATGATCAAAAACACAGGTCTCATAATAAAGTAACCTTGAGCAGAGACGTCTTAAGGCATAGGCCAACTGGGCCCGGGCCCAGGGCCTCGCCCTCGGATGGGGCCTTGTTTTCGTTCTCGACTCTTGTCTTAAAAAGATCATGATCAGGATAATTTTAATGGTCAAATATTATTCTCCGAAAAACAGGGAATTTCCAACTGCATATCAACTGGCAAAAGTGGTAAGTCTGTATTATAATGTGATGACCATTGTTCATGTCTAGGCCTAGGCTAAATACCATAAACAATCACTCAACTTATTTAGTCGAAATGCGGCCATCGGTCGAGCCGGTTTGTGCTAGGCTTTTCAGATTGTTAGTCATGCACATTTATTTGTTTCAAATGACTGTTTGAACTAGTATTTGACAATGCATACTATATACTGTCTACTTTTAAAGATTTCCGTTTGGGTCTACTTTTGCATAGGGGCCCAGGGCCTCAAAAACTCTTAAGATTTCTCTGGGCTCAGGGCCTCAAAGAGTCTTAAGACGTCCCTGACCTTGAGTACTTTGCAACAAATTTCGTATAGTTGTAAAGGGTCTATCCGCGAGCCTCTTACTAATCCACCTGGGGAAAACTATTTCTTTTAAATGTTGTTCTATTGAAAACTTTCTCCCTAAGAAGAAGACACGGTTTATGTAAATAAAGAATGATATTTAAGCATTAATTTTTAGGTACGCTGATTTAATAGTTAGGAGTTAGCAGAAAGTATTTGTGAGCTAGTCGAGAGCTGCTCGACGATCGATTGATGAATAATGAAAGATTGATAACTGACGATTTAGTCAATAAGTAGGATTAGATTAATAACGACCAGTGGTCGAATAGCTGAGAACGGAATTACGGTAATTTAGACCAAAACGTTATAAGAGTAAGTTAACTGAATTACAATTAAATTTTAAGTATCCTTCCTACCGTGCCTTTGCTCCTATACTTAATAAAAGGTGCTTTTCCTACCCTGGTTGTTAGAATTAACTGACAGAATAATAAAATAGATTTGTTCTGATTATGGCTGATCTTTATTCTAACCTTCAAACATCGATGAACATGACAGCACGTCCATCCCATAGTAAAACTAATTCACTTCAATTTGTCGTTTATTACATTGCACACAGTGGTATAGCGAGCATGTGAAAATCATAAATTATCAAATTATTTGAGTTAATTTATTGAGTCCCAAAAATTCGTCAATAAATTAAATGACAGAAACAATTTGTATAGTACATAAAGGAGAAAAACTACTCACTCATCCCGAGATCTCCGGAATTATTACACCCCTACAGACTTGGAATTTAGCAAGCATGTTTCTTTTGATGAGTAGATATCCGCTAAAAATAGGTTTTGTGGAGGGCGAGGTATGGAAGCGTAATAGATAACTTCTGTTTTAGAAATTCAAGTCCTGTCCAAGAGGTGAGGGCTAAAAGAACATTTTTCAGTAAACAGTAAATTATCATTAAATTATTTAAACAGTATAATATATCATACAATATCATGAAATACACAGCACGCTATCGGGTAAACTTCATATACTTATTAACACTTTTTGGAATTCAACTTACTAGAATAAGAATATATCAAGTGATTTTTATTTCAATTTCTTCCCTGTTTTTACTGCATATTCGGTGATAATATTATCATGGTTTAGTTTACTGTTTAATTTTTGGTTTTTATGAATAAAATTGATAATAAATTTATATTTGAACATACATATAAAAAAAAAATTCAGTCTTATGAAAAATCACTCTGTTGATACGTATAAACCGAAAACGAAGAAAATTATTTTTTTTTAACTTGCGAAATCAATTCTGGCAATTTGTGCTGTACTGATTATGAATTCGATTTGTTTCTCTGATTGGGCAGGCTGCGTTAATTGAATGGATATCATATCAATATATAGATTAGTTTATTAAAACATTCGCATTTAAAATAAGTATATTATTTAAGAAAGATAGATATTTATACGTTTTGAACACACACTTATTTTTTTATTTTTTTTGTATGCGCATGTTGCATTTATTTTCTAAAGGTCCACGATCAGTGATCAGAACGTCTGAGATATTTCTGTCTTTTCAATCTCGATTGTACGGATTTGGCAACGTCTTTCCAATCACTACGTTACAAAATATTCTGTTTTGGTTGATTGTAGCAAAGACTTATCTTCAGCTATTGCTCTCTGGATACGCCAACTAGGAAAGGAAATAATCCCTGAAAATCACAAGAAATATGATGTGGGCTTGTAGAGGTCTCTAGAGTGTCGTCTTTCGGTAAGTAAAGTCTTGACCCTCAATATTTATGTGTGGAGGATGTCATTTGGTCTTCCTTTTACAGACCAGTGGATTATTAGCTGGCCCCTTTGTCGAAATGTGCACAGGAAATTCCTTTTTAGATGTGGACTGCCAAAAGGTGAGTGGGAGAGTATTTATTAACGTTGCACTATAAAGGAACTCAAGAACTATTGGTGACGGATCTAGTAATTTTTAACTACGGTCAAGTTGTAACGGGGACTATTCGAGTTCTACTAATTCTCTCGGGGAAACTATTCTTTAATTATGATTTTAATTTAAAAATCACTTTCCGTAGAGATTGCTGGATTTTATGCAAATGTAACTACTATTCAAACCCTTGTAATAAACGCGATGCGTTTATTGGTGCTTGGGGGTTAGAAGAACGATCATCTATAAACAGCAGTGGCGCACACAAGGGGGGTGTCCTGGGGGTCCGGACACCCCCCCAAAGCCCTTGAATTTTTTTCGATTGATGATAATCTTATACATACATAACGTAAAATTTAATTAAATACTTTAATTAACAATTTATTTTATTAACTAATGCTAATTATTAATTCAATAATTTATTTGTACTGTTTTTTACTGTTTACTGTTATTTATTTTTACTGTTTTTTGTTAACAAAATCAGAAGAATCAATTGGCGTTGTTTTGAGGTTTGATACAAGTTGGGGAATTTTCGACCATGGAACCCCCCACCCCCTTGAAAAAATTTTGTGTGCTCTACTGATAATCAGTACAAACTCTAATTTATTGTTCTCTCACTTAAATTGACAACCCAGGAAATGCACACCACTAGTAAGTATAGGAACAATTACACGGTCTAAAGGATACTTAATATTTGAGTATAAATTGAGGCACTATCTCTTGGAACACTTTAGCCGTCTACGGTCTAATTCACCGTAAATCCGTTATTAGTTGTACGATCTCTTGTCGTTGCTATTAATCTCTATCTTATTGACTAAATAGTCAATTAGCAACCTTTGATCATTCAGAAATTACTCGTCGACTAACTCTCAACTAATCTTCACGTATCTAAAGTCAATGCTTAAATAGAACCCTTTATTTGAATAACTCAAGTCTTCTTCGGGGGAAAGTTTTCGATAGAACTAGTTAAAAAGAAATAAATTTACCCCAAGAGGATTAGTGACAGGTTCGCGGATAGACCCTCTGTACCCTGACGTTGGGTATGTGAATTTTCTGAATCTAAAAATAAGAAAAAGTGAATTGCAACTAAAAGGTCGCAATGACGTTAGTATTCGAATTACGGATTTGAATATTATTACGAAATTCGAATGACGTTATTATTAATGACTAATATGAGGTTAATATTCGTCGTAGAATTCACCAGAATCTACCAGTGTGGGAGTAAATGTATCATTGGAGCTGACCGAGCTATCGCGATTCAAGAAGGATCATCATAAGGAGCTCCGACTGAAGCTAAGTAATTTAAATAATTTTATGTATCTGGTTAAGTGTTAGGATTTCAGATTGCTCCCAGAGTTAGGCTATAAAGTTGTATATCTTCATAAAGTGCTAAAGATAGAATAAAAGTAACTATTTTTAAAGCTATATTATGTTAAAGTAGATATATTATGTCTGCTTCTTCTCCGAACCCTCTTACACCCGCGACCTTCGGGCCGTGACGAAGTGACCAGGTTGACACCTGAGCTGACATCCCCTCTCCACACCACGCGAATGTGAGGGCTTAAGAACATGACAGATTTAACGTGCCCCTGTGTACGGGCCTTTAAGAGCACTAGGACTCCAACACATGATACGTCGGCCGTGATCTCGAGCACTAGATTATCTAACTACGTGGTTTGGCTCAGGGTCTCATTTAATAAACGATAATTTCTGTGTCTAGAAAAAGAATTCTTGAAGGGGGGGGGGGCGGTTAAATGTTTGTTTTCGGTTGTTCCAAGAATCCGTTTAATCAAAAACTAAAAATATGTTTTTGTGATATTCTGTGGTTCATTCAAAAATGAGGAATCTGTCTCTATTATCAAGAATTTTTTCATATATATTTTTATATTTTAAGGCAATATAGTACCCAAAAAATCATCAAGCTATCAAAATTTTTATTGGTTTATTTGATACCTCGAATCTTTATCAACACGCCTGCAAAATTTCAAAGCTTCACCTGCCTTTTTTATCAAATTATGGAACAATATTTGAGATGCTGGACAGCAAACTAAACAAAGCTGCCACCCCCACATTTCAGATCATCTGCTAGAAAAGAGCCTGATAAAAAAATGAACTAATTATTTTTCTACCACGCGTAAATGAGACTGACATATGTAGAATTATATATGCAGTAACAAATCATTTCAAGAAAGAATTGTGCAATTCATGCAAAAATTCTAGTTTGTGTATTTATTGAAGGGGGGGATTTGGTCAAGATTTAAAAGTTGTGCATGCTTTTTATGATATTATTATGAGTTAAATTAAAACTTCAGAACGGGGATTCTCCCTAAGTACAAATTACTAAATCTCATTATAATAACTCAGATAATTAAAAATCTAATTCGCAAAAGTAGAGCAAAACTCTCCCATTTTTAAATATTTGTTTTTAGTGATATATATATATATATATCCCATGTGTGTGCAATTCAACACTATTATTATTAAAATATTTTAAGATATTTATTTAAACAAATGCGCAGATGCAGTTCTTAGATTTTGATGTACTGTACCTATAAATTGCTGTTTGATTTTGCTTTCATTCGTGTACAATATTTAACATGCGAAAGCTTTTAAAATCATGCAAATAAACAAGTCGCCAAATTTAAAAATGTTATATGCAATAAGTCGCCAAATCTGGAAGTGGTATCTGGAATTGTCGCCAAATCTGATTATCCTTATTCCTGACGATCCTGAAAAGGACAATGGAACAAAATTATGAAATTATTGTATTGTCATCGGTCCTTGACAAGTGTGCGAAATTTCGAATGAATCCGACCTTTTTAAGTGGGTAAAAATCGAGTTCTAAGATTCCGTTACATGCAAGTGAAACTTATAAAAGCGTGTTAAAAATAAAGGCATAAACATCTTTTGTACATGCGCTTTAAGTTGATTATATTAACATAAGCGACTGTAAATTTTGTAATAAATCAGTGATTGATAAATCTGAAGGTTAGAAGACTTCCACTATTACACAGAACATACACAAAAAATTTCACAGTTGGATTATTTTCAAAACTTTTTTTAGCAATCACTGGCCCCTTTTGAGCATTTAAGAAAAAAAAACCCACTTTTCGAACAAAACGCGTTTTAAAGTATGACATCTTGCTGAAAGTAATGGCATCTGCTTTTACTAAAATACTTGTAGTTTTTGTTCTAGGAACGGAAAATAATAAACTTGGTATTTTTATGAAGCTAATAAGATGGCCTGTAAAATAAAATCATAAAAAATTTGTCAAATTTTGGCAAAATTCACAATTTTAGGGTAGTCTGATTCCTTAAGAACATCCAGCAATAAATTATTTAAAAAATAAAACGTTTGGTTAATTTTGTGTGTACCTTTTATAATTAATCTTCCTTCTGAAAACACATTTTGTAAATTACCTGCAATAAAATTCTAATCATTTTCAGAAGCAGTTAACATTCTTTCTTACTTTAACAGTTAAAAACTTATTCCAATGCAAGCAATTTCTCCCAAGTTATCTTTTTCCTAAGAAAAGAAATTACTTAGTAATAAATAATTAACTTTGAAGTCAAAAGTCAAGTAGTTTATAAGTCTAAAATTCAATTTCTTCGCAAATTCTTTCGCATTTTCTTTCCATTTTCCTTCTCCTTTTTATTTATTTCTGAAGGGGAATTCATGTTATTTAAGTTCAAGTGTTATTTCACTGAAAAACAAACTCTTTTAAGCATTGGCCATTAAACTGTCTTCTATTTCAACGGTTATCTTGAAGAATGTAAATAACCTACTGACCTAAGCAAGTTACGCTAGCTTGCTTATCTTCACTGATCGCTTTTCAAAGGAACTGATGAATATTTGAAAGCAAAATTACTTACATCAACGTTTTTCCGTAGAAATAATGAATTAGCTTTACTTAGAACTTCCCAGAATAATCCATAAGAAATTAAAATGCAAATTATAAATACTATATATATACAGTAGACCAGTGGCGCACACAAGGGGGGGGGTCCCGGTCTCGGACACCCCCCCTCATAGCCCTTGATTTTTTTTCGATGCATAAAGAGTTTCATTATGTTTGTGTTATTAATTATTAATTTATTAATTAATACTAATTATTTATTAATTAATTTTTAATTTTAATTTTAATTAATTTTAACTGTTTTTCTTTCCCGAAAATCGACAAAATTAAAAGTATATATTGGGCGGTGTATTGGAGCATGATATTAGACTCTTGACCCCCCCCCCTTGAAAAATTCATGTGTGCACCACTGCTATCAACTATATATTTCATATTTTGTATTTATAATTCTCTCTAAGTATTCCTCCTCAAGATTAAGGAAATTATTATTATTTATTATGTCCTAAATATTTCACATTACACTTGTATCGAGTTTGTTCCTGAGAATGACTTTTTAGTTCGTACAAAAGAGTTTGAATCCATTTTAATTGCTTATATCTTTACAAAGTCATTTTTATAGTCCGAAATATTCGTAAATAGGTGAAAGGAATGAAAAAATCCAGCATATTTTCCAAAAATTTCGTTTCTGATAAATGAATTTTACACACTTCAGACAAATTATCTACATCTGTCTACTCAGACATGTACGGAAAACAAGCCTCCAAATACCTGCAATCTAATCTGGCACTGAAAGTCAAGTTAATATCACATTTCAATTATTTTCCCATTCGTACACTCCGATCGAATTTCAGTTCCTCAGAAAACTATCATCGAATGATATATTCTATGGCCATACTAGTGTGGCCCAATGCACGCCTCCTCAACTTTCCGTCGTAATGGAAGGAGGGATTAAGACATTACACCCTTAAAATTTATAGCTGTCTTTCTGAAGCGGTGGAAGTAATTGAATGGCAAAAACTAATTGGCCGTCCTGTGTTCCAGTTCTTGGAAGTATCCAAAGGCTCGTGCCTAGCTTAAGAGACTCATAATTTTTGCCTCTCATCGACTGGACGAAAGATAAAAATAAGGCTAGCTGTAAATTACTTCTCTTGTTTTGTTAATGCGGCTTCACAGACACATTTGAAAGTCAGTGTATGGTGTTCATTGTACAATGTAAAGTTCTTTAAGGCTATCATATATACAAATACACACACATATGTTGCTTAAGAGAAAAACACGTTCAAATTTTATTTCGGTTCCCTTAGGATATAATGGATGGATTATAAAAAAAAATGGATCATAAAAAAACCGCGTTAAAAAAGAAAACACGAAAAATCCTGTTTCGTGGAGAGAAAAAACCAAGCGAAGAAGTAAAATTTTGGTAGTTATAGCGAAAGAGTCTGGGAAATTAAACGTGGTAAATGCCTTTGGAAATAAGTAAAATGTTATGTGATCTCTTGGTTCTATTACAGAGGGAGCCAACCTTTTTGGGAAGATTTGATAAAAAAAATAATTAAACGTACCACTTCTTGAAAAAATGTTACTTATAAACTAATTATTGGATTTTTACGCAAATAGCACATTTTTTAATGCGTCTATGTATCGAAATTTAAAAATATAATAAATAAGACGAAAGAACAAATTTAGGTTTTTATTTTAATAAACTTTTTACAATCAATTAGGTTAGGTATAAAATAAAAATGAGTAACTTTTGACTCATTTAATTCAAAATAATTATTAAATGCTCAGTATTTACTTAGTGGGGCTTTTGAATCACTACTTTTTTACCAAGTCATCTATATTAGGATTAGATCTTACAGATGCCTACAAAATTAAGTTATTGTAGGTGCAAATCAGCTATAGTTTTGAGTGATATTTATATATTTTATTATATTCATAGCACAGAAAACATTTTTTCACAAACAAATTTTAATCCAAATTTTGAGGTTTTTTGTCTGAGACTAACCCACTTCAACAAAATTGTAAAAAATGGTTAATTATTATCTTTTCAAAAACTTTTAAATTTTTCAGTAAGTCTTCGCGTGCCACTGTTACAACTCCATCGTGCCACACTGTGGCACACGTACCGCAGGTTGGCCACCCATGTTCTGTTATATCGATAAACACACTTAACTAAAATGTTTAAAAGCTTGCTGTTTTTGTTTCTTTATTATGGTGCTTTAAGATACTAAAGTAAATATTATTTTGATAACAGTTCTGATTAATAAATAAACAAATATTTTAATTCCCACAGAAATATTTTATATGTGCAAGTTTTTATTTTATTAAAAAGGAGTGAATTTACAATGTAGTTAGTTCTATCATTTATTAAATATCTTGGCTATAAAATCTTTGTTTTTTAAAATAACCAGCACAAATAGTTGGAAGAACACGTCTAATTAAATATATATATATATATATATATATATATATATATATATAATTAACAGATAAAAAAATCAAGAAGAATTTAACTTTATTTGTGCAAAATAAAAATAAAAATAAAGAAACTTCAAGTAAAAAAAAATTTTTAAAAAACTCTTGCAATCTTTCACACACTCAGTATGTAACCAATACATTATCGTTCTATATACTATTTACTGATGAACATAACACAGAAGTTATCACTATTTAAAACAGAGTTTCCCAAAGTTTTTTTTGTCTCATAGACCCTTTGTCATATTTTCCAGTTTGGGTAGACCCTGCTTACTTACTATTGAATTTTTGAAAATTCAACTTAAATGTATTTTTTGATAGCTGGTATTCAGCTACTTACTCTAAGAGATTTAAATTTTTAACTGGGGTGAAACTTAAAAAAGCAAGCAAATCTTAATTTGAAACATATATCAGTTAAATTAAAGTTTAATACTTGTTACATAAAATAATTGTGCAACAAACAAATGGTTTACATGGGAGAGATGAATCTGAAGCCTTTTAACAAATTTTCAACATTTGGCATCAGTTTTGTTTGGTTAAAAACCCATGCCTTAAGACATCCCTGGACTCACCGCCACGAGTTCGTACCCATATCACTAGGCTACTGCGGCCGTCAGGATAGCAAGATGATCGAATAAGAATTGCGTCAAATAAACATTCAAAATTACAATAATAGAATAAACCATCCATGCACGCTAAATACGAAAAATAAGATTAATATATGCTCAACAGCATGTCACAATTTTTTGACTGAACGGAGAAATGAACACAAAACTGGATTTAAGCGTAAACTTGTAGCGATAGGTAATTCAAAAATCACTTCAGCTTAGCGGTTGATTGAAGTTCAATTGATCTAAGACCGCGTTTGAGAGGGTGTCGATTGTAATTAAAAATTATATGAGATCAATTTCAATTCGTTATGCTATTGCCGTTACTTAGCTCACTTTTAATCAAACCACTTCCGTATCATCTTCCCCTATTAGATGACCACTTTCCGCTAAGTCGAATCGGTTTATCCGACATAAATCCACAGGTGTCTAGATTACGTAAAAAGTAACGAAGTGGAAGCGGCGACGAGACAAAGTGGAGAATTGAAACGTTCGTGTCTGGTGGGCGTGAAAGAAGACGGGGTCGTAACCCCTACTCTCATTTATCATGCGCCCCCGATAACGCCCTCCATTAGCCCTAACGCCCTGTGATCAGGGCGGTGCTGCCTTTGGATTCTCCCACCCCCAATAAAAATAATAACGGATCATCCTCGTTATCGTTAGCCTCGGTATTCTCCGATTTTGATGTTTTTTACAGGAAATAGGCCCGAGATAGAAGAGGGGATGGATAAGTTTGAGAATATATTCGCTTGGTAACCGATTTGTTTTCTGATTATTTGGAATTTTTGAAGAAATTGTTTCCACAGTTTCTTTTTAGAAGGTTTGTTCTTGAAGTTTAAAATGACCTTTTCTCAGCAATTTTAATTTTCAAATGATATATTATTTAACCCCTCGTGATTAAAAGCCGAAGGAAGTTTCTATCCTAGAAACTTGCGATTTCGCTGTTGCCTAGTTGCGACTGATTTACTTGTTTTGTTAGTTTCTAAATGCTTTGATAAAGCATTTTACCTTTTTTTAATCCATTTCTAATGCTTCCATATGGATTCCTATTTCGTCCATTAGGTGAAAGGATAACTAGATAAAACTCTCTGACAGTGAAAGGTTGAATGGATTTGACAGAGACAGGCAAAAGATTTTAGGAGCTAGTCAAAAAATAACATAAAGGAATATTTTTGATTGGCCAGTATAATTTAATATAAAGCACAGTCAAAATGCAAACAAGTAATACATTTTGAAAAATCTTTAATATTAACCATTTGTAACATAATTTAGACCAGGGGTCGGCAACCTTTCAGCTGTGGCGTGCCAAACCAACCTCCCAACATGATTCAGCGTGCCAAGCAATAGTAAATATTTGAAACAATTTGTTTCCCACGACAATACATGCAGAATTAGGGAAAATAGTGGTCAAAAATACTAATTTAAATATATGTTAATTATGCATCATTTTAAAATATTTATTGACATAAAAATAAATATAAAATACAACTATCACTTCAATTCAAATACAAATATTTAATGTGCACATAAATATGTATCTTTTTAGAATTTTTAAGGGAAAACTTAAAGTATGACTGTTCTTCAATATAAATCAAAAATTAAAATTGTATATATATTATGCATTCTTAAAAATATTTATGAAACAAGAAACAAACAACATAAAGTATAAGTGTTCATGCAGCAAAGTTAAATAAAAAAAATTAAAATTTTAATGCGAACCTTGTTTCTGCAGAGCTCTATTTATGTCGCAATATCAGGGGTATAGTTCGTTACTTTCAATTTGACACAGGATTCAGAATATTCAGCAGTTAAACAATTTCTTAGTGGACTCAAAATATATTTCATATGAGAAAAAATTTGTTCACATAGATATGTGGAACCCAAAGCGGAAAGAAGGGCACATGCTATTTTTTCAAACAATTAAATCTTTCTGGCAATGACATCCAGCAATTTAAAATAGCTGTCGATTTACTGCTAGAGTTATCTTCCAAATTTTTCCGTAACTCCTTAAATTTTGTTTTCCATAAATCTGAAGATGTTAATTCAATAAGTTCCATTTCAAAATTATCAGTTTTCATCCACTCAAAAATTGACAAATCGAATGGGATTATTAATGGGTCTATTAAATCAGATTTGATTAGAAAAGAAAATATAGGCATACAAGCTTCAAAGTCTTTGCATCTTTTAGAAAACTCCTCCTTAAGTGCTTCAACGTAAGTTTGAAGTTCATCTTTGTCTACGGTTGATGTATTTGCAAGCGCTTTAACATTTGGGAAATATTTGTAGGTACTAGTATTAATATCACGGGAAAATAGATTTAATTTTGTAGCAAAGCCCTTCCAATATTCAAAGAGTTCAAGTACTGTTTGACTTTTTCCTTGCAATCCTAAGTTTAGTTTATTGAGATGTTTAGTTATATCTGTCAGAAACATCAATTTACATAACCATTCCTTGTCTAATTCGGGAAAATGTTGTCCCTTCTCATTAAGATAAATTTTAATGGTTCCGTACATGACAAAAACTAATTCAAGACATTACCACGACTAAGCCAACGGACATGACTGTACATGGGAAGATCTCCAATTCACTTTCCATTTATTCTAAAAGAGATTTAAATTGCCTGTGTACTAATGAAGATCTAATACACAGGCTACTATAAAATTAACTATTTTAACAACAGTATTCATTACAGAAATTAAGTGCTAAGACGAAATTTTGGCAACTAAACTTTCCTGATGTATTATACAATGGAAATTCAATATTTTATGTCCAATATGATTATCAAGAAGTTTGACAAATCCCCTTTCCTTGCCAACCATTGCAGGAGCGCCATCAGTAGTTACACAAAATATTTTATTTATATTAATATTTTTTCTTTCAAAATGATTTATAAATGAAAAAAGAATATCCTGCCCTTTAGTTGTACCAGACAGAGGAATCATACTGCATAATTCTTCATAAATTCGATTTTTATCACAATATCGTGCAATTACTGCAAGGCGTGCAACATCATTCACGTCTTTACTTTCATCAAGAACAATGCTAAATGCAACAGTTTCTTGTAAACCTGAATTTTGTTTCGCAGTTACATTTTCTGCCATTTATGTTGTTCTTCTTTCAACAGTTCGCGCAGAAGCAGGTATTTCTTGAATTCGGGATAATATTGTTTGCAAGTTAGGTAAAACGCTGAACAATATTTCAGCACTTTTTAAAAATGTGTCCTTTATATGTTTGCCATCTGTAAAAGGTTTGCCTTTGGCTGCTAAACAATGAGCAATGACGAAACTACATTCTGTCGCTTTTGGTTTGACTCCAATTGTTTGACACAAAAATGTAATTACCTTTTTATATCCTGAAACAGCTCTTTCTAAAACTTCACATTTCTCATCAGAATTCTTAAATGTTGTCTGGTGTTTAGTTTGAAAATGTCTTTGTATACTTGACGTACGACATACGACACTTTCGCGACATAGCACACATACAGCGCGATCTTTTTGTTGTATGAATCCAAATTCGTTAGTCCAAGAATCTTGGAAATCGCGAACATCAAGCTTTCTTTTTTTTAGTCGCCATTTGATCCAATATGTGACTATTAACTGTCACAATAATGAAACAAACAATATACAAATTTTCACAATAAAACTAAAACAACGCGACAAAGTTAAAAGTAACCAAAAAATCACGTCGTGCGTCAGACTATATTTAACTTTCGACTGAATTCATACTCAGTATTCGTATATCGGCGTGACTAATAGAAAACATAAAAAAATGTGCTCTAATATCTATTTCCATTAGCTTAATTCACTCCAAAAGTAAAACATAAAATAATTATGACTTCTTTGGCACAACACTCAAAAAATTACATTTGCTCTTAATATTTAGTTAAAAAGGACTTTTGTTATGAAGTCTGATTCACTTGCCTAATTAACCCACAGCATTTTTTTCACCGAATTTATTTACAATCCAAATTAAATATGTTGATAGAATAACTATTTTTGTTTAATATATTTCCGATGGAAAACGTCTGTTAAACAGAATTTTGATTCATACCTAAGACATTTGTTTTTTCTTTTTCCGTCGATGCCCAAACTTTTGGTGGGTAAAAGACAAACTACTTACTTTTTTATTCACAGAGCCGTAATGAATGATTCTTAATTTTGCAAGTATTGCTCAATATTTTTTATTTGTGTTGAATATTTAATGCTAATAGTAAGTCACATTTAAACAGAAGATGTTTTCTTTTACATAAAGCACACAAACTACAAGCAAGCTGATTCAGCAGAATCGTTTTATGGCAGAGAATCGAAAGTGAAAAATAACCTTTATATAAAAATGTACGAGGGGATGAAAGGAGAGATAGAACGATGTAGCTTTATATATCTTATAATTTTGTAGAGTGGTGGCGTGCCACTGGAAATTGCTCCGCGTGCCACATCTGGCACGCGTGCCATAGGTTGCCGACCCCTGATGTAGACCAAAGATGTCAAACTCGCGGCCCACAACGAACATTTTTGTGGCCCGATCAGTATATCAGGACCATTAATATAAAATAAAATATCAAAACTTCTCCCGAAATACGAAAGATAGTAAAAGAGAAGAGATGGCAAGTGTCAGGATTTAAAACATTAAATTTTGCTTGTTCTTTTGTTTATGTTTATTATAATGTATTATTTGAAATATATTTACTTTTCAAGGAATATTGACTTATTTACGGTTCACCTTAAATTGAACTTTTTTTGTTTGCCCCAAATTAGCCTTTGAGTTTGACACCCTTGATGTAGCCTGCAGGCAACATATCCTTCGATAGCCTGCGAAATTCATAACGTATATTTATAACGTAATCATATCCTTGTCGAAATTGAAATTGGTTATACCTCTAGCAGTATTTACATAAGTGAGTGCAACTTCTGAACTACATTTTATTATTTTTTTGAACTGCTTCGAATTGCTTCAAAATTTCTTCAGAAAATAATTTCTATAGAGAAATTAGTCAAAACTATAGATTTTGACGCTTTAAATCAGTGTTGCCTCAAGACAACACCGAGTTAAGGGGTCAAAATCCCCTGTTTTTGTAATTTTTTCATAAATAAATATAATTTTAAAAAAAAACAGAAATACATGTATTTTATTTATTTATTTTTGTTATTATCTCGAATCCAAAAATTCAAATAAATCCAAGTTTATGAGTGGTACAGTTATACATGCAGTGATTAAATTTCTCGTCTTTTTGTTTTTCTTCAGTTTTAAAAATTTTAATATAAAATAAATTTTAATGATGTAATAATTTTGTACATTTTTATGAATGCTCTTTCCTCATTTTGCATATGCAAAGATTTTTTAATAAATTTCTATTTGAATTCTAAAAACTATTATTTTGTATACGTAAAAATAAAATGCTCTAATCATAATGGAAATTTTCACATATTTAATAAATTGAATACATCCCCAAATTGTTTATTATAAATATTGAAACTTAATTTCTGCTATAAAGAAGGAAAAGCATAATAATTTCATTAAAACTATAAAGATTTTCTTTCGTATATAATGTGAATAAATTAAAATTCATTAATATTCTGATCTAAGAAATAAATATTTTAATTGGTTTATTTCAAAAACCTGAAGTTTAGTCGAAATAAACTTTTATTTTATTAAATTTTTAAAACTTTAACTAATATCAACTACTTTTCAGTAAGTTTGCTTATTAATTTAAATAGTCACCTTCTGCTTCAAGATTTTATTCAAAAACAATTACTCTTGGGGCATGACTAATCTACGGAAACATTATCACATTGCGATTTTCCGTTCTCTTTAACATTATAAAGTATCGCGTACCCTACTCGTTTTCTTTCCCCTCTCTAACATTTATTTTTTCTCATTTAAATAAAGGTCGAGGTGTAATTGTGAGGGAGGAACCTTCATTAAGAAAAGAAATTGTTTTGCATGATAACATAAAAAGGAATAATTCCATATAAAAAAAACATCCCTATCCCGACCCTTAAAATTTCATTCGACACAAAAAAAACTTGAGCAATTTATCATCATATTGTAATAGGATGGCGTTAAGAAGCAATTATCTAAAAGTAATTATTCTGAGGTCAAGATGTTAACCCACTGAGAGGTGGTCCAGACACTCCGACTCCCATATTTTTCTCAAAAACCAGCATTTTGTGCCATATTTGCTTTGTAAGGTGGGTTCCGATGTCGCTTTTGCTTTGTATAAACAACTTATTCTAATTAGTCTATTATTATCAGCTTATTCATGTAAACGTATTATTATTTTTGAGCTCCTTTAAACATTTGTCACAAATTATAAGGCATTAAACACGATCAGAATTCTCCTTTTTTTGGTATACAGTACTTAAAAATTCTTGTAAAAAATATGTTGTGTTGTTGCAAATATACATGTTGCAAAAAAATGCAGTACATGAAAATTATAAAAAGAAAATTCGTTTAATGCAGTGTCGTACACAAAAGAGAGGTTGGGGTCAGGAACGTCTTAAGGCATGGGATAATTGACCCCGGGCCAAAGACTTCGGCCACAATGGGAGCTTCGTCTCGTTCTCGACTCAGTCTTAATAAGATCACGATTCGAATAATTTCAAGGGTCAAATGTTATTTCCGGTTGTATTCTCCGAAAAACTGGAAATTTCGCGCGATATGTCAACTGGCTATATGTGATGACCATCGTCCATGTATAGTCCTAGGCCTGTCATCATACATTTCCATTACTCATTCAGTAAAAAGGCGGCAGTTGGTCCAGTCGGTTTGTGCGATTGTAAGTAATGCACATTTATCCGTTTCGGGTTATTTGTACAGGAGTTTTTGATAACGTTATGGGTCTACTTTCAAGGTTTATAGGCAGGGCCAACATTTGTGTAATAGCCCAGGGCCTCAAGAAATCTTAAAACGTCCCTAGTTGGGTTTTAAACACCTCCCATGGACAAATAGAATTTTAATTTTTAGCATAAGGATTACGTCTTGGTGCTTTTGTCTACGCGTCGTTTTTTTAAAAACACAACCCCTTCCATGAAAGTTGTCTATGTATGTCACTTACTTAGTGAAACATTAACTGATGGTAAATTGGTTTTGTGTTGAGAAATAACACTGAAATTTTTCTGGAAGCATGCGTTTTAGAACGATAGAGGAATGAAAAATATTTCTCAAGGTGTAAAATACGCAAAATCTTTTGAAAAATATTTCTTAAAATTAAAAAAAAAAAATTACGCAATTAGATAACATGTAAAATTTCAACAGCATATAATAAAATAATTGTTTCTGTTTTATAGTTCAAGTTATCAAACGGGCAAGGACGTCTTGCATGGGCCCAAGGCCTCGGTGTGGGTGAGGACATTGTCTCGTTCTCGACTCAGCTTTAATAAGATCCTGATCCGAAAAAATTTTAAACGTCCTATGTAATTTCTGGACATATTCTTTGAAAAACTACGCATTTCGAATTACGAACTATATGCCAGCGAGCAACAGTGGTAAGATTGCATTATTTCATGAACGTGTCTAGGCCTAGGCCTATCACCATACACCATCATTACTCATTTATTCGAAAGGCAGCAGTCAGTCAGGTCGGTTTGTGCCTAAGTTTATGAGATTGTGAGTTGAGCACATTTATTTGTTACAGGTTACCATTTAAAAGAATATTTGACAACGTGTACTGTATGCCAGTGGTCTTCAAACTTTTTCAGTTCACGAAACCCCTAGAACTAGAAATTGTTTCCGTAGAGCCCCATTCCACACACATACTTCGAAGAATAAATCTCAAAATACTGTTTAAAGTAGATCAATATGTTGTAGGCACTTATGTAAAGCAATTGTGACAGATTTATTATTAAAAATTCAATCTAATTTTTAAAATAATTTACTCATTAATATACGATTCAAATGTCACCTATTTAGTACCTGAGATATGTGTGTTGCTTTTTCACACAAATTGCCAAAGTCTAGGTTCATTGAGATTAAATGCACCTTCGTATAACTTATTCTGAGCTAATTTGTTTTAAACTATATTTTTGTAGCCACTTATATTGAGAAATATATTTCACTTAAACACAATGCTCTGAATGGCATTAAATGTTTATTGCCGTGAGAAATCCCGTATTTGTAAGAATTTTGCATCCCAAAATTTAGTAACTGTTTTGTTAAATTAAGCTTAACATCAAATCTGCTGATATGTTGTTTCCTCCTTCATAACAGGCGTTTTTCCAATACATGAAAAGCGTGAATTTTTCATTAGAAACTATTTAGTTTTGCAAGGCATTGTGCTAACTTCCTAACGAGTGCAAAGTTATCTCCAAGAACCCGAGATAGTAAGCAATGGAAAGTTCGTAATCTACTAAGAAGTATATATATATACACTGCTGGCCACCGTAAATGCAACACCCTGAAGGAAGCACGTAATAATATGAGAAATTTACAAATACCATTAGCGGAGGCGAGATATGCAATGATTAGAATTTCAGCGCACGCACATCACGCACGCTCAGGCGCCACTTCAAAAGCGCTATTTAAGGTTTGGTGATTTCGACGATTTCAAGTTCGAAATTGTGTTTTCTTATGATTTTTCAAAACGATCAGTTATGTCTGTAGAAAACAGCGCGATCAGCTTTTGATCAAGTATCCGAGTTCGACAGAGTGAAGATAGTGGTCTACTGAGATTGTGGGATTATTCAGGGAATGGTAGTCGTGTTGAAGAAACCAAACAACTGTAAGTGGCGGATATGTGACCGTTGATGCAGGAGGTACGACGGACTGACGTGGTCGATCGCATCCACCAGTGCACCACTTCACGTGAGACAGGCAATTGTGCGCATGGCAGTGATTTATCGCTCAGTCACAGCATAACCATAGTACGTTAATATTGAGTCTGTAACGCATCATTCAGTGTCTAAAGGTACCTACCTGACGCCGTTTACAGCAGAGTGGTCTGTCCGCAAGACGTTCATTGCTTGTCTACCCTTGAACAGAAATATGTATTACGGATAATATTCTAAATTCAGATAAATTATAGATAGTCATGTTTACATATCATAAGAGACATTCTCACCGAAGCATAAATATAAAATAAAGTCAATGTAAATAAAAATATCAAACAGAATATTGTACATTATTATATGAATAAATTTTGATAATATTAATTTTCTAGCATTTTTAAAAACACATGTCTATTTTCCTAATCTGTACATTTACTATTAAAAAGGTTTTTAAATGTAATAAAAATAGGTAGATCAATTTTAACTATAATGCACCTATCACAAGAAAATTTAATATGTTATGGTAATGAATTTAAAGAATTCAAAGATAATTATCACCAGCATGTTATTACTGGTGATCTCAATATAAAGAAAATAATCTAGAAATATAAATATCAAAGGGTACTGGCGACTTATGATTTCCAATAATAATAAAATTATCGAAAACCGTTATATATCGATATTGAGCAATTTATTTACAAAATTGTTATTAAATATAGTATGCCTGGTAGAGGCATTCACAGAGTTTAAATGTAACATTGCACAACAGATTAATAAATATAACTTTAGTACAGAGCACAACATCTTTTAATGATATTAAAATCAGATTAAAAATTACAAAATAAATTTATTAGTTTATATTGATTAAGTGCCTGGTGGTTTCATTTGTAAATACTATTATAGTTTAATGCTCAACAAACATTTTGAAATAATACAGCTTTATTAGGTCATCAATTTGATAGAGAAATAAATAATCGAATTTTGGCTTTTCATAAACAATTAAAACATAAATTAATAATAATTTAAATTTACGTATTTCTTGCATTCTAAATTTCCTAAAAATCCAGTAAAGTTTAGAACAGTTACTAATGGATTTAATACATATATCAGCAATCAGGCAAAATTCTACAATGAAATGTTACAAGATAATAAATAATCTAAAACTTCAGCCATTCTAAAATAGTATAACTTATTGCACAAATTAAAGATTAAAAGATATTTAGTATTAGTTTAGATTTTGAAGATCTTTTTAACTCAATTAATATTGATGATGATAAACACTAGTAAAATTATATAAAGATAAATTTGTTTAAAATGTCAAATAAGTAAGATAGATTTGGCTTACTCAGGTTAGTTTAAAGAGAATTATGTTTATCATAATGGTAATTATTATCAACAGATTAAGGGTCTACTACTAAGGTGGGTTCAGCTATAACTGTCTTAAGTTAATTTATATTTACATTATTTGAAAATAGTTTCACAGACAACTTAGAATTTTACTTTTTCGTTATATAGATGATATAATCATTTTAGCAAGACAACTTATACCTAATATTAATTTTATCCACAATATCTTAATTTAATACAAATAGTAACAGTTACGAAGCAAATTTTCTTTGATATAGAAATTAAATTAAAAGATTATAAAATAGTTACTAATATTTATGATAAACGAGAAATCTTTTATTTTCAATATTATAAATGTACCGCATTGGGAGAGTAATGCATGTATCTATATTCAGAAATATTGTTCTTAATTACACACTACGCAATAAATTTCTATTTTCTAATAAATCAGAAAAATAAAAATTATAAACATTTTACTAAATACTGTTTAATCTAAACTACCCAATTAATTTTATTAATAGATATTTAATAATGATACTTAAATAGTAAGGATTAAATTTCATAAATTTAAAAGTTTATAATATAGATTTATTATTCTAGATAGTTTTAAATTTCAGTTTCTAGTTTTAGATAAAATTACTTTTTAGAATTTATTATAACTTTTAAACCATATTAAGAGTCTCTAAGATAATTGTAGTATGTTTACATTTATTTTATTATTTATTCTTTCATACTTTTGCTAAGTGCTATTTTCAGCCTTTGCTTTGTTTGAAATTGTATTTAGTCCAGAATCTGGCACAACTTGTTTATTGTACTCAGATTTAGCGCGGGCTCTTACTTCAGCATGCAATTTTTGGGTAAGTTACCTTTTCCATATAATGGATTTAGATTTCTATCCATTATTTCAATTGATATTATTTGCTCGGTATTATTAACAGAAAGGGGAAGGCTGGTTGCCAAAAACATGTTCAACCCCACTTTTATACAGAAAGATTTTTAAAGAAAATTTTATGTATACTGTCCTAAGTCAGCACAATGTTGATAATACTGAAGACCCATTCTTTATATTTTACGTGTTATTTCAATTTTCATCTCCTAAATTATATGTTGTCTTGTTATCCAGCAATTATATTCTTTAAGTATTAATCGTTGAATCATCTCTTGTAGAGAAATTTTGATTATATATGTATATATATATATTACATATATTATATATATAATGTTGACGATTTAGCAAAGATTACGACGAATTTAGTGCTGATTTTCAGCGTGGCCGGTGTTGCTTTACGTATAAGGTTACTATTTATGATGGTTGATGATGCCTTTTCATTATTATGGAGGAGGCCTGAAAAGTTATTCTTATTAAACACTAACATGAAGACACATAGATGATGTACTCACAAATGGACAGACATGACCAAAGCACAAAACAAGCTGCAGCCGGCTACATGTTGAAGCAAATATAGCGAAGAGAACAAGAACGCGTAACCGTCGTGCCGAGTTTTGAAAACGGCGGTGAAGGTCGTACGACTCTTTGTAACATGAGTCTGATTGGTGCAAATGCGGCGTGAGCTGAATTAAGATTAAGATTATGCGCGAGCAATTATATTAACATTATAACGGTTCTAGTGACGAAGAACTAGGAAATATTAACGTGGGTAAAGTTAAAGAGTTGAAGAAGTCATTACATGTATGTATATATATATATATATAATATATAAAGTGTTTTAATGTTCTTTTATTACATTATTATAAAAGTTTAAAAAGTATTGCATAGCAAAATTATTATATATAAATAAAATTTTCAGTTATAATGAATAGGACGAGTTTTAGATACTTGTAACTTTTCAAACTTCATAAAGAATGTGAATCCATTTGGCTTATAGATTTATTTCTCGATATTTTTTATTGTGACTCGTGGAACCTCTGGGTATACTTTGTGGAACCCCAGGGTTCCTTGGAACACAGTTTGAAGACTACTGCTGTATGCTATCTACTTAAAAGGGTCGCACAGGTGGGGTTTAATTTTACACAAGGGCCTATGGCCTAAAAAAGCTCAAGACGACACAGCAAACGGGTAATATTAACTCACAATATAATAGGCTCCTCACAGAATGTGGAATTACAACAATAATTTGAAAAGGCAAAGAAAGACATGAGGCGGTTTTATCGTGTTGTGTGATATTGCATGTAATTAAATAAATTCAAATGAGAAATTATTTTATTTTATATATATATTTTGCTTAATATGTAGAGAGTAGCGTAATAGAATAATTAAAAACGTGGAAAGCCACGCGATAGAAGTGAAACCGTATATTGTTTTTCCTTCTCTAGAATCAGTATTCATTGTCAAATTCAGTGTCCGTTTCAAGAATTCAGTGAGTGGCTTTGCTTCTTCTGAAGCAAAACTAACATTTAAGTCTCCAGTTAAGATAATCGGCTTTTAATCATCATCGGATCCAATGATTGCAGCAGCCTCTGATGTATGCAGCACTAAAACTTTATGGATAAAGATAATAAAAGCTGCGACAGAACTATCTGGTGATATATAGACTTTCGCCTGGAATGCTGCTAGTTTTGCTTTTTTTTTTCTTTCACAAAACTCTTTTCCTCTTTTTGCATTTGTTCTAGACATTCTGACCAGAATTAATTTTGATTCAATGGAAATAAAGATTAATAATATAAACTTAATGCATCACTAACGGAAGACACTGTGTTTGTTTACAAGAGCCATATAATGGTAATATTTTGGGTGCGTTTATTCGTTGAAAAAGGCACGTTTATTACATAAAAACTACGAAAATACGCCACGCGAGTTCGTTACGAGAGTAGCAAGGGTACCCACTTAATGTCACGAATACTTAAGCGCCTTTCGTCCATAGCAGCAAGATATACTTTTGATGCATAATTCCCCCTTAGCAATCGTCCAACTTTTTCAGGGATATGACGCAAGTCACGTGGTGTACTCCCCCTCCCGCTGTCCCTTTTACTCCCTCTCGCTATCTCCTCGCCATGGCGACGTTTCGGGGGGGGGGGGATCACTACTTCCGTTCGCTTTTTCACTGTTACGTAAAACTGGGTAAATTTCCAATTCACTCCTGTCCCGAAAGAAGTTTCACTTCAAAAATATCGTAAGAATACGTTCCGTATACGTAAATTAAAATAGTCTTCACAGTGTGAAATCATAAAACAGGTATTTGACAACTTTTTTTTTCATATTGAAAGATCTGTCATCTTTATTGTTGCTTCTCTGACTAAGCTATCCTATAAAGAGAAACAGACTAGATTATGTTAATCACTCCTGTTTGAGAATCAATGTAATTCTTCCTGTATAATATGTGATCTATTGTTTAATATTGAGCTTCACTTATTAATGTGAAAAACAGAATATTTATAAATATTTTCAAAGTCATACAGACGCTGCATGATAAATGGATATACGTGCTATAGCACACGATTTTATTTTAATTGTAGGATTTTTTTTCTGTCCGAAAATGTGTTTCAAGTTTTGTTCTAGATAAGCGATACCGAGCGAAGACAATCTTAAATAAGCAGAATCTCATTCAAGCAGAGAAGATTGAGAATGATTGGAGCAGATGTCGGAAACCTTTTATCTGTGTGGCGTGCCAAACCAATCTACCAATATAATTCAGAGTGCCACACAATAGAATATTTTTGAAACAATTCGATTCCCGGAAAAATGCATGCAGAAATAGGGAATAGATGTCAATAACATAAATTTACAGTTTTATTATATATTAATTATGCATCATTTAGGATATTTGAAAACAAAAACAAAATAAATAGCATAAAATATGCTTATTTCTTCACAAAAAAAAATTATTTAAAATTGTACATATATTAAGTACTTTTAAACATATTTACTAAAATAAGAACTAAACAACATAAAATATAAATATTTTCCTTAATTACAGTTAAATAAAAAGATAAATAAAAATTTTATTGCGAACTTAGTTCTTGAACTACACTACTTCTATATTGCAAAATCAAGGAAATAATGTGTGACTTTTAATTTGACACGATTCTGAACATTCAGTTGTAAAACAATTTATTTACGGACTCGAAATATTTTTCATATGAGGAAACTTTTTACTTAGACATGCAGGACCAAAAGCGGAAAGCAGGGGGTACATGCAATTTTCTCTCTTCAAACGATTAAATCTCTCCAAATGACATTCACTAGTTTACAAAATAGTTATAAATATATCATTAGATTTTTTTTCAGATTTTTTTCGTAATTCCATAAATGTTCATAATTCTGAAGATATTTGTCAAATCACGTTCACTACAAATTAATCAACTTCCATCCACTCAAAAACTGACAAATTTGTTGAGTAGTGTAAAGTGCCACTGAGAATTGTACCACGTACCACATGTGACATGCGTGCCATAGGTTGCCGACCCCTGATCTGGAGGAAAAACTCCTGTCTATGCTTTTTAGTTTTCCCCATTTCCAGCTGTCCATAAATCTGTTGTGTTGTTGTTTTTAATGCCACCTGTCTGATGGTGTCAGATCGGGGCCCACGAAATTCATCGTGGCAAGGCGGAGCTAGGCAGTGACAGTACGATTTGGCTCGGTTCATACACGATAGAGGGTGACAGTTGTTACGATCTCCCACAAGACTTTCGGACGCACTGATTTAACGAGTACGTACTCCGTGTGTACTCGGAGGGTATTTGGTGACATCGGACATCGAACCTAGGCCTTCCGGTCTGGCGTCCAATGCTCTAACCACTAGGCTACCCAAGGCCTTCCAAAAATCTAGCCTTTTATTTTTAAATTACTCACTGAATTTGTTATGCGTGCATGGATAATTAATTTAATTTGTTTATTACTTTTAGAAATCATACGTTGACTTACTGAACATTATTCTTATAAGTGTGATAGAAGAAATAAAAACAAATTGTGTTAAATAAATAGGAATACAGGATCAAATATACCTTCTTTATTCACTCAAAATATAGCAGAGAACAAGTAAAAAGTTTTTATGAAAAAAAAATTATGTTGACGTAGTTTCTTGCTAACGATTTTATTCGTCATGTTAAGAATAAAATTCCTTAAATTCCTTGGTTTCCAAACGATTTATCATAGAGAAGCTTTAATTTGCAAAAATTTACGTTCTTGGTTTTGAAATTTCTTGCTGGACTAAGCAAGTAAAAATAATTTTTTACCAAAAAAAGTGTGAAAATCTGTCAGAAAGAGAATTATTCTCTTTTCTTAGAAAGAAAATTACTTTGCTTCTCAACTATCACATACTAATCTGCTTTGAAATTAAAGTGGAAAACTTTCCTGCGGATAATTATAATCTAAGCAAGAAATTCCATTCGTAGAATTGTTCTGTTAGGCCTAATAAATCATCGTTTGCTTTAAGAATAGCCATATAAAAAGCAGACCGAACTTAAATAACACTACAGCTGCTGAAATTGAGAAAATTATCCTTAGAAAAAGTCGCTCGCGGTTTAACCAACCCTCTGATATAACTCCGAAATTTTCCACACACATGCCCTATCAAAGTTCTTTTGTCAAAATATGTTTCCTTTTTAGAAAACTTTGCAGAACAACCTTTAATAATGGCCTAGATCTTCTTATCGTCTTTTGTCTCTGGTTCTTTTTTGCGTATCAAATGTTCACGAGCGGATGAACCTGGATATGGGGAGGGGGATAGTCACATTTATCACCCCGTGTTATTATTCGAAGTTTTTGCCTTTCTTTGAGGCACCGACTGTGAATTCTCCCAACCTAACCCGGGTATTCCAACGTTAAAATGCCGTAATGTAGCTCTTAAATGTCTCGGTTACAGATTGATTGAGGGAAATTCATTCTTTTAGTGAATCTAAAATACCGCTTCGGGGCCAAAGTTTTTCTCGCGATAAATCGTAAAAATCGTGTGATTTAGATTGATTGAGTGTTATTTCTGCATGATGGGAGCTGAGGTTAGTGTTCCGATAAATCACTATCGAATAACTGCGATTGCAATTCTCTTAAGATATCCGACTACGTTCAGAACAGTGATTTTTTTCGTACAAACGAATATTTTTTTTTAATATTTAGGGTCACACTTTAATTAGAACACACTTATGAAATTGCTTTAAGAATATTATTACAATTAAAAATGATTTAAATGCAACATTTTGGCAAAAAATTAACATAGAATTATTTATTTTTCAAATATTCTTCTTTTATGGAAAATGCTTCTGTAATAATAATATTTTGCCTACATATAGCTCAGACCTTTGTACAGAGCCTGAACTAGGATTTTTGAGGCGTATAATTTAGAAGTGGATTTATCCATTTTTTAATACATCAGAGTGGAGAAAGTTAACAGAAAAGTACTGCTAATTATTTCAATTGTGGTAGTAACTCCGAAAATAAAGTGAATTTTTCAAAAGCCATAAATCAGGGCCTCTGGAGAAGGCTTAGCAAATTCTTATTATAGAACCATTTTTCATGAAAGGAGAATGTTTTGAAAAAAGGTACTTCTAAGTTCATATTTTGCCAAAATATTGCATATAATCATTTTTATTGTAATAATGTATTGTAAAAGAATATTGTAAAAGAATATTCCTGATAAGTATCGTCAGAGTATTTGTAAAAATAGTTATTATATGCAATTTTAAAGTGAGTGGTACTTATAAGTTCCGTCGGTAGATAAAGGGTTAAAGGCTACATCGTATATACGCTTTAATCTAAATCAGTAGTCTTCAAACTTTTTCGACTCACGGAACCCTTATAAGGTGTTTTCAGGGAACCCCATTCCACATACTCACGATATCTTAAAATAATATTCAAAGTAGATCAATATGCTATATAGGCACTTTACGTCAAAACAATTTTTAAAAAATTATTATGTGGTAAAGTCTCGAAAACTCAGCCTAATTGGAATCGGAAGTTTGTGAAAATGCCAGGCTATCGGGAAGGCGATTAAAAAAAGAATAAGTACGAGTGTTTCCTCAGAAAATATTGTACTACACTTGTATGTCTTGCTTGCTTGAGAATACAACACACAAGAAAGTAAAGTGCCTAAATACCCTTAAACTAAGGAAAAGTACCTATTTTATGAAGGCATAGAGCATTTATTACATTAAAAGGAAAATCAATCAGTAGCGCACAAAAAAAATTTTGAAGGGGGGGGGGGGGTCCATGTTTGAAAGTCCCCCAACTCGTATCATATTTCAAGACAACACCAATTGATTCTTCTGATTTTGTTAACAAAAGACAGTAAAAATATATTGTTGAATTAATAATTAGCATTAATTAATAACATAAATTGTTAATTACAAGCAATTAATTAAATTTTGCATTATATATATATATAGGGGGAGAGAGAGAGAGAAAGTATTATCATTCCATTAATTTCAGTGGAGCACACAAGTGGTCCGGATCCCTAGGACAATCCTTGGCAATGAATACACAGTATACAGTAATTTACCTGATCAGACACCCCTCAGAAAAATAAACATAAAAGCATAAAGTTGTCTATAAAGAAAATTAAGCAACCAACTTTGCAAAAAAGGGCTAATTTTTTTTAAAGAAATGCACGTGGTGTTTTTTCAAATTTCAAGGGTACGGCCGAGTTATCCAAACTGTCACGTTATCGAATACCAAGTTTTTGTGACTCTACTGTATTTGTAATTTAAAAAAAAATCATGTAATTTTAAAACAATTTACTCATTAATAATATTAATTTGTGATCCATGTACTGCGTTTAGTTACTGAGAAATGTGCTTGCATTTTTCTCGCAAACTGTCAAAGTCTAGATCCCATGAAATTATCTGCAAACGCATTTTATTTTCATTTTCATTTTTTTTTTTTTTTTTTTTTTTTTTTTTTTTTGTAATCACTTATATTGAGAAACATTTTTTACTTAAATACACTATTCTGAGAGACATTAAAATGTTTTTAGCTGCATTTTAGAAATCAGGTGTATTTTGCAAAAATTTGCAATATAAAATTTAGGTAATGTTCTTTCTTAGGTTTAGATTTTAACGTTGAATCTATTTATATGTCGATATAAGTTGCTCCCTTTTTACTATAGGGGTGTTTTTTTTCATAAACAAAAAAAGTGCATCTTCCATTAGAAATCTATTAAATTTTATGAAACATTGTACTAACGAGTATAAAATTCTTTCATGTGGTACCCATAGTAAACAATAGAATATTCACAATCTGGTAGGCACATATAAAGAAAACCCGTTTTCATATTATTTTATTATATTACAATAAAAGTTTTAAAAAGTATTACAAAACATATAAAGTTATTATGCATAAATAAAATTTACAGTTTTAATGACTGGGATGAGCTTTAGATATTGGAGCTATACAAACTTCATTGAGAACTGAAATCCATTTTGCAAACATACTTATAATTTTTTTTTCCGAATTTTTATTGTGACTCGTGGAACCCCTGAGCATTTCTTGTAGAACCCCAGGGTTCCGTGGAACACAATTAGAAGGTCATAGATTTAAATGTTCAAAAAAGGATTTTCAGGGCTAAATGCTTATAAGGTTTGTATTTACTTAAACTTCCTTCTAATAGTCATTTCAAATTCGTGAACGTAAATCCAATGGAATTTCTAATTTTTTCGAGTCATGATAACAGAATCGATTTAAATGCAATAAACTACATCCAATTTAGAAAAAAAAATTGTAAAGATTTATCCGGAATATTTTTTTAAAGCAATAGAACGTCCGTAAGATATTAACATTTCGCTCACGAATTCAAAATAGATTTTTCATCACAGAAACATGCCTTTCAGCGAAAAAAAAATCTTAATTCGCCAACGCAAACGATATTTCTACTAATTTAAAAATACGGCAACTTTTTTTTTCTTTTTAAATCGTCTAGAAATAGGAAATCATGACCCCAATTGCTTTAAATGTAAGAAACTTATAAGAAAAAAAAAAAATAACAGCATTAATCCTAATTGATGTATAAAGGACTTTAGAGGTTAATTTGAAACTAATAGCTATTCGATAATCCTAGAAGAACAGCTCAAAATAGAACCAAGGATGTAAGTTTAACCATAATTAAGCTGTTGTAAAAAGATAAAATTTTAAATTATCTCAGCCTTAACAACAACAGAAAATTTTAAAAAGGTCATAGCGTAAGATTGTAAATTTAAAAAAATATATTCATTTTAAAGTTTTTGTTCATCTTAAGGGAAAAAATCACAGAACTGTATTATTCCTTAAAGAAAAGATAACTGTTGTTGAAAAAAATAAAAATTCGTTTTTTGGAATCTTATCGTAGTTGAGGTATATGAATGTTTTCCCTTTCGCAAAAAAAAACACCGTCATTTGATTGAATTATTAAAATTTTATGAAACAAATAAATAATGAAATTTTGGGTTTTTTCCGAAAACCTAAAAATAATAATTACATAAACATACAATATTTAGTATATTTTGTAAATATCAAATTTTTTAGAATTTTAAGAACTAAGCGAAAAATTTCAACAATCTTCTATAACTGAAACATATAAACACATTACACCACAGAACCATTTGCACAACAAAATAGAATACAAATGATTAATTTAGACACTTAGAAAGGAATTCTAGCACAATTAGGAATTTTTCTCATCCTCTCTTTGAGTTTTTGCCTCAGCGGCAGAACTTTTTAAGAAAATATTTTACAAAGCATAAATTTTAAAAAATACCATCAGTTCATTTTCTTTCTTAAGATTTTTTTTCGTTATTTTTAAATAAGAAATAAAAAAATCACAGTTATATTTATATGTACATAAAACCTAACTTAACTAAAAATAAATTCACCGCTAACCTTAAAGTATGCCACTCGTACAGTGAATATGTAATATCATTTCCTTAGTCTGATCTTAATTGTTATTAATAGCAGCCAAAGTTTATTCCATAGAAGTCTTTTATCCTTTTAATAAATTCAAAAGATCAAAAAAATCTCCAGAAGAAGAAGAATATCTTGAAAATATACAAAAATTAAATGTATATTAAGTTCAACCAGCATCGATAATGCATTACTATTTTTTTTTTCTTTAACTCAAAAATATATTTAGAATAATTCTAAAAGATGCCAACTTAAGCGACATAGCTTTAACAACAGACGATAATATATATCTGCAAATAAATTAAAAAACCAGATAAATTAGAACTACATAAATTGTGAATTAAAGCAGACGATAAACATATGGAAGAGAATTTTCAACCTAAACAATATCCACAACTACTGTATAATTAAACTCAATTAAAAATTAGTTCAAAATTAATAAAATGGACTTAAATAGATCTAAATATATTTTACAATACGAAACAATAACTGAGCGTAGACTACAAGACAACTCTCATCGTCACCGATTTTTTAAATATATTTCTAAACAAATTGTTGAAATAATTTTTTGTGTGTGAAAATAAAGAGAGAAGAATGCAAATATATGAAAGATTGATGTTTATGTTTTTTTCATTTCAGCAAAATTTTATAGGAAGTTAATGTGAAATAATAAAGAAATTACTGAAATATTAATCTTCTTAAGTGTAGGAAATTATTTTAAATTACTTTAATTTCCTAAAAAAAATTTGTTGAACAAATACTAATTAATTCATTAAAAATATGAGAAAAAAGATAAGAATGACTTCTTAAAGCTATTTAATATTTTTTTAAGATTATACTGAGTATATTAAACTCGGAATACTTAGTTAAATATTAATTATTTGTTCAAATTTATAATGTATGTCCACTGCTTATTTTTAAAATTTATATAAATTTACTTTTATCATATATACAATATACATTTGTAAAAAAAAAATTAAATCCTGCGTTAAGTTAAGGTTTTAAAGTATTTGGGAAACATTAAATCGTTCTAAGCACAAAAATATTTTTTCTGCGATTGTTTAAACAGTTAATGCTAAAAAGTTGCAGTAAATTTGCATTTAAGTGTTACGTAGTTAATGAAAAATTACGTTAAATGATTATGTTTGATAACTACCTTGTTATGCTAAAATATATATAATAAATCCACATTGTGATCTGGAGAAATACAGAGAGGCTTTATGAAATATATTCATTTTGTTTTTAAAAAAGTATTCTTCAGGACTTCACAAACCAGAATCCAACAGTTTCTTTAACCATTATCTTGGTTTTAGCCTCTTATCTTCTTCAATATGAGATAAATGAATATTTTTTTAATGAATGCTGCACACAAATTCAACCAAAATCCTTGGGGCCGCTATTGACGAATTGTGGTTAGTTGTCCAAGTGCTACTAAGAACCTGCCAAGAAGAGGGGCCAGTGTAAGGTAAATCCATGCTCGTAATCCTCACGTGGTGTATTGTGGAAATATGGAGAAGGTGTACCTGCTCTGATATAGTCTTCATCACTTGACTGCGGTTTAATTAATATAATTATATAATTAATAATGTACAAAATTACTGTAATTCTAATTTAATGCTAATCAATAGGGAAGAAAAACAAAGATAGTATAAGACAGTCGCTGCATAACAATATCAAACTCTTGGGCTTAGCACTAAAATTTTGTAGGGTTAAACACAGATTCAAGTTTCTAATAAAAAAGAAAAATGGCGCTTTGAAAGCATTCCATGAAGACGCAATTTTTCCCTTTAGCACATAAGATGGAAAACTTTCGCATTACAATATTTGAGACAAAATACACGGTACATGTTTTATAACTGTGTACAAAGATGAACAATTTATTAAAACACGCTGTTCTCGTCTGCAAAACAGTGTGAAGTATAAGAATTAAAGCATATTTTAATCTGAAAAATATTCCGAAGTGTCGTTTTCTTTAGTATTAGGTGAAGTCAGGCTTATAACGTAAATATCAAACACTTACTAGCTTCTCAAAAAGGAAATCAAAATACACACAGTACTGAAAAAGAAAAAGAAACTATATTTACCAGTCTTGTAAAAGTTCCAAAATATTGGTAATTATCTGTTTTTAGTAGAATATAGAATTGTTCCAAGTCATACTTACTGTTACTGCTGGTACTGTTTATACTGTTGGTACTGTAAATACTGTTTGGTATTCTTTCATTCTTTGTACATACTTTGTATACCGTTTGGTATTCTTTCATTCTTTGTACATACTTTGTATACTGTTTGGTATTCTTTCATTCTTTGTACATACTTTGTATACTGTTTGGTATTTTTGCATTCTTTGTATACAGTTTGGTATTCTTTCATTCTTTGTACATACTTTGTATACCGTTTGGTATTCTTTCCTTCTTTATACATACTTTGTATACTGTTTGGTATTCTTTCATTCTTTATACATACTTTGTATACTGTTTGGTATTCTTTCATTCTTTGTACATACTTTGTATACCGTTTGGTATTCTTTCATTCTTTATACATACTTTGTATACTGTTTGGTATTCTTTCATTCTTTGTACATACTTTGTATACTGTTTGGTATTCTTTCATTCTTTGTACATACTTTGTATACCGTTTGGTATTCTTTCCTTCTTTATACATACTTTGTATACTGTTTGGTATTCTTTCATTCTTTGTACATACTTTGTATACTGTTTGGTATTCTTTCCTTCTTTATACATACTTTGTATACTGTTTGGTATTCTTTCATTCTTTGTACATACTTTGTATACAGTTTGGTATTCTTTCATTCTTTGTACATACTTTGTATACCGTTTGGTATTCTTTCCTTCTTTATACATACTTTGTATACTGTTTGGTATTATGAAAATTTTCATTTTAAAAAAGAAGTTTTTTTTTTTAAAAAAAAAGGAGGATACATTGAAAAAAACTACTTAAAACTGCGATAATTTGGTTTCCAGCATTACAATCGATTGAGACAAGTGGAGATTCTTAACTCACGGTCCGGCCCATCTCTAATCAATATGCTTGCTGTGAATTATGTCATCAATATGTTAGTTACAAGGTTGAAAGCTGAAACCACTCATCATTTCTTTTAAAACCCACATCTTATGACAAATCTTCTTTGGTTCGGCATTGACAACAAAATGTTACAATCCGAACCAGAATCACAGTGAGAAAAATTGCTCTACCACGTGAACCAAATAACAATTCACAACACTATTTAACACGTAGTGAGCGGATCCCTTATTGATGGTTCGTGGTGACTTAATGTTGTAAATCATGGGCATATTTAAGATAAATTTCTGGGAACTCTGGCTGAAGTGAGCGAGGTATATTTAACTCACAGAACAGTACGCAGGGAGCGAGCAGACAGATATTTAATCATAGAGCTTCCGGGCATATATCTATTTTATCAATCAACATTTCATATTCGTTACACCATTATTCACAAGTGCAGCTGTTCCTTGCGGAAATATGATCCCAAAACAACGGATTTGATATCAGTTCTAATCTTTTTCTCTCATTTTTTTCGTCTATTTTTTTCTGTCACTTATTAAGTGAGAAAGAGTTGCTAGTGTCTTTATTAAGTTCATTTGGCACTTGAGGAAAGTCACTGAACTGCGAAAGTAAGTGACATTTGAAAAATATTTTTAATTGTTTCGCTGTTAACCATATGCATCTTTGTCGATATATTCAAACTTCTGTTTAGAAGATTTATATGTCAAGGTATAAGGAATCGAAGGAATTGTAGAGGAGTAGAGAAACAGAATGAAGATATTTTATAAATGATAAGTATATATTAAATCATTCAGGTTCAAATAAAGTTATTTTAACTTTAAAATGTAAGTAATTTTCTTTGCATTAATCCAATAATTTAATATTCTGAAATATAGATTGTTTAGGTAGTACATTAAAAATATCAAAACTGACATCCTTAAAAATGTTTGCAATCAGTGGAGTAACGAAGAATACAACCCCCCGCAAAGTCAGGCTTTGGACCCCAAACCCAAATACGTACTTAGTTTTAGTCAGATTTTTGGCCCCCTAAGTCCCAACCCCGGTCCGTAGATCAAACAGCCCCGGGCCGCACTAGGAACTTTAAACTATTTTCATTTTATTTACTGAAGTGTACTTCTCTTGGCGACCTTTTATGAAAATCTCTTTATATTCCATGTTAAATCTCTTTATGCTCATTTTTTGTGTGATTGTATTTTATACTGAATGCTTGTTTAAATAAAATTAAAGTTATTAAATCAAAACAATCTAAAATATAAACAATCAGTCTCCCCCCCCCCCTCAACGGGACGTGGTAAAGTTATCAAATGTTGACCGGTCCGTGGCAGTAAAATGGTTGGAACCTGGACCCTCCCCGCAATGCGAGGGTTGCCGAGGTGTACGTTACGCCACTGTCTGCGGTTAAAATACGATATACACCATTTTGATTTCATTTCCTTAACACAAAATCAAGTTCCTCTCAAAACTTGTAATTCTACTCTTTTTAATATTTATTTCTATACCCGGAAACACACACACACAATCATCAATTTCATAATAAAAGGTAGGGGGTAGATAACGGACATAAATAAACAGGAACTAACAGTTCTAAATACAGAATGCACTAAGTTCCGAGAACAGAACACAGAATTTCTACACTTCTCCCTCTCTGTCTCTCTGATTCTGTTTTTTCTTATACGCTCCCGGAGAATACGTGTAAGAAAAATTCGTGCAAAAATTATTTGTGACTCTGGTCCTCTAAGCAAAAGTAAGTATCACCTGCAATCCTTTTAATTAGACAGTATATAGCATACGCGTTGTTAAATACTCCTACAAACGGTAACCGTATATAAATAAATATACAATATTCACAATTTCGCAAGCCCAGGCACAAACTGACTGCCGTCTATCGACTGACTGATGATGGCTTATGCTGATAGTCCTAAGGCCTCGACACGGACGACGAACATGTCATAATAAGGCAATCTTGCCACTGTTGCCAGATGCCATATAGTTCAAAATTTGAAGAATTTTCTCTTTATTTTTGGAGAACATATCCGAGAATAATATTTGACGATTAAAAATTATTCAGATAATTATCTTACTGAGGCCGATTTGAGAATATTATGAGCTTCTTCTCCCCAGCCTGAGGCTTTGGACCCGAATTCAATTGGCCTATGCTTTAAGAACGTCCCTGATTGCTTCTGGTCGCAAGAGATCAGCAAAAATAATACAACAAACCATGAGTTTTCCCGTTACGGTCTTAATTGTTTTGTTTCATAAATGTGCATAATCATTCAAAGTAAATGATTATTTGGAGAGAAAAAAATGTGTCACAAACTCATGAACACAAGAATTATGCAAAATAATACAAGTTACTAATAAAAGAATTTTATTCGTTGAGATTTTCTGGCAATAAACGTGTGACGGATCTATACGGTTCCTTCTATTAACCTCTGGGGAATTCTTTTTTGGGAAAACATTTTTTCAACCAACTTTCTGCAATGATAGAAAGCGTGAATATGCAAATTAAGTTTATCTGTATTCGCGAGTTTAAGAGTTAGTGAAGTGAGAATAGCTTAGAAGTGTAGGGAAGGGTGGGTAGATGAGAGTGTGGTAAATCGGCAGTGAAACGTATACGTAAACAATGTAGGAAGCGAGAAGTCGGAATTTTAAGAAAGTGCTTAGTTCAACTGTTGGAGCCGTGTTAAAGTAAACGCAAGGATTAGAAGACCGCTAGAGTTCAGGTACTGTGATCCTTAATCAAGTTCATGTTAGAGAGTTAAATAATTAGTGAGGTCATTAATTAAACAAGCTCTGTATAAAGTTATCTTAAAGATAGATCTGCATGATTGTATATATTCTCCTCATGCATCTCGTCTCACCCCCTGTTCTGACTGATCAAGTTATCTTATTTAGAGTGTTAATTGTGTCTGAGTTGAATAGAGTGATAAATAAATAATTGAAGTTCATCATGTCGTCGGATCATTTAGTCCCCCCCACACACACACCTCTAACCGGGTCACAGGGAAGAAGGGAAGTAAATTCTTTATAAACGTATACGTTTAAGGGGATACGATCAATTGACAAAAATGGGTAGCAGTATCATCTACAAAAATGTAGCAGTATCATCTACATAAGCCTGTAACAACCTCCGCACCATGGTGATCATTTTGGTGTAGCGGTTATGTTACTCGGCTTCGGACCCAAAGGTCCTGGGTTCCGCCCTACCCGATAAGCGCGCCACTTCACATCAATTACAACATAATGTTGTGCTACTACGTAGATATAACAAAGGATATCATGGCAAGTTTTGACATTAATCTAGGGATTCTTAACTTCCTTGTTCTATCATTCTACCAATAAAACAATGAGGCCATGAACACCATACGCCTTAAAATATAGTACATTAAACAGTCTGAACTTATAGTTTGAAATACTAGTATCGTCTTAAAGTTAATGTAGAAAATTTAAACTTTTACAAAACATACTCTGACAGTTAAGATAGTTGGTTTGTTTGACGAGATGAATAAATAAGATTTTTCAATCGAACGATATAAACTAGCAATAAATGTCAGCTAGGGTAAAAAAAATTTTTAGAGTGCATGCTGCAACTGAATAATTCATGAAGCTAAAAATTATTCTGCCTTTTGTCGCTTTCATTTGACGCAAAGTGGATATTTTAAGTGATGGTTTGGATTTACGTAATCAAAAGCAGTGTAGTCACAAAACATTAATTTCCCTATTGGTTGCTTCCAAAAATTTCCTTAAGACATTAAGATAAGAAATGCGGCTCACTTCAGATCTTTGCAAAACAGCATGAACAATTTTATGAATTAATGTAAACTCTCTGGAAGTAGACAGAATCGATCACAAAAAAAAGAATCTAGAAATAAAAGTGAACCTCTCAACATTACGATGGTAATAATCATTGGAAGACATTAAAATTACAATAAATAGTGGCACAACTCTTAGGTGTTTTTTTTTCTACTTCTTAACATATTAAATAATAATATTTGAATAGAATCTAGCACTTTAAATTATAACACAAATATGTTAAATTTATAAGGAATTTCAACAAACTAATATAAAATTGATAATATTAAATAAAAAATAAGTCAATTAAAAATTATTGTTGTTTATTGTGAATAAATAATGAATTTGAGAAACATAATGTTTCTGAACGACGTACAGAACTCTAACATAATTTATCGGATATTTTGATCAGAAAAAGGGAACTCAAAGTTTTTAGCTATCAGGAGAATTACATTATTAGTATAATTCTATTAATTTATTAGCTAAGTATATTAAATTTATATTAATGTAATTAGTTAACTTTTTCAGGGAATATCTGGAATGCTGGTATTTTTCCCTCAAATAAAAGAGATCAATAAACTACATATAAGTACCCCAGGTATGGACTACTATAAACTACAAGTACTCGTATGTGATGATATTATTTACATATATTTTATTTGTAAAAAAAGTTTAATTTCAATAACGATAGACAGTCTCAAGGACGTGTTATAGCATGGGCCAACTGGGCCAGGGAACTTAGCCTAGGAGGAGGCCTCGTCTCGTTCTTGACTCAGTCTTAATAAGATCATAATTCGAATAATTTCAACGGCCTAATGTTATTTCTAGTCGAGGGAAATGTTATTCTAGAGTTAACTGGGAATTTCGGACGATATGTAAACTGGCTACATGTGATGATCGTCGTCCACGTACATACCTAGGCCCTACCACCATACATCATCTCATTACTCATTTAGTCATCATTACACCATTACTCAGAGCAGTTGGTCGAGCCGGCTTAAGCTATTGTAAGTCATGCCCTTTTATTTATTTCGAGTTATTGTTCGAAAGAGTATTTGACAATGTATGCTACGTACTGTCTAGTTTTAAAGATCATAGGGGGAAGCTTAAATTTGTGTAGAGGCCCAGGGCCTACTTTTGAGTATTGGCCCAGGGCCTTAAGACGTCCCTGTACAGATCTATGCGTTCTAAATGGATATGGAAACATATGCAATCTATTAAAAGCTCGTAATATAAGGTATATTTCTACAAATCTTTTGAAAACAAACCAGTCTGATTCATCATCTCTCTCTCTATCTATATATATATATATATATATATATATATTCCTGCAAGATTCATCTATATTGTCACGAAGATTCTTGGAGCAGAACAGGTTGCAATACTACGATTGAATACAGCAATTATAATTTATTGAATGCAAGAAGGCAGGTGGGATTTACTTGATCGTACACCAGATGAACTGACCCCCAGCTCGAGGGAAGCAGCTTATATAAGATACAGTGGTGACATCTAGAATATTCTAGAAGTACTTGAATTAACATAAATTTGCATACGCTGCAACTCTCTGGAAAATTCCAGAGAGTCAATAAAATTAAAAACTGGCGAGTAGCAGTCGGTAGGTTTTGAACCTGAGACCAACAGTTCCACTGGCGGCGACTCTACCCCAGGACTACTCGTTCGTTGAAATGTTTAGGAAAAATGGCAACATTCCTGTTTTCTTCTTACATGTACATTGTATATAATCGGAGATCATTTTTATAGATTTAAAATTTTGAAACTGGATCCGTTGGATTGTGGGAAAAATAAACTACTAATGCTTTTGTGAAAAGCAGGCTCAGTGGTATGACGATGTTCATCAGGGGTGTCAAACTCGCGGCCCGGTCGGTATATCGGCAAAGAATAATATACAGTAAAATATCATAATTTCTTCCGATTTAAGAAAGATAGTAGCTGAAAAGAGATGTTAAGGGTTAGGACGTAGTCGTTAAATATTTCTTGCTCTTTTATTTATGTTTATCAAAATGTATTATTGGAATGAAACTTACGTTTCTATGAATATTGATTTATTTTTGCGACCCACCGAAGGTTAAACTTTGTTTGCTTGGCCCAAGTTAGCCTTTGAGTTTGACACCCTTGTTGTTCCTTAAACAGTTTCAGATCCTTTGACATACACCAAATGAATTTTTCTTTTAAGAAATATTTGAAAAAAGGATTAATTCCTCCCCACACACAAAAAAACACGACTCTTTGGTTATTATTATTGGGAGATTCATGTTATTGCCGTATTAGACATTTATTAAGTTCTAAAAAATTATTTAAACATTATATTAAAATAACACAAAATTAAAATATATAAATACAAAAAAAAAAAATTAGATTAAATAAAGGAAAATTTAAGGAACTTCAATTCTCTCTTTTCTGTCCGTTGTTCGAACTTTGTTATGATCAAGTTTGATTTTTACTAAAATCTATCCACGAAGAACTTTATTTTTGTCTTCTCTTCGGGATATTTAAAAAAATGTAGCCTTATTCTGGTCATTCCTGATAACTCTATCACGCCTTTGTTAGAGTGGTAATTGTTTGTAAAATGTTTAATATCTATTCATTTGACAAAGATTTCTTCAATTATTGATATAGGGGGCTTCCTCTGTCTCTTTTCCTCCGAGTTTGAAGAGAGTGTATCCATCTAAACCATAGGTTCTCAACGTGGGCGATAACGCCCCCTTGGGGGCGTTTGAGGCTTTCAGGGGGGTGGTAAAAGACCCAGAGAAAATTAGGGGGCGTTGAGATGGCACGGAGGGGCTTGGGCAAATTAACCAAATATAATCTAAAAAAGACTACAAAAACACGATGGTTATGTACTAACAAAGTAAACTTTTATACTGTTTACCTTATGTTGATTGTATGTATTTAAATCATTTCTATATCACATGTACGAAAATTTACATATTTCGGTAGTTCGGAAAGTGGATGAAAAACAATACTTACATTACTTTCAGATCCACATTAAATTTGATAATTTAGTGCATAGGTTCCCAACCTTTTTTGAACTGGCACCCCCTTTTCTAGTAAATATTTCGATACCGCCCCCTCCCTCTAGAGAAATAAGAATGTACATAATACATGGTGAAAACAAGAGTTAAATTTTAAAAAATATCGTATTACTAACAGAATATATTTTTTAATTAAAATGTTTTCTAAGGCCCCAATTTTTTTTACTTGCGAATCTGAAATATATTAAAATGTTGAAACTGAAACGCGCTGCTGAATTTCTTTTTCGTTTAAAAAAGAGTGGAATAAGTTTTAGCTTATCTGTTATAAAGACAGGCAGGGGTTTTGATGGTACGAAGTAATTCATAATAAATTATTGCTTTCAAAATAAATATAAATTGACAGTTTCAGCTTTTAAAGAATCCCACGTTAATTCCTGGTTAAAATGTTTAATTATCTTTCTTGGATGATATACTTAATGAAATGCAGTGGACAAAACATTTTTGCTACTGCTAACAAAGACAACACGAGCACTTCAGAAATTAAAATGCACTACATCATTCAATTTAATATAGGTCTGAATAATGTAATCTTTAAGTTTTCTATCCACTTCCCGAACTACCGAAAAATGCTAATTTTCGTACATGTGACATAGAAATGATTTAAATACATACAATCAACATAAGTAAACAGTGTTAAAGTTTACTTTTGTTAGTACATAATCAGCGTGTTTTTTTAGTCTTTTTTAGACTGTATTTAGTTAATCTGATTAAGCCCCTACGTGACATCTCAACGCCCCCTAATTTTCTCTAGGTCTTTTACTGCCCCCCTGAAAGCCTCAAACGCCCACAAGGGACGTTATCGCCCAAGTTGAGAACCTATGATTTAGTGCATTTTAATTTCTGTAGTGCACGTGTTCTCTTTGTCTGTGAGCAGTAGGAAAAATGTTTTTTCCACTGCATTTCATTTCGTATATTATCCAAGAAACATAATTAAATATGTTAACAGAAATGAACATGTGATTCTTTAAAGGCAGAAACTGTCAATTTATATTTATTTTGAAAGCAATAGTTTATTATGATTTATTTTGTATCATAAAAACCCCTGCCTACCTTTATAACAGGTAAGCTAAAACTTTTATCCCATTCTTTTAAGTGAAGAAAAAATTCAGTAACGTTTCAATTCCAACAATATCCTATCCATGACTAAAATATATATTGCACATTTAAATATATTTGAGGCAATAGCTTTTTCAGATTCGCAAGTAAAAAAAAATTGGGAATTAAGAAAAAACTTAAATTAAAAAATATATTCTATTAGTAATAAATATTTTTTAAAATGTAACTCTTCTTGTTTTAGCCATGTATTATGTACACTCTTATTTCTGTAGAGTGGGAGGGGGCGGTATCAAAATATTCTCAAGAAAATGGGGTGGTATCGAATTATTCACTGGAAAAGGGGGCGCCAGTTCAAAAAAGGTTGAGAACCTATGAGCTAAACCTTATGTTCATCTCTCTGAAGTTCCTTAAGGCTCAACTCATCCTTTTTTGCTCCCTCCACTAACTCCTCTACATCAACATCATAAAATTCCAGATCCATGAATTTGAACAGAGACAATATCAGTCAATACAAACACAACTTCAAAGTCCCCTTAAGTCACTGATTTTGGTCACAAATTCTTCAATAGGTAACTTGCTGCCAGGCTGTGCCAATAAGAAGTTTATATGGATGATGGTAAAATGATCTTTCCATTGCTCTTCTTACAGAGTTATTTGTCTCAAAACTACAAATTCAACCGACCTAGGACATACGAGGGCTGAATTTAACGCGCGTGAATCATATGCAAAAACAAAAATATTGCATCCAAACTCGGCATATACTACGATATAAGCTAAAGTATACCAATGTACCACAGTATTGAGAATATTTCAGTAATTTTACAGGGAATTTTCATAAACTGAAAAATTTCTTTTCCCTTACGTAGACAAGAAAGAATGAATTGAAAGGAATAAACACAACGACAGAAAAAAAATGGTTTTTCTATCGTTTTCTGCTTGGAAAAATATTTTCTTAATATAATTTCAAAGAAGTCAAAATTGTTTTCATATTAATAATATAAATAAATGTAATCAAAAAGCCGTAGTAGTGAATTATTATAACGTAATTTTAAAACAAAATTATTATTTTGATTTTGAACCCTTTTCTTGTTTTAATCGAGAAAAGTCCTCCTGTTAAGAATGTATCGCTAAATTTGGTATTATAAATGTTATTTTTCCTTCATTTTCTCTTGTAATTAATTGTATAATAGCACGGAAATATTATATTATTATTTTCTTATAAAGGCATTAGGGATTTGAAATTAAATTTTTTTAAACATTCTTTTGAGTACCTCCCATGATTCTCATCGCACGAAATTTCCTCAGAACTTTAATTCTATTGGATCCAATTTCAGAAGAACCTAGCATCGATTCTGAGATTTAAAATAATGCCTTGCTAGGAGGACAAATAAAAAAAATTAAAAAAAAAACAAAAAACCAATTTTTTGCACATACCTTTTGGAAATTCTATAATAAACAACTAACAAAAAATATTATAGTTAGAAACAACACATTTTTTGTTCTGCAGCTAAAAGTACTATTAGCGAATTGTTACACACCAATTAATTGGAAATTTTAAAATGCTGACAAATAGATGTTAGATAATCTTTTTAATTCCTGATTCGAAAGAGTTCTTTTTCGACTTCATGCAGAGTAGAAAATACTCTGCATCATTTACATTCTGCTGCATGAGGTACGTTTTCAAATTTTTTCCAAACAAAATAAAACATTAGAAAACGCAGTGACGTAAAGTACACCCCCGCAACCCTCCCCCCCCCTGCGGAGGGCTAAATTTCCAGGGGGCCCAAGGCCTGACTGACGCCAAATACGTACCCTTTTGTAAGATCCGGCTTGGGACCCAAAACCTAACTTTTCAGGGAGACCAAATATTCTCCGTTACGCTACTGAGAAAATGCAAAAGTTTTAATGGGAGTTTCTTTAACAATTTTCTGTATCAAAATCGTTATCCATTCACAAATTTTGAGAAAAGCAAAATTTTCTTCAAACCTCATTTCTCTCAAGAAAGACAGAAAATAATAAAATCTCTTAAAATGTCCCCTGAGGTGGGGAGTGGGATTAGAAAAGAGAGTAATTTCCTGTCCTATTCAAAACTCACACGATAGGTTACACTCATGACCATCTGTACCTAAAAAGTCTAATAATGGGCTGTACCCTTTCCCAAAGCAACTTGCAGAAAAAAGAAAAGTTTTTTTCTGTTCCGGGCAAGCAGGATGTCACTTGAAAAAAAAATCCATTTTTTTCTTATCGAAATTAAAAAAAGGTTTTATCGTCTGTTGAAATAATTCGTTAATTCGGAGTTTATATTACTCATTAAATAAGGGGTTTTGCCTCATTTTAATTAGGGAGAAAGAAAAATTCGTTAAATAGGGGTTCGGTAAATCGAAGTTCAATTGTATATGTTATTAAAAAGAATTTGCAAAAAGCAAAAATTGGCAACAGCGAAGCACATTAACTGATTGGCTGCAAAAACGCGTTTGAACTTATCATCTGATTATGACGTCACATTAATTTCGCCCATTGAAAACGAAATTAAAATTAATTACTTCAAAGAATTAGATTTAATATTGCCTTTATTGTGTACTGATAAAAAAAATACAGAATTTGTAATTATATTCGAGACAAAATGTTTAAATCAGAATGATATAAAATAGGTTCGTAATAATGTACAAAATCCCGTTAAATAATTACCAAATAAATAAAGGAAAATAGTCATTTTTATAAGAATGAAAGCAGAAAGAAAAATATATGTGTGGAATTTTGTTTTCCTCATTTTTTTTTCGGTGTATAACTTTAAATTTAAAAATAAATGAATAAAAAGCTTTTTTACAGACTTTGAATTAGAATTTGGTATTTTGTTTACTTAAAAGCATTTACAAAACAATTATTAAAATGTCTCGATATTTATACATTTCATTTTATTTATATCTTTGTGAACAGGCATTTAATTGTATCTAGTGTCTTTTTTTTAATAATAAGAAAATATGGATGTTTTTACGTGACGTGAATTAGATAGTATATAATTTTACAGTTTTGCAAGCAATTTATTTTTTTACTCTTACATTCATATCTTCTTTTACATACAAAAAAAGTCGAAATCTTTATTTTTATTCCTTTTAGATCATTTAGATGAAAGCTAAAACAAAAGTAAAAATTTAAAACAAAGAACATAAATTGTTCCAAGCAATGCATTCCACAGATCAGTTTTAGCACTTAAGGAAACTTTTTTTAAATATGTAAATTTGAACGATACAATTTTGAATATAGAGTTCTCTTTCGCTAATTACCATTTTCACGTTTATACGGATCCATTAATTTCTTGGAGTTTTTAATTAGATGAATGATTTTTCCTTTCATCATCGATAAGTGATCCTTCGAATCAATCCGATTTAATATACAAATATTACTGCCACAAAATTCAAGTCAAACACCTGCTACTAACTCCAAGGCAAAACTCAAGCTATGGAGTTATTATTTTTCACAAATTCTACTCTTCCAATCAGTTACGGAAACAGTTATTGGTTCCGTAGTAATAACAAACGACTTATTTGAATGAAAACATTAGAATTATATTCTAAATGACTTATTAGAAACTATAAATTTAATTCGCCAGAAAATGTTTTAATCTTCAAAAAAAAAGAAGAAGAAAGAAAGAAAGAAAGAAATTAAATGCACAGTTAAAAAAAATTTAATTACTCCAATATTTTAATAAAAACTTAATCCGCTACTTAAATAATTTTTAAACCATAAATTTAATCATGTGAAATTTTAACCACTTTGATAGTTTATTTGATATACAAAATAATATAAAATTTGTACAACTACATGAAAAAGAATTGCCAAGAATTTCAAATTTCATTCAAATTGTATTTATACAGTTTCAAATATATAATTTATTTTTTATAAATTTAATTATGAAATTTAAAGGAAGCATTTTTTTATTGTTGTATTTATTGAATTATCTCTAAAAACCTTTTTTTTACCTTTGATGTAAATGAATAAATTAAATAAATGCGATTAGATTTTGTTTTAAATTTAATATGTAATAAATTAGCTTCAAATAAATCAATTGTTAATTATTTTACGTTCGAAATAAAAGTTGAAACTCTTGAAGATTGAAAAATCTATTAAGATATATAAAATATAAAAAACTTTAAAAAGTGTAAAAAAATTTTTTAAAAAACGGGAAACTCTGTGACACTCCCTGACTTATCAAACCACACCAGTAATAAAAAAAAGAACAAAAAAACCAAATCCCAGAAATTACTTTTTCCCTCTAGTTTTTGTTCCGAAACTCTTGGCGAGATAAAATTGTTATCTTGCCAATCTGGCGCTAAGGCAACCATTCAATCGAGCCAACTTTTGGATGAAGTCATGTGGCCGAAAGTTATGTCGCTCTCCCTTCTCAAACCTTCCCCAGCACCGTTGGAGAACATTGCTATCGGTATCAGGGCGCCTCATTGAAACATGTGCGGCTTGTGTAGAGGTTGTTTTGAAAAGAAAGAATGAAAGTATGTGAAACATTCGTCAGTTAATTTATTGCGAACAAAGCAAAATTAGAAAAAAAGAATTAGGGTTCAAATTTTGCTTACAAGAAACGAAGTTGAAATTTGATTCTCATTATTCAATTCTTGATTTAACATTATTCAGCCTTTATTATTCTAACCTAAAAATGGAATTCTTTCATTTTCTGTACATTGGATTGGAATAATTTGCAAGATCTCTAAAATTTATTTGTTGCAAGAGTTTTTTTTTTCTCTTTTGTGATTGAATATACACAATTTTTAATGATCTATCAAAGACGAGAATGGTGTTAAGGTTCTACTGTAAGAAAACTCGTACAAACAAGCTATTCCAGACACTTTAACATGGGTTGAATATTTTGTTTCGAATTCTCATGAAATATAAATTAGAGTGGCACCCAACAGGTGCTAGTTTTCCAAATTTTTGATGCCCATGGGTTGTTTGAAACAGATGCGCAGGGGCTTATGGAAAGCCCTGGCAGTGACAGTTGCCCTGTGCCTGGTGATATTTGTAGCATATCTGGATGTCCAGATGAGATTCCGAACTTCAGTTGTTCAGGACAGGAAAGATCCTGCGCAATGGAATGCTTCAACAAAACGCAGGACTTTAATGCAGAGACAAGATTGGTGGCAAAAGAATAGAATTGTGGTGAGGTCATCGAATGAAGATAGTGACAGTCTGTCATCTTTTTTCGAAATGCCAGAAAGGTGAGATTACTTTTGATTTCTTCGTTGTCATGGTAAAAAAGGAGTTGCAAATGCAAAAGTGATTCAAATTTTTATAATGTGTGATTATTTTCTTTCGAAATTAAGATAAAAAGAGTATTTTGGTAGAATTTCTCAGTCATGTTGATAAGGGGAAAGTTTTTATGTGTTCCATATGCATCCATATAAAACTTTACTGGATTTTGCTTTATTTGACATATTTTGTTTGAAAACAACTTAAAAATGACAGGTCTTAAACTACCTTTCTTCTTAAACTACTTTTGTAAGCATTTGAATTTTGAATTAATTATTGTGTGATAAATTATTTCAAGTTGTGATTTTTTGAATCAAAAATCAAAAAGGTTTTTTAAACTCAATAGACTTGAATTTAAATATAAAAAATGATAATGATATGCTCTGAAAGAAAATAGAATATAGATAAATATATACAACTTCTCTTTAAAAAAATTATTTTCATAATAATTCATATTATGATTTATAGAAAAATCTATACAACTTCTCTTTAAGAAATTCCTTTCATGATAATTCGTTCATGTTATAGAATATAGATACATCTGTACTACTTCTTGTTTTGAATTTCTTTTCATTGTAATTATTTCATATTAATTAATAAACCTTTTATAATGAATTGAAACTGAAAGGTATTGTGGCCGAAATTTATTCATTAAATAAAAAATGAAGAAATTTCTGAATTCAAAAGGATCAAAGAATGGAAATTATTATTTAATATTATTATCAGCATTTAAAAAAAATAGCAGAAATACTGATAGATCTAAAGAGTTTGTCATGAAGGAACACATGTCAACATTAAACCGATTAATTTTTCATCATCTTAATTTTAGAGCTAAAATTAAAATATTTTTTCTGACATAATGACTGAAATATTTTGGTAGAACATCAGTTTTTGTGCCAACAATGAAATTATTACTGAAGTCACTAATACATAAAAATGCTATTCAGAGCAACATTTTTGAAGCAAACGATTTCCGCCAATGTATCTATTGCACATAAAATTAAATATTTATTTTATTTAATATGCAAAAGAATATATGTTCCATATTTAGAGTTCAAATTTGTATGATCTATCCAAAAATTGTAAAATTTTTGCATTATTAATTACTGGGAGAATAAGCAACACCTATAAAAGGAAATAATAACAATGTTAAGCAAAACAAATCTGGGAAAGAGAAAGAATTCAAAAATGAGTGCGTGTTTCTGAAGTACTTTTTTGCACGAATAGAAAAAAGAAGAAAAATTATCGTCTAATTACAAGTTGTAAAAATTAATTTATGCATCGAACTAAAAAAAGGAGGGTTGGGAAATACATAATGTGCAATTAATATATTCAGTAATACTCTAAAATGAATTATGGAATAATTATGTAAAATCAACTTATTTAATACTGATTCCTGTGTGATTAATTATACTTTTCATATTTTTATTTAATTACGTTTTGTAATTTAATGAATTTATGTTTTGACTTAGAATATATTGAGCGCAGTTGTTTTAAAACAAATTTCAAAAATAATTTACTTATTTTAATGATTTATGACTAGTTTTTTCTTTACTCAAAGAATAATCTCCAGTAAATCTTCTGTAGAAAGTAGTTCAAAAATAAATTAATGTGTCTTTTAATGAAAATTAATAATAAAAATTACGTTTGCCCCTTAAATTTATGAATTTAAAGGAATGAAAAAAATAACGTTAATTGCAAAAGAAAATAAAATGTGTTTGTTTTTAAAAAAATCCGTTGTAAAATTAAATTTTATAAACTTTGTGAACAATTGTTTTCGCGAATTTTTTAATACTTACGATTCAGCCTCAAGTTATTTTGAAAAATATAAAATTCTCTATATCAAAAGGATAAAAATGACATTTTTTTTTATTAATAAAATTCTACGCATAGTAAAAATTTTAATTTTACAGAAACAAAAAATAAATCTTGGGAATTCTAAATTTATAAATTTCCCGTAACTTAAACCATACATTATAAACATGATTAGTAAAATATGTACTGTGTTTACAATAAAAAAATTTAATAAGAAAAAAAAAGTATTCTCAAATTATAAAATGTGACTAGACTGTAAAATAATAGAATTGATATTTTTTTGTAGCTTTATTTTTCCTGCTTGTTATTTTATCTTAATTGTAATTTCACTTGTGATGGGTGAGTCAGAATACGAATGCTATATTGCTCGGGTTATCGCTGGTTCCTTCAAGATTTTCGCTGAAAGTAACTTTACCGTGACATGAATATAATTTAACTATATATGTATATTTTTATATTTAAATAAACTGTTAATCATCACTTCACACTCAGATCTTTAGACGTTGAAAACTTATTTAAAAATGAAAGTCACTTGTATTTATGTTGGCAGTCATTATTCGAGACAAGGTTTGAAAGACTTGAATGATTTTTAAATTTTTAAAAATGGCTTTTAAAAATTTCTATTAGAACTGTGCTATAAATACAATCTAGGTTTCTTAAAAATAAAAAAAATAATAATTGGCAACATTCATCAACTATTTTAGCATACATTACTTAACAAATAATAATAATAACTAGAAGAAATTATTTTTTTCACTGATGAAAATTTAATATATGAATACTTCATAAAAGGAACTCGAACGCATATCATTTTATATATTTTGAGCAAGAAAAAATTTGAATATTTGTGTTTAACATATTTTATTTTCGAACATACAAATATTACAACGTAGGAAACTTATTCAATCTATGGCAAAGGACTTAACCATACGGTTAAAAATTTTCTTCTATATCAATGGTCGACAACCTTGTATCTGTGACATGCCAAACCAATTTACTAATATGATTACAAGGTGCCAGATTGTAAGAAATATTTGAAACTATTCTTTTCCCGCTGCAGAGCATGCAGTGTTAGGGAATTGAAGCCAAAAATATATATCTAGTATTTTATTATATATTAACTACAACGGCGCACACAAGGGAGGTGGGTGCCCTAGGGGTCCGAAAAGCCCCCAAGCCCCTGAGTTTTTTTCTATAATCTTATATAATGCAGCTATATTATTTTCTATAATCTTATAATAATTTTCTATATCTTATATATATCTTATATATATCTTATGATAATCTTATATATGTATAACGTGAAATTTAATTTCGCACTTGAACAATTTATTTTATAAATTAATGCTAATTATTAATTAAATAATTTATTTTTTACTGTTTTTTTGTTAACAAAATCGACAAAATCAGAAGAATCAATTGGTGTTGTCTCGAGGTATGATTAACGTGACCAGACGTCTGATTAACGTGACCGTCGTAATTAAAAAGGGGACGTCCCGTTTTGAACTTGACTGTCCCCTTTTATAATTACGAGTCCCGGTGTCCCCGAAATAAACCCTGGGACGCAAAATTGTCCCGTTTTCGGAAACCGCGCGAAGCTGTTCTAAAGGCTGTATTGAAACTTGAAGGTCAGACTGTATCGGCAGTTGAAGCTGCAAACGAAATCAATCAACTAAAAGACAATTTGACTCAGAAATAGACCAATCAGTCTCTTCCATTTACGGTCAGTCAATTAATGCTGAAATCAAAAGATAATGGTACTTATATAGATGAAGAGTTTGTGAAAAGGACGGCTACAGAATTTTATATATAAAGCCGTAAATATCTGGAGCAGTGAACTTGCTTTCTTACCAAAGTAATGGAGATATTTTATTGGGCAAATTTAAAAAAGGTCCCCGCATGGGAAGACGTTCAAAAATCTCTGGATGCATTAATTGAAAAGGAGTATATTGACTGTAATAAAGATACACAGAAGTTTTTGACGAATTTTCATTAATTTCTAACTAGATTACATCGCAAAAAGTAACCGAATGAAAATAATCTAAATGTTTCCACAGAAACTCGTTGGGTGGAAGTATTCAAAAACCTTTACGCCAAAAATCTACAGCATGAAAACTTTTCTATTTTATTTGAATATATTTTATGTGTTTGCCTGCTACAAATGCTCCAGTAGAAAGAGTATTTTCTATGATGAATAAATTGTGGACATCTGGGAAAACCCAGCTACTAATTTCAGTTCTAAAGGTGATGTTGATAATTAAGATGAATATTAAAAAAAACCGTTCCAAGAGTTTCATTCTTGCTTAAAATATTCACCAGCTATATTAAAGCAATTTGTTCCTCTGATAAATATAAATATAACTAAACATTTGGGGTACATTTTTTTAATTCGTAACTTTTAAGCTAACTTCTTCTGAATAAATAACTTTAAAAAAGTATTTTTTTATTGTATACCTGTTAATTGACCTAAACAAAATAATGTCCCGTTTTGAGTCAAAGAATAAATGGTCACGTTAGGTATGATACGAGTTGAGGGACTTTCGACCACGCCCCCGCCCCCTTCCTGGAAAAATTTTTGTGTGCGCTACTGAATAACTATGCTTCATTTAAGAATATTTATTAGCATTAAAAATAAGCATAATAAAATATAATTATTCTTTCAACATGAATAAAAATTAAAATTGTACATATATTATGCATTGTATATCTTTTAAACATATTTAATAAAATAAGAAATAAACATAAAATATAAGTATATTTCCCTTCAATATATTTAAATAAAAATATTTTAATACGAAACTTGTCCTTGCACCATTCTTATTTCATATCAAAAAATCTGGAGTATAATGTGTGATTTTCAATGACACGATTGTGAATACTCAGTTGTTAAACAATCTTTTTTTTTTTTTTGATGACTAAATATTTTTCACACGAGAAAAGATTTGTTCACATAGATATCTAGAACCAAAAGCATAAAGCAGAATAAATGCAATTTTCTTCAAACAATGAAATCTTTCCACCAATGGCATCCAATAATTTAAAAGAGCTGTAGATTTATCGTTAGAGTTATGTTTGAGATTTTTTTTCATAATTCCTTAATGTTGTTTTCTATAACTCTGAAGATGTTATTCCGCTCCATCTCAAAATTATCAACTTCCATTCACTCAAAAATTGACAAATTCGTAGAGACACCGAGAATTGTACCGGGTGCCAAATGTGGCACGCGTGCCATAGGTTGCCGACGCCTGTTTTACGTAATGTAACGTAAAGCGTGACACTCCCTACAATTTGCCACAGCATTGATCTCTGTAATAATAGACATTTAGCTTTATTCCACACTCTCCTCTTCTTGCTTGTCAGGTTTTTTTTTTCATACCAAAAAAAGAATTAAAAAAGATTGATCTAGTTTTGATATATTTATGTTAAAAGTTGCATATACATATCCGAGCAGTACACGTTCGGCTCTGATTCAGTACAAATTTTAAAATAATTCGAAAATAGTTTTCAATTATTCATAAATTTACCAATAACAATTATCAAGTGTCGCTTTCTTTCGATAGAACCGAAAAATGAACGTCGAGAACTTTCTATGTAGCTACAGGTTGTTATTTAAGAAATGTGAAATTACTACATTTATGTAATTTAAAACAACGGAATAATTAATTTAAAATATCGAAATAACGTAATTTAAAGTAACAAGAACAACAAAAACGTTATTTAAAACAATTAAAAAAACGTAATTTAAAATAAAGTAAATAACTAGCAGATGTTACTTCTGGCTTTATTTTTCATTGCTTGTTCTTTGTTATCTGTGTTTAAAGAGAGATGGAATATTTTTCTTTCTCATTTTTTATTTAAGTAATTCAATTCGATAGATCCTAGGTTTTTTTCCCCTTATTCGTAATTTTGAAAGGAAGCATGTTTTTATTCAAACATATTTTAAACTCCCTTAGGGATGGAATTTTCTGATTTGTTAATAGTTTTTTTTTCCAAATCATTATATTAAAATTGGTGAATAATAACTTCTAATATCAAGTTTAATTGGAATTTTTTTTCAATAAACATAGGATGTTTATTGAAAAAAAGTTAAAATAGAAAAAGTTTTTATTGCATCTTTTATTATGAATATAAAAATGTTCTTTTGTATCCGTTCTGTTTGAATTTCCGAAATTGAAAACAATTAGAACGTTTTTAATTGTAATTTTTATATGATATTTGTAATTAAGTCTTTTAAAAGCTGCGATATTAAAACTGAAGATTTATAACTTTTATGGTGTGCTTGGTAGTTGAATCAAGACGCAAAAAATGGCCTTGAATGAATTTAATCATCATTGTGAGTTGGAACATAAAAAGAAATTAGCACATTATAAACTAAGCACAATGACTAGAAATTCCTTTGTCGTAAGAAACTCCCAACTCACATGGGTGTGAGATGGACAAATTACTCCTTCCATTATGTACTTAAAAATGTCACGCTCATGCATTACTTAATTTGCGTAAGGCGACGATAAATATATATAATGAAAGCGGTTGTGTTATTTCTTTAAAATATCTTAACACTCGCTACAGAATTCGAAAGGGAACTAGCTATTGCGTTGTTCGTTTTTTAGAATAGTATACTTTGTATTTTAAACTCAATGCAAGATATCTTTCCTGTAAAAAGTGTATCTTTTTGTTAAATCATACATCAGGGATGGCGAACCAATGGCACGCGTGTCACTGATGGCACGCGACACAATATTTTGGACACGCCACCGATCAAAACGGTTTGCATTTTAGTTCAAAATAACAAAGTTCTCTACGAAGAATTACGAACAAACGGAGTGTTTGGTCGCGGGGGTGGCGAGGAGCACACTCGTTTATTATTGTCTTGCGCATAGCGTGGCAAATTTCGTTGATACAACTGTAATTTCAAAGTTTATTTGTGTTATATTTACGATTATTATCATTATTATCATCATCATTTTTTAAAGATTTATAAAACCCGTGCACCACGCAATGTTTCACACGGGAGCATACAACACTGACAGAAGAAAGGATTATAATACAAACATCCATGCCTTCTCTGGGATTCGAACCCAGTCCCTACGGCACCGCAGTCAGCTTCACTAACCACTATACCGGATGGGCGGCTAAATATTATTTAAAATGGCTAGTTCAGCACATAAATATGTAAAAGTGCAAGACAGTAAGTATAACAGCATTTCATACTTGGTGGACCGAGAAATATAACATGATTAGTAAAGGCAACTAAGCGGTGTATGTTTTATAAGCTGGCACAGTGGTATGTAGAAAATCGCCTGTAAAACGGATTCAAAACACATTTAACTGTTTGAAGAAGTTGTCTCGTGCTGTTTTAACCAAATTTTCATCTACCAATGCCGGCGAGTCATTATTTTCAGAAATGCATTACATTAAAGATCGCTTAGAAACCGTTTGGCAAATGACTCCAATTCAGCATGAATTCTACTAAAAGTAACATCTTACAATCCTAATATAAATTATTTGTCATCTAATCTGCAACAGCAGAAGTCACATTAATGTTACTTTAATGCACATATTACTAAAATATTACTACTATACAATGTGGAATGTATTTATTCGTAGTAAATAAAGAGTTTTCAGTTGTTAGTATTTAATTTAATTATTTTCTAAATAATCACAAGTCAAAATTGTTTGACGGTACATCTGTACCTCATTAAACATTTCTTTAGAAAAAAATGGCACGTTGATCCATAAAGGTTTGCCTTCCCTGTCATACATATATGAACTGAGATTTTGAAAAGGTGAATAAATGAATAATTTTTTGATGCTTAGGGTCATCTGTATTAGAATATACATACAAAATGGTTTTAAGCATATTGTTAACTAGAAAAAATTATTTAAACGCAAATTTTTGGAAAATAATGAAGAAAAAATTTTCAAAACACATTCTCCTTTTACGAATAATTTTTCTACAATAATAATATTTTGCCTATAAGCTAGGATTCTATGCCGGGGATGACTGAACATTTTTGAAAAATTCGCATTGTGCTCAGAGTTACGATGAATTGAAATAATAGCGGGTGTTTTTGTTGTAATTTTTCTACTATGATATAGTAAAATATGAATAAATCCACATCTAAATTATATACCGTAAAATCCGGCGTATAACTCGCACTTTTAACATAAAAAATGGGATCAAAATTTACGGGTGAGCGTTATACGCCGGGTATGAAAATGTGAGCTTTAAAAATACAAAAAGATCAGCATAGAAAAAAAATTAAAGTTTTGCATATATCGAAATATTATTTCTTTAAAAGAAATGCCATTCCTTATGAATTGAATGGGTTTTAGTTCTAAAAGTGTACTGTTTTCTTTCTAAAGCTTGAAATTGTATCTCGAATAAATGACATCAAAACATACGAGTATTGTGTACGTACATTTCAGGTTTCTTCGTAAAAAAGGGGTGGACGTTATACGGCGAATATACTTAAAAATTGAAAATTGCAACTTGAAAGTATGGATGCGCGTTATACGGCGGCGCGCATTATACGCTGGATTTTACTGTATTTCAAAAATTTTAGTTCAACCCCGGTATAGAAGTCCTAGCTTGTAATTTGGCAAAATATTATTTTAGAAGCATTTTCCATAAAAGGAGAAAGTTTTGAAAATATGTTATTCTTTCTTCATTTTTTTGCCAAAAATTTGCGTTTAAATCATTTTTTTTTTTTGTAATATTATTCGTTAAATAATTTTGTATGTATATTCTAATTAAACTCTGATACTAAATATCAAAAATACCATCCACTTATACTTCTTTTCAAAATCATGATTTCGAATATAGTCACCTTAATAAATAGAACTTGTCATATAAATAATATTCCAAAGTAGAAGTTCAATATTTAAAAAAAATAAGAAATATTTTTTGTGATATTGCCCAAACGAAAATTTCTAATTATAATTAAATCTTAAAAGACTAACTGAAAAAACAACAACAGCTGAAGCTAAAACAAAAATTTTGAAAAATAAATACATAACTTATTTTATTTGAAACATTAAGAATTGGTTTTGAAAAAAAAATTAGTTTTTAAATTGAAATTTCTTGCAAACCTAAGTGTATATTTTTAGAATATGTACGTGTATATAACAAACGGCAAAATATTAAATCCAATTCCTTTTATTTTATGCATTATTCTAAAAATATACAGTTTGGTTTGGAATCAGAAACAACGTGAAAGCTCATTTTAAAAACAAATTTTCCTTTAAAACATCAAAAGCTAATCCTTAGTGTCCCAAATAAAGTAAATTGTGTATTTATTTTTCAAATTTTTTATTTTAGCTTCAGTTGATCTTTTTTAAAGATTTAAGATTTGATTGTTTTTAGAAGTTTTCGTTTGGCAATATTGGAAAAAATTCTTATATTTTTAAAGTACTGAATTTCTATTTTGGAATAGTGTTTAAATGATGAGTTCTGTTTATTAATATAAAATACTTGTAGTTTGAAAAGTTCACCTTTTTTTTAATCCTGCAAAAGGTTTACGTAAAACACTTTTCACAAACATTCCATTTGCATGTATTAAAATACAGAAAAACGATATACCGATTGGATGAGTTACATAAGAAGTGTTATTCCCCTTGTAGAGGAAATTTAACTCGACTTTATTTTTTCTGGCAACTGATTTAATTTTAAAATGCATATTTAAAGATATAATTAAAATGAACATAATTATTAGTTATTTATCATTTGTAATCATTTTGTGTAAGTATTAATAGTTTAATAAAAAATATAATACACTTATTTGCCAAATATTAATTTATAGCAGACAATTTATTTTGAAATGTATTTCTTTGCTAATGTGGAAATATTTCCTGGCTACAGATATAAAATTTTTGTTGGTTAATGTATTGTCAGTAAAACGTTGGTTTGGAAGATATTCTGAAATAATATTTGACTCATATTTACCACTAATTTCACAAAACTGACCCACATTCACTGCAAATAAAACTATACGAAAACAAAAACGAATTTCGCATCTGTTTGACAACAGACCCTGTAACTCACACACGTAAATATGCGCATAAAAATTTTACTTAAAATTATAAAGAAAACTAATCAGTTGCATTAAAGAACAATTAACATAAATAAAATCAGGAAAAATATAAAATTCCGGGTTTAGTTACTTCTTGGTTATTCAACTATTATGCAAAATATTTCTTTGTATTTTAATAATTAATATTAGCTAGCACTTTATATTACAATAATACATAATTGAATTTAATCGTTTTAAACTTTATATAAAGTTTTATTGATAGAAAATTTTTAAATGCTGATACGCAGACGATATTCCATCGTAAATGATATCTAATCTTCGAAATGATATTATTTTTTGATAGATACGGATAATACTACTGCAATTAATATCATAAACTGACAGGAAAAGAAAAAGAAAGATCTATTAAGTTTCTCTTCTCAAAATAAAAGTAATTGGTTGATTTGTTTTTCTATTACAAACTCGTCTTTGTCTATGTTTTTTTTAAAAAAATATTGTCTATTTATAATTGCACATTTCATCTGATTATTACGTTCTTGGAATAATTTATTCTAAAAGTGTAATTTTAAGTGCATTAGTGTCCTGAAAACTGAGCCTAATGTGGACCGAAGGGTGGCCGAGTTTGTGAAAATGCCGAGTTATCGAGAATGATATTTAAAAAGAATAAGTAAGAGCAGGGGTCGGCAACCTTTTAGCTGTGGCGTGCCAAACCAATCTACCAGTATGATTCAGCGTGTCACACAGGACATATTTGAGACAATTCGATTTCCGCGATAATGCATGCAGAGTTAGAGAAAAGAGTTCGATAATGATTTATAGTTTTATTATATATAGCTGTTACCCGCGACTTCATTCATGTAGAAATTTACAAAAAAGTGTTTTGTTCAATTCACAGATCTTACGAAAACTTAATAATTCTGTATTCCAGTTAATAAATACATACACGCTATATAATATATATATAGATAGAGAGTTTAATGTCATTTTTTTACTTTGTGAATCAATGTTTTGTTTTTATATTTTTGTGTTTTTTCTTCTTTTTGGTGTTTATTGTAAGAGTAATTTATCAAAATCTGAAATATTTTCATGAATAAAAACCTAACAATGTTTAACATTGATTTCTAATTATTAAACTTAAAGTTCAGCTGTTAAAGTTTAAAACAGCTTAAATATAACGAATTAAAAAAAACTCACAATTAAGAAATTAAGAACAATTTGAATTAAGAAAAACAGAGAGGTAGAAAAATGAAAGATACCTTGAAAATTATTATTCTTCGATTACAATATAAATATTAAGCAAATAATAACTATTGTTTAAATGTGACTAAAAATGTAAATAAAAATAAAGAAAGGATTAAAACTAACCGTAAAACTTATCAATTTTTTGTTTCTTGCATTGCTTTTTGCTTATGAAGCCTTGGTTTATTATTTTTAAAAGTGCATCCGAAACAGCCGATGCTCTACTTAACTGAACAGTGAGATAACTACCATAAAAAAAAATTATGGCACGTGTCAGCGTATTATCATGTGTGCGTAACACTATTATGTCTCATGAAGAGCATCGGTCGCCAGTAACCAAACAACGACTTCATTAGCTCAGCTTGGCGTTCAATTTGGCGTTCATCTTAGCATTCAGTTTCACGTTCACCCATATAGTTTCCGTTCCCGTAAGAATACGGGGATATAATATAGCCTATGTTACACCCCGTTAATGTAGCTTTCCATTAGTGAAAGATTTTTTAAAATCGCACCAGCCGTTTCCGAGATTAGCCGGAACAAACAGACAGACAGACAAAAATTTTAAAAATTGGTTTTTTGTTATGAGTACCGTATATACTTTTAGTGCATTAAGTAAAAAGCTGCTAATTTGAAATTACAAACAGACACTTCAATTTTATTTATTTGTATAGATTAATTTTGCATCATTTAAAGTTATTTACTAACAAAAAATAAACGTCGTAAAATACTATTTCTTCAACGTAAATTTTAAAAAAATTTAAATTGTGCATATATTATGTATTTTTAAGCATATTTATTAATGTAAGAAATAAGCAGTATTAAATATAAATGTTTTCCTTCAATGTTGTTAAAATAAAAAATAAATATTTTAATGTGAAAATTGTCTTTGTGCAGCGTTCTCCTTCATATTCTACTATCAGTGGTATCATGTCTCACTTTCAATTTGACAGATTCTGAACATTCAGCTGTTAAACAGCGTCTTTGTGGACTTAAAATACTTTCCATTTGAAAAAAGATTTTTCCACACAAATATGTAGAACCCAAAGTGGAAAGCAGAGTACCTGCAATTTTCTCTCTTCAAGCAATTAAATCTCTCAATCAACGATATTCAGTTATTTACAAAATAGAGTTATTTTTCAGATTTTTTCGTAATTCCGTTAATGCCCATATTCTGAAGGATGTTTGTCAAATATCAACTTCAGTCCACTCAAAAAATTGACAAATTTGTAGAGTCATGTAGAGTTCAACTGAGAATTGTGCCGCGTGCCATAGGTTGCGTACACAGCGGCAATCGAATTGTTTCAAAAATGTCCTACTGTGGGCACGCTGAATCATATTGGTAGATTGGTTTGGCACGGTCACAGCCAAAAACTTGCAGACCCCTGGCTTGATTTTTACTCGTCTCCTATATTTACAGTAGAACGTCGTTTATTCGAACGTTTATTATCCGGAGCGTCAAATATCCGAACCAAAGTTCGGATACGTTTTCGAATAGTGCAATGCTCAACACTTGTTTCGCGTGAGGCCAAAAGGGACTGGAAAACCCAAGGTGAGAGATATTTGGGGAATTTCAGTTGTGTGTGATTTGGTAAACATCTGCGCGGAATATTAAGTCAGTTTGTTTCCAAGTGAGGGGATGTATACGTGCTCTTTTGTTGAGTTTTGTTGATGTAGAAACCTCGATGTCATGCGATGCAGAAGACTGTGGATTTCAAATGCTAAATGATGACGAGATTGTGATTTCCGTGCACGAAGAATCCGACCCTGTCGACGATGAAACGGATGAAGACAACAACAACGAAAGTAGCATGGGTCCATCAAATGCTGACGCGTTTTTTGCATTAGAGACAGCTATGGAGTGGTACGAGCAACAATCAGAGTATTGTCTTACTCAACTACTGCTGCTCAAGAGAATCAGAGACCTTGCAGTGAAAAAACGAAGGTGTACAATGGTACAGCGAAAAATAAGTGATAATTTTCCCCAATCAGGGTAAAATTGCGACATTTTGCACCTATTTGGCCTTTTCTTCAAGCACGTTTCCCGCATATGATGATTTTCAATATTTGTATAGTGTCCAGTATCATATACTGCATGGATCGCATTCGGTTTTCGGTTATCCGAACAATCGCGTATCTGAACGGTGTCCGGTCCCAATTGATTCGGATAAACGACGTTCTACTGTATAAGGTTAATACTAAAAAGAAAAGGCGAATTATTGGGACTTTAAACTTCGAAATTTGTTTGTAATTTGTTTTCATATTAATTTCTCCAAAAAGAGAAAATTTTTAACCTGTGCATAATTAAAAAAAATTTAATTATCGTGAAGTTTTTCTGTAGAATAATATATACAATAGGACCTCCATTTTAAGAACCGCTATTTTGTAAATTGCTGCATTTTGCAACCTTTATCCTGGAACCAAGAATCTAGAAAAAGTCTGAATCACTATTTAACGAATTTTCTACATTTCGAACTTTTTTTTCAGGATTTAGCTACTTCGTTAAATCGATGTCCGACTGTGTATATCTAAGATATTATTATTCTATATGCTTAATTATATCTCTTAAATAATTATATATGAGGCGCTTAGATTTTTATTGAAAAAAGTAATTACCGTAAAATTCGGCGCATGACGCGCACTTATAACTCAAAAAATTAGATCGAAATTTACGAGTGTGCGTTATACGCCGGGTATAAAAATGCTAGCTTTAAAAATGAAAAAGTGATGAGCATTAAAAAATTTAGGCTTCTACATATATCAAAATACTGTTCATTTAAAAGAAATGACATACCTTATAATCTTAAAGGGTCATATTTCTACAAGTATACTATTTTTTCAAAAGTCTGGCATATTATCTTGAAAAAATGACTTAAAAACATACGAGCATTGTACACGTACACTTCTGGTTCCTTTGTAAAAAAGGGGGTGCGCGCGTTATACGCCGGATTTTAAGGTAAAATTTCCGATACAATCTTTGAAGAAAAATTCGCAAATTTAGTAATTTTATAATTATTATTCATTTGCATTTTTTATAGACTTTATCTTTTAAAGAGTTTTTGATGTTTCATGTGTGTCACTCGCATATGTTGGCTATTGCATTTTAATGTAACCGCACAATACTTTCAAGTCTGATGAGACGCGTAAAGAATAATTTTAAACTTAGAATCGTTTCTTCGTAATCATATGTACAAAATTGAAAACCAGAAACACCAAATCAGCTTAAGGCCTACGAAAGCATTTGATATGTTTTAACAAAGAGGTTTCCAATAAAAAATATATTTTTATCGCAAATTGAAAACATAAAAATTTTGAGCGAGTGTTTATTGTTAAAAGCCTTTTTTTAATGTCCTGCATTAATTGAGTATTGTTTTAAGTAAAAAAGTAGTTTTGCTAAAATAAATAAATACAGCGTTTCTTTAGCACACTATCATAAAACGATGCTTTATCTTACCACCAAATCCAAAAAAAGTCAAGTGAAAATAAATGTGTTCTTTTTACGTTTCGTTAAACGAATCTCTCTTACAGAGAAATTTGTATTCTTTTTTTAAAAAATCGTCTGAGTTGGAAAAGGTATTCCTCATTTTCTCAGTTATTTTTGTGTGTGTTTATATAATAATTTTTTTATCAGTACATTTTTGCGTATTTTAAATGAGCACTGAATTCACTTTCTTTAATCTACTTTCCTTAAATTGTTTTTCAAGAGCATTTTTGTTTTCTCTAGTTGTTTATTGTGTTTATATAGTGATTTTTTAATCGTGTGTGTGTTTCCTGAAAGGAAAATGAGCCAAAGCGACGTAGTTTGGTCACATTACATTGCTAAAACGCTGGTGTAGTTTGCTCAGCTGAAAGCCTTTTTAACACGCTTTTATAAGTTTCACTTGCATGTAACGGAATCTTAGAACTCAATTTTTACCCACTTAAAAATATCGAATTAATTCGAAATTTAGCACACTTGTCAAGGACCGATGACAATACAATAATTTCATAATTCTGTTCCATTGTCCTTTTCAGGATCGTCAGGAATAAGGATAATTAGATTTGGCGACAATTCCATATACCCCTTCCAGATTTGGCAACTTATTGCATATATCATTTTTAAATTTGGCGACTAGTTCCGTATACCATTTTCAGATATGGCGAGTAATTTCATAAATCATTTCCAGATTTGGCGACTAATTTCAGATTTAGCGACTAAAAGAATAAGGTCTAACCCTGAAGCGAGTGTTTTGAATTTAAAGCTAATTATATGCAGGAATAAAAAACACTTGCGGTTAATAGAAATAAAACAAACAAAAAAAGTGTTCTGTATCTGAGAAAGTGGAGGGTGGGTGTGTGTTAGCAATTTTTTACCATAATATAAACATTTTTCTGAAAATGAAAATTTAAAAAAAAGCCTCGTGCATGTGAAAAAAAATAATTTACGTTCCAACTACTAAATATTTATTTTTATTTTTATAAAGCAATGCGTTTAGAAGTGATGATACAAATTAACATTAAAACAATACGTTTAAAAGGGGATAACACGATTGACACTTAATATTATCATGCTTTTATTAACTCGCTTTCTTTAATGTCTGTCCGGGTGGAATTTCGTAATTGATTTTAAACTGTGTGACTTTCCGAGGAGCTAGAGACTGGAAATTTGGACCATAGCTCAGAAGTGGATGACAGTGCATGAAAATGTGAAAAAAGAAAACAAAAAGGAAAAGGAGGAATTTTATAATTTTTAGTCTGTTACAAAAACATGGTACATTAAAATTTTTTTATTCGAATTTTTCCTTCTTAACACACTTTTATTTGTTTGACCTGTTCAGAAGAGACGGAATCTAATATAACGATACGGGACTCATCCGAGGCCTCGAAACGGAGAGAATAAATACACTTCAGACCCGTTAATAATTTTTCCATTGAAGAGCAAGACTAATTCCACAGCCACGTATATATATAATTCCAGCTTCAAATATCAAACTCAAGGATAAATTCAACAATGAATAAATGATAGTTTAAAAAACACGCTTTTATTGTAGTTCGAACTAAAAAATGAAAAATAAATTATAGTTTGAAAAAAAACTAAAAAACACGCTTTTATACTGAATCGAACTAAAAAGTTAAAAAATAATTCTTAATAAAGAATAAATTGATTTACGAGAAAATGAATGTCATTGGGGTAAAAGCGTGGGGTGTTCTATAAATGTATCAATTGTTATAATTTCTAACTTCTATTCCGAAAATCTGAATTAGTGTAAAAATGTAGTACAAAGCACCCCACGCTTTTACCCCAATGACATTCATTTTCTCGTAAATCATTTTATTCTTTATTAAGAATTATTTTTTAACTTTTTAGTTCGAATCAGTATAAAAGCGTGTTTTTTAGTTTTTTTTTCAAACTATAATTTATTAACATCAGAATTCTTTGTATGGACCCCCCCCCCCCCCCCTTTTTTTTTCCTTCTCGAGATGAAGTTTTTGATTTTTAAAGATTTTTTTTAGGTTATCTCCGACTAAAACTCTTATCTGACTCTTTTGAATTCGTCAATGTAATGTTAATCCAATAGAATCTCTACGTTTTCTTAAAACTTGGAATAATGCATCGATTTAATTCGAAAGAGCAAAAAACAATGAGGGTTTCTCTGGAATTTCCAAATGTTCGAAAATATATTTATGTATGTTTAAGGAATCTTTTTTTTTTTTTTTTTTGTAGGTTTTCATATTTTAAAAAGATGCTTAGAAATACTTTTAAGTGTGGGAGAACTTAATTTGATTGCTTTCAAATTGAAACACTAAGCCTAGATTTGAGAAGGAAAGTAAAATTTCTGTAGGATTACAAATTTAAAATGGCTGTCAGATGGGAACTTTAATGTCTGAGATAAAAACGGAAGCCCTGGACACATTTCCAATAGAAAAATGTCCCAGTATTCAAATTAGTATGTGATTGTAATACTTATATTAGTTTGTTATATTCTGTGTCCTTAAAAATTAGAAACGTGTTTCAACTGCGCACAATTTTTTATTTTGACTTGAATTAAAAAAATCATTTTACATACATTACAGGAGTACTAGCTCCTCCTATACTTTTTTTTTATTTAATCATTGTTTGAAAAGTGATATGTTTCCTTTGAAATTGCTATGCCCGAAGTGAAAAATTTCTGCTCCGCTGTTTTTCATTAAAAGGGTTGCATATTTCGTTTAACAGTAAACATAAATTTTTGTTACTACTTTATTTCTACTATTTTCTCCATCTAGCGTTCTATTTTTTCCATTATCAGATGCTCTTTTAATTACATTCAAACAAATATGAATATCCTAATTTTTTGAGGAAATAAGTCGGAATTCCATAACATTTACGAATTCAAAATAGCTTTCAACGTTGCAGAAATTTAAACAAATCCAAAGTGCGTTTTCTATTTTTCTGTAACACAAAAGAAATATTCCTTTACTTGTATACTTGTATTAAGTAAAAATCAAAGAACCGAAAACATTCGCAAGCACTTAATGAGACTACATACAAAATTTTCAAGTATTTTGAGAAACAAAACATTTATCGAAATTTTAGAAAATAATCTGAAATTTTTCTTTGTATTGACTTTTTTAGCATCAAATAGTCAACAAATTGTTGGATGTCATCCATTTTTTTAATTCATTTCACCATTGGAATACGTACCTAAATAACTGCGCATACTTTTCATGATGTTCCTCATTTCGGATTGCGTAGGAACATGAGCTGTATTATTCATTTAATTTCCATCGTCGAAATCTGCATCAATGATATTTTTTGAGCTTTGTACAAACTCCAAAATGTCTTTATTTGCCGTAATTGGAGCTGTGCACTCATTGTCATCATCTACTGCAACGGATTCTTCCGATGATACTGTAGGGCAGTCCAATAATACAGAAACTTTCTCAAGCATTTCATTAAGTGTCTGGTGTTTTCCGTATTTTGTTCATTCCCAATAGAAAAATATTTCGTGTTAAGCGCTTTTTGTGTCGTGTTAAGAGGAATGAAATGCATGTTACATAACAGTTTGTCAGTGCCGTTGTATTATTTCGTGTGAACCGACATTTCGTCTTAACGTTTTCGTGTTTCACTGTACTAGCATTCTAATAACGTGTAACCAACGGCATAAAAAAATTTGCACACTTCATCCCTAGCACGCATTCACACACAAATCTCTGAGGTTTCTAATTCACTGGTCAGTGTGTGTATTCGGAATGTATAGTTAAATTATTTTTGTTCGCACTCAAGTAACATACATATGGACCATAGGTTCTCAACGTCGGTTATAACGCCCCCTTGTGGGCGTTTGGGGTTTTTAGGGGGACAGTAAAAGACCCAGAATAAGTTAGGGAGTTTTGATATGGTATGGGGGCATGGGCAGTTTAACCAAATATAGTCTAAAAAAAGACTAAAAAAAATATTCTGATTATGTACTAACAAAAGTAAACTTTAATACTGGTTACTTATGTTGATTGTATGTATTTAAAATTGTATATTCGTGGCAATAGCTATTTCAGATTTGCAAACAAAAAAAATAATGGGGCTTTAGAAAAAAACTAAATTACAAAAAATATATTTTATTAGTAATAGAATATTTTAAAAAAAATTTAATTCGTGTTTTCACTATACTTTATGTACGCTCATATTTCTCTGGAATGGAGGGGGGGGGGGGCAGTATCGAAATATTCACTAGAAAAGGGGCCGCCAGTTCAAAAAAAGGTTGAAAATCTATGATATGGACGTGTAGAACAAGGGAGAAAATGCTCAAAATATTATTTCCAATTTTGTTTCGTTTTTAAAACTTCTTTTTAGTCAATTTTGTTTACTTATTTATATTTATTTATTTGCGTTCCGATATCTATTTTAATCATTTATAATGATAAAAAAAAACCACGCGCTGCAATATTATTTGCTCGTTCCACACAAACAAACCAGCTCTGGGGTTCTAAATATTTATGTCACAAACATAAAAACTCTCGACAGCTGATGACACTTGCATATAAATCTATTCTTTTTCTTCACGATTCTTGATGTCCGTAAAGATAAAAAAACATTATCGGCAAAGGCAAACGTGCCTTTCTTTTTTTCATGTGTACCTAGCAGTGTAAACACAAACACTCGTACCTGCGTGATGTCATTGAAAACGACAGAGAGAGTTCTTATCTTATTCCATTGAAGAAAAGGATTCCAACATCAAAGGTGCAGGACCGAACGTGCCCTTGTGAAATTCGCTTTGAATCTGATAAAAATGAATATATACGATTTCGAATAAAAGTGTGTTGTTTATTTATTTGCTTGCTTGAATTTTTTTAAATATTGTAAGCAGAGATAACTATATGGATGTAAAAAAGGAATCTTTCGTATCCTTACATAACCCTAAAATTATTTATTAATAAGGTTCTTATGCAATGATAACGAAAAAGTATGAGTTTATCCGTTCTTCTAATGCTGTGATTATATTTATGATAATGTTATGTAATTCTACTTTTGTAAAGCTTTTTTTTTTAAATTTTATCGTTTGTATTATTTTTTTATTTTGGTGAATATTAAATAAAGTTATTATTCACGCGCGCGAAAATGATAAATCAATATTTTCCAAAATTTCTCCAAATATCCCATATATTTCCAAAATTTATTTTGATGTTTCAAAAATAATTAAATTTATAAAAAGATTTAACGATTGCTCAATAATAAGTTAATAAATAAATCGTGATGTAACCGCTCTTGTTATATAATAATTGTAACTGTCTGTCCCAACCAGCAGAAGTGCCCTCTAGCGACTACACATCTTTTGTAGAGGCCAGGTGAGGTGACAATGGGGTCGCTATGAAAAACCGTCCATGTTCTTTATCCATTGTTTTTGTTTACGAAATGTGTTGTCTTTGTGTAGACTAACTTAAAAATAATATTTACACGAACGGACACTTCATTGAACTCAACCTCGAATTTGCTATATTTAGTTTAATTTTTTAATGTCTAATCGGCTGGCGTAGCTAGCTCCGAGGGGGCCTTGTATCAAAATTCCTTCGGGTCCCTTTTTTAGATATGGGAGCCCTGTTAGTGGGACAGTAGTTACATATGCTGGGGCCCCTGTAGCTTGGGGACCCCGTATCGTTATTACAGCTGATACAGCGGTAGCTACGTCCCCTTGTCTAATGCTGTACAATTGGCGCCTAACGATCCATTTTGTGATTTACCATTTTCGTTTACGTAATCTTGAAGCTTTACACTTTTTTTTAAAGAATGTACCTGGAAGTAACTTATAGGTTTATGTTAGTCAACTTTTATTTTAAAAAAATTGTTTAGTAGTTTCATATTTTCGCTATAATTCATCTAAAACTTCGCATTTCGATATATGTAGAAGTACAAAAAAAAATTTATGCTCCCCTCTTTTGTTATTTTTAAAGTTGTCGTTTTTATGCCCTGTGCATAGCGCGCATCCTTAAATTTCCATCTTATTTTTTGTGTTAAAAGTGTGCGGTATACGCCGGATTTTACAGTAATTATTCCTAAGATATAAAAACTTGACTGATCCAAGCATAAATTGTATTTATGTTGAACTTTTTAAGTAAAGAATATTTGTAGAAAATGTCATATTTTGTAGAAATACATAAAATTTGTTTTGTGAAACAAACTAAAATTACTTTCTTTAGATTCCTATATACAACACATATTATACGCTAATACGCTATTGTACTCCGTAAATGAATGAGTGTTTATTAAGGTCGCACTCTGTAAAGCAACGTAATGGCTATTGGAGACGAATCTCATTTTATTGAACTACGGCGAAGTGACGAGGACGACACCTGAGATGGCATTTTACTCTCCAAACTTCCACACCACGCCAACGGGAAGACCTTGAACCACAGCTGATTTCTCGAGCATCAGCCTTTCTATGTAGTGGGCCTTTAATGGACTAGGATTTGAACTCGTGACGTGCCGACTACGAGTTCCGCCACTAGACTACCGTTACTACTTTTGTGCTCCATCAATATTTCTTTCAAGCACGTTATATTATCCATCATTAGATTTCACTTTTTATGAATTTTAAATTGCCAGCATATTTTAAAGTACTATTTAAATTAAAAATTTTAATTTAAATAGTACTTGTAAGATCGATATGTTATTTTTGTATCAATAAATTCTATAATGGCAGTTAACAATATAATCTCTATGTAGAAAATAAATAATCTTTGTAACTATGTATTATTTCATGAAATTTTGAAACGAATACCTCTTTAACATTATTCTGAGATTTCATCTTCATGTTGGAGTGAGTGAGTGAGTGATTTTGGGGTTTATTGGCGCAAGAGCCGATTTCGGCTATACTGCGCCAAACATTTGTTTTAATATCTGTGGTCTAGACGGGAAGAGAAAGAAAGAATGAATTGAATGACAAGAAAGAGGGTCGAAAATAGAGAAGGATCACTAGGGTACCCCGGGTTCGTGAAGCCCGTGTTTACCAAAGACAGTAAACCCCGTGGGAAAAGGAAAAGATCACTAGGGCACCTCGGGATTGTGACACCCGTACTCACCTAAAGAAGGTGAGCCCCCTGAGGGGTCTTCATGTTGGAATCGAAATAAATTTCAAAATTATTCTTAAATGGCTGAACCATCTCGTTGCACAGCAAGTTTAAGGGAACCAGGGCATCATACACATTCAAAAAAATCAATTTTTCATTTTTAGTATGAAAAAATAGTGCATATTTTTTTAATCTATAAATGTATAACACATACGTTCGTTGATAAAATAACTTAAAATATGAAAAAAGTAATTGACAAAAATGTAAACAAACGTTTACAAATATTTAGATTTTTCAATTCTTCTCCAAAGCATATTTTTTTGCTTTTAGGTGCACTTTAAAAAAACAACTAATGCACTACATGGTTCCAGATGTTTTATACTTCTATACAGGATACCTGTGTATATAGTGAGACCATTTTTTTTAGTCGAAGTAGTACATAGTTTTTTAAAAAATAGTTTTATGTATGAAAAAGGGAGGGGACGGGGGATAAAAATTTTCAAAACTACAAACCTTTATAATTTTTTTAAAGAAACTATCTTAATATTTTACTAAGAAAATAGGTTCACTATATTTTGTGTATTGTTTTATATATGTGCAAAAAATATTTTACATATTAAAGTGATACTTTTTTTAAAAAACGGTATCTAAACATAGGCATGTATTATGAGATCTCAAAAATTATGTCCAACTTAAATTAAACAGAAAAAAAAATTTTTTTCAACTAAAAAATTATTTTTGTATTTTTACAGAATGATTTAAAATATCTTAATCAAGATCACAGAAAAATCTAAGCTGTATTGGAAATTTTTAAAGATATATTTCCAATAAACAGAGTCTTATTTTTGGCATTTTACTCTTTCTAGCATGTCTTGGTATCCTTTGATAAATAATGCTTTAGATTCAAGATTGATCGCAAAAAAAAAAAAAAAAAAAAAAATCGCTTAGTTACTGAATTAATTAATAATCGGCTCTGGGTGAATCTAAAGGTTACATTAATCATAATTTTTTATTCAGAGTAATTGATTTATATGCCACGTGTGCATTTTCCTTTTTTTATTAAAATTCAATTCACGCATAATTATCTACTTGAAAACACGCGCTTTCTACGCAGTTTAATAACTTTACAATTTTTT